>VZRZ01003770.1:824610-974942 GCA_013398175.1 Climacteris rufus | reverse complement strand
TGTTTAGAAGTCTTTGACAGAAGCTTGTGTTAGTGAGCAGCTTTGCTAGAGTACCTACAGGAACTCCAGCTGTCAGGAGATTCTCCTGGAAACAAAACTGAAGAATGGGAAATGTTGCATCAGGAGTACTTAACTTCAGGTAATTTCTGGGCAGTTATGCATACACTTATATTTTAACTGCTCTCTGTTGATCCTGCAGTGAAACCTAAGCCTTATTTCATACCTAGAGGCTTCTTGGAGTTACAAGACTTTTTCCAAGCAGATGGTGCTTAACTTTTCCTCACAGACTATGATGAATTCCTGGTTTCTTGCTTTGCCTGCCAGTACTTCAAAGCTTTTTTTGGTCTAATAGAAACACTTCTAGAAGTAGGGTTTTTTTCCCCAAACATGTGCTTATATAAACTCCAGAAATGCAGTACACCAAACCAAAACTGCTGTTAGCTTTCTACGATTTTAACAGGATGTTGAGATGCTGGAGCGTGTCCACAGAAGGTCAACAAAGTTGGTGAAGGGTCTAGAGACCAAGTCCTGTGAAGAATGGCTGAGGGATATGGGTGTGTTTATCCTGGAGAAAAGGAGGTTCAGGGGTCACCTTACCTCTCTCTACAACTGCCTGAAAGAAGGTTGTGGCAAGGTGTGGGTTGACCTCTTCTTCCAGACAACCAGTAGCAAGATGAGAGGACACGGCCTCAAGCTGCCAGCAGTGGAGGTTCAGGTTGAACATCAGGAAAAATTTCTTCATGGAAGGGGTTGTTAAGCATTGGAATGGCTCCCCATGAAGGTGGTTGAGTCACCATCCCTGGAAGTGTTCAAGAAAAGACTGGACATGACACTCTGGTTTATTTGAAAAAGTGGTGATGGGTCAAAAATTGGACTCGGTGATCTTGGAGGTCTTTTCCAACCTTAATGATTCCGTGATTCTAAGTGCTTCTCCTTTCAGGGATTGCTTTTTGGGGACTTGACAATTTGCAGGTATTTTTTATATATTGATTTATATCTCAATTTGTATCAACAAGCACGGTTTACACATCCCCTTTAATGCGAAGGTAAATAAGGAGCCTTTTCTAGAGGTAATAGGACCTAACGTGTAAATCAGAACTCAAATCCCTTGTTACTTGGATTAGCAAGATCTGTGTGACCTAAATTGTTACTCACCACATACTCAGACTATTACATCCCACACCTAGGCCTAAGAAAGTTCCTACAGCTTCAAGTTACTTTCTATACCTGACTGATGAAATGCTAATTTATAAGAAAAACAGCATTTTCTTATGAACACACAGAGATTATGATGTTCTAAGTACTTTTTAAACATCATCAAATGGTAAATTTAACACTAATTCTGGCTGCTTTGCACAAGTGATTGCCTCTTCTTATTTGTGCTAACTTCCACATTTAAATGTGTGTGGGTGAAGTGAGTGTTTTTAAAATAAAGTGCCTTAATTCTGAGGGTAAGAAATTAGGTTTTACTGACTTTCATTTCTATTGCTATGCCTTCTGAAGGAAGGGGAACGTCCTTGTCTTTTATCTAATCACTGTCTGCACCTGAATTTTCAGTCTCTCTCAGAGCCTGAAATATTTTGTCCTGTTTCTAAGCAATGTTGCAAATAATTGGTTTGACATGAAACACAGTAGAAGGCAGGGAGGGTGTGTATGTTTGATTTTTAGACCAGACCATAAACATCATGGTGACCAGCACCATGTGATCATTTAGGACAAATTAATTTTACTTTTGAGAGGGAGATGCAAAAGCAAAAGGATTGTGATTATTGCAGTGAGAATTTAGTGAAAAAAAATAATGGAGTTAAGCCTGGAATCCTTTAAATGTATTTCCTCAATGATTTCTTTTTTCCTCTTGTGCTTGAAGGTGATGAAAATGGGCACATAGGCGTTGCAAAGGGCCTGCTCCAACATGGATCCTCCACACCACCCTCAGTGTGGAGGAAATTCCTTGTGCCATGTTGTGTGTCAGGTAACCTTCAGTCACCTCATTGTCATATAGTGATGCATTCTGAATGCTATTTTGTATAGTTTTTCCATTGTTAGGTGATTTTTTCCTGCCCTGTCCTGCCACCTGTAAGGCAGTCAAAATGCTAATGGATTTGAAATGCACTAAAAGAATATATTGAGACTACAGCAGCAATTATTTTTTAGATATTGTGACTATTACATCTATTTATGAGTCCATTTGTTATGTTTGGGAAGGGAATCAGTTAAGAGATTTTTTTTTGAGAAAGGTTTCTGTTTAATATCTCTTCATAAGTGAGATATATGACCTATTTACAGAACAGAAATATATTAGCTTAATGATTCTAATAAGCTAATTTGAGTTCCACTTCTATTTATTGGGTAAATGAGTAAATGTGAAAAATTAAATTAAACTCGTCTAATTTGTTCCACCATTAATTTTTCAGGTTATATTTAGAGTATTGAATATATTGCATTTTTTCTGTTTGTAATGTGTGGTAAAAATAGCCTATGCCAGTTCTCCAATGTTTTTTAAGAGAAAAATATTTATTTTAGGGATACACTGAAAAAATAGTCCTGGAGAAAGGGGCAGCTCTGGAATTGTAGGATAATTTTGCATTACATATTTGTTTATTGCTGCTCAGCATGCAAAGCTGGAGAATTTAAGAAAGTTTCTATCCCATGGTCATGGTCATAATTTATTTAGCTTGGATTTGTAGCCTGTCACTGATTTATCAGATACAGTTTTACAGGTACTTTTTTTTATACTTTTGGACACTGTAATGTCAAATTTCGACATTTTCAATCTAATTTGAATTGCAAGCAGGTATGCAAAACCGTTTGGAGTAGGAGTAGAAAACCACATGTAATGCTTAAGTAGGATTGTAGATAATAATAACCAATGAATGTGATTTATAGTTCCACTTCTTACATTTTTTTTTATTGGCAGGCAATATGCCACTAATAATGTGAGTCTATATGAAACCAACAACCTGTCAGCTGAGGAAGATTATTGGCATACTAATTAACCACTCTGTCCTCTGCATGGAGAAAGTGATTCTCCTCTGTAATATGTTATCTTACTGGAGTTTTAATAGTGCAGCAGAAAAAACTAATACCAAAGGATTAAATTTTTAATATTTTGTGATTAACTGAAAACCAGAGTGATCAATATGGTGGGTCTTCAGCAGACCATTGTGCTGGTCTAGAGAACTATAGAGCCACAAATCTTTAAAATGCCATTCCTTGAAAATTAGTGAATTCTTTGCCTGAAAAGAGTTGCCACAAGTCACATGTCAGGAAGATCACTTGGGATGTCACAGCAGAGGTCACCACAGAGAAGCTTCTTCTGGGAATCCCATGCATGGTTTGTGTGTGACTGGCAGCACTTAGGAACAGAGACATTTAATGCAGACTAAAGGTGTTTTAAACTGCAAAATAATGAGGAGATGCTTGATCTTAACCCTTAGCAAAAGGGAATATTCAGCTGAGCTGTCATTGAAGCTGTGTGTCAAACTGAGGACTCTTCCCAGGCTGTGTCAGACTGCACTCTTCTTTGGACGCAGCAGATACTGAGAACAGCATTTTCCCTTCAACACCTCAGGAATGAAAGGTGGGCTGGCAAAGTTGTCAGTACCAGAAATGTCTTTAAATCAAATACAGCCTTTGTAACTTTTCCAGCAGTAAGAGGTTTGCAATCTCTGAGCAGCATCAATAAATGAGTACCAGAGGACCCAGTGTCTGTCCCCCAGTCCTCATTAGCTGGGGAGGATGCAGGTCAGAGGGGTGAGTTATGGAATAAGATTATTTTTCTGCTTCAGTATCTCAGTGTTCAGAAGAGGGAAATATTAATTTTGGCTGCAGCTCACATGCTCACTGCTAAACTCCAGGGAAGCCTGGATCTAAATGCACACCACGGGTACCCAGAATCACTGGGTCATATCAAGTATCTGTTTCTGGTCCTAATTAAAACACATTTATTGCTTGGCTACTCAGAATAATGGAATACAGGATATTAGGGGCACCTGAGCCTCTCTGTGCAATGTAATTTACACAGCCAGTCAGAGATGTAAATCAGTGCCAAAGCACAGTTTGTTATGAGCGTATTAGTGAATAAGAAATGCTGTTCTTTAAAGCGATCTGCCATGAGAAAAAATTAAAACACAGTTGTTCCATAATGTCTCAAAAATAATTAGTGACTCTAGATATTTGCAGTAATCTGGAATTGTTAATACTGGTGGCAGGGTTACACCTTCAATACCTGGATGTTGTGTGGGGCTGGGGCCACCTGCAAGAGCTAAACCATCTTGCTGAGACCCCCTCTGGGAGGCTCAGCTCGTTGAAGAGGAGTCTTGTAGAACATAATTGCAGTCTAGATTTTGTGCTTTCCAAAGGCCTTATCAGCTCATCTCTGTCTTCTGGGAACTTGGCTTGGTACTGTAATTGAATCAAATTGACTCGTAATTAGTTAGATTCTATTAGGAAGGGTAAGTTGTTGAAGAATACTGACTTTTTCTGTGTGCCATGCTGTGCATGAAGCCAAAGCTGCACAGCTGAATGTAAATCCTAAACCAGTTCCCACTGTTAGGATACTCCCTATATTTGAGATGCAGTGCTTTGATATTTCATGTGGCACAGTTTTAAGGTGAAATCTAAGCAGGTGAGCATAGTGTTGTCTGTCCCTAGGTTTCTAAGGTTTTGGTTTAATAAATATGCTGCTGAAACAGGCAATCCCCCTACTTGGGATTAATTTAGGATATTCCTTGTAACATGAAAAGTTTATTTGGATGCTTCTTAAGTAATGCAGTTGAAGCACATGAGCAGCATGAGGATCAGCTTCCTTATCTGCTGTTGGGTGATTTTAATCCAGTGAATTTAGTGTGGAGGGCACCTGGTAAGCAGATAATGCTATGTTGCTTTTTTAAATACAGTCTGCTAATCTCCAAACCTCTTGCCTGGCTACTTCAACATGTGCTTTCAAAGGATAGTACATGGTAATTAATTACCATGATCAGGTTTAGTGAGGCTTATAGAAAATCTGAAATTAAGAAGTGGGTGAAGGTTAAATTGAGTAAAACCAGTTTCTTCCCCCTTCATAGGAAGAAAACCATAATTAAAAATTGTTTATTACTGCCCTGAAGAAAAGCATCTTTTCTCCATTCTTACATCAAACATCTTGTTTTAGTCCCCAAATTTTGTTGAGCAACAAGAATAACTTCAAACCAAAACAGGTCTGAAGATACAGGAGATGAAAGTAAAGCGAAGGTTAGGAGGGAAGGAATTGGGTACAGCTAGAGACTGTATGAGACAAAACAACAAGGCAAAAACACCAGTCTGATTTTTGTATTTTTCTCACAAAGAAATAACTGTGTGGTAATGTGCAGCTCTTAACTAGGCCCTATAGAATTAAACTTGTATTTAAAGTTACAGAGTATTTGTATTTTCTTCTGGTTTTATTATCCATGAGAAGATGTTTAGACTTCCATATTTATGAGGTTTTACCAAAATAATATAAGATTTATAAGATCATTAAAATTATTACTCAACTACATGCCAAGTGCAGGATTTTAAGATTTACTTAGTTTTAAATATTGATTTATATTTCAGAGACCATTGAAATGCCAAATGTATTTCAATAAAACCTTTTTTTAGCTGTAAGTAACTTTTAAAAATGTTTATAAGAGCTTGATGTTATGTTCTTTGTAGTTTACCAGTTAACAGTGACAAAGCAAAATCACAATTTACTTAAAGAAATCTGGGCTTTTGGATCTCTCCCCTGTATCTTTTTTGGTAATTGCTTAAAAATTATTTTCTTCTGGTTGCAGTCCAACATGAAGTCCCTTAATGCTGAAGAAAGAAACAATGATTAAAAAGTCACACTAGAGTGTGCATAAGAGAACCTTTGACACAAACCTCTTGGGGAAAAAAGCAAACTATTAAAGATTTTTTTGTTGTTGTTGTTGTTTTTTGGGTTTTTTTGCACTTTGCACTTTTAGTTTTCCATTTAGAAGTAAATTCAGGAGTGTATATACATTTATGCCAGAATGACATGGCTTTTTATCCTACATTGTGCCAGAACAGCTGCTCATAGCCACTGCATTCCCCACTTACCCAATTAAGCCATCATTAAAAGTTTTTCAAACACTCTGAAGATTTGAAATATGAGTTAGACCACTTCCTGAATATGTACAGATGCAATCTCTGGTGAAAGGAGAGTTTGACACACTTGTTAATTCTGCATTAAAACAAAACAAAAAAAAAAGAAACAAAACCAGAAGCTAAATATACTTCATCTGACTTTTTGCTTTTCATCTCTTTCTTCCTTCTTTCTCCCTGGTAGCAGGAGACCTTGGAATTAGAGCTGGGATAACAAAATGATGCAGAGGAGGGTGCTGCTTGCTGCCTCCACTTTCTCCCAGCATAACTTCCTTTCAAAAGTCTAACTTCCTTTCAAAGATATTCAGAGGAATATCTGATTGCATTAGCAAGGGTGATCCTGTCAAATTGACTATATAATTGTTTTTGATGGTCTTCTGTCCTTAGGATATAAATTGGCAAGTATTTGTTAAAAAACAGCAAAGCTGTGTGTGTATTGTTTCCTTTATGATTTTTGTGATATTGTGTGAAATGTCAAAATTTTAGAGGAGTGTTTGGTTATGAAGGATTTACCCTGTGGATAAGGATGCCTTTAATTTCATTTTGGAGTTAATGAGCTGGGAGGGACTTCCTCCAGCTGGGGAGGAAAACCTTTCAGGCCAGGAGGAGAATGTTGCCTGGGCTGCCAACAGTCCCTTTGGTAAGTGGTACAATTAGCAAAAAAACCCCTCTGTATGCCCCAAATTCCGGAATTTAAGTGGGAAACAGCTCTTTGTGCTACTACATAATGGCAACAGAACATCAAATGGTCAATAGAAATTATCCAGGAACCAAGGAGCAGAAACAGTAAGGTTTCTAACAGTAAGGTAAGTACCTTTGCGGAAAAAAATGATATTTGAATGCATTTTGCTGATTGTGGTGTTTATTTAATACATGTCATGTTTAAAGGAGGTATTTTTGATATGAGCTGATGTGCTCACTTCCAGGTAATGTTTGTGCATCGTGCTGGATGCTCTAGAAAGCCCCTGAGCTGCTGTTACGGGAGCCTCAGCACACAGGAACCCAAGGTGATGCTGTGAGTCCACGCATCAACCTGCACTCTCAGTACAACTCCAAGCTTAAATGAGGGTATAAACTGGGAGATGGTGACATGGTCTTGCTTTTTATGGCTACCTTTGATACCCTCACTCTGAGAGCGAGGTAGAGGAGTTCATGTGGGAAAACCCAGTTATGTGCAGTGAATGTAAATTAGCACTGCACCTTCCTAACATGGTTTGTTCAGCCTCTTGGAAAATTTAGGAGATGATAATGAGTATTATCTGATTACATTTTCTAGACAATATGCCACTGACTTTGTTTATTAGTTTTGGAATTTGATTTGTGTTTATAACAAAGTGTCTACCTTGCTATCTTAGCATTTCATAGCAATTACGATGGAAACAGCAGAAATTATCATAATAAATATTTACAGCTTATTGTCAATTCTATAATCAAAATGAGGTCGGCCAAAAAAAAACCAAAATCAATGGCTCTTTGTCTTCAAATGCCACCCTCCAGAAAAGCAGATTTAACATATAGAATTTGTGACACAATATATGTATTGTTCTTGAAAACTTGTGCTCAAATGCCTTCAGTACTAATTCCTAACAAAATTCTTCTTTGAAAGAGGATAAAATTGTGTTAATGTTATTAGAATTTCTTTGGCATATTATGTTTAATGTTAATTGGCACAAGGTTTTTGGAATGACAAAGGGGGTTGCCTGGGGAAATTTCATTAGAGTTTTTTCTTTATTTTCTTTGCTATATGAAACTTTACATATTCTTTCATTGTTTTTATGTGTATGCAAGTTGCCTACCTCTGGACAAAAGCTGTGACAGTGAGCCTGTAATTAACATTTTGGAAGGAGTGTGTTTGAAGAGAAACAGGGATGTGATGGGCAGCTGAATTGTCCAGACTTTTGGGAACCATCCTTGGTAGTCTTACTGAAATTACAGCAGGTGAGCAGCAATGCCCTTGCACAAGGGGCTCAGTATCCAGTAACCAAACACAAAGTGAGGAAGCAAAGAGGGAGGGGAAAAAGTTTTCCCTTTTTCATTCTCTCAGCCAAGAGCAGGTAGGGAGGCCAGCTGTTCTGCTGAGATACAGCCTTTCCCACTCCAACAGTACTAAGAACCTGAACTGACATAACCTCATCACATGGCTGAGCGTGGGAAATTCAAAGTCGATTGTTCATGCTGACAAGTTCAAGAACTGGGGCTCACACCTCCAGCTGACCTGTGCCCCCAGCACATCGAATTTCCTGCCCGTTGGGACTCCTTTATAACATAAACCACCACCTTATTTCACATATATGGGAGTAAAAGGTGACATAGTGAAATAATTTATTTCTTTTTTTAGAAAAGCTTTTCCTTTGAACCCCTGTAATATTGGAAAATTAAAAAAAAATTGCTTCAAGAAGGTGCTGTCTTCTGGCAGCTGTTACATTGCTCAGCATCATCCTTGTAAGAATGAGTTAATTTTCTTCTCATCTTTGTGCTTTTTTAGGAAGAGGAGGGTGTGTCTTTATAGAAGAGGAGAAGGGGTGTATCTCTTACCTTGGTATTTACTGCAACTTTGGAGCTGCACAATACTTAAAGTTTGATAACAAATCTAAAAGTTTCATTGCAACCTCCAGCTTCTTTTCTGCCTTAAAAGAACTGTTTAGGGACTTCATGTACATGCAGTTGTCTTCAAAGATATATTTCATATTATGTTACGAAACAGCAAGTGTGGTATGGAAGAGTTTCCCAAGAAGCTGAAATCTGCTGCAGTCCAAATTAGGACTTTCATTTTAGAACACTAAAGATACTGTAAAACATCTGAATATTAGGAATTAACTAAGTGAAGCAAACCACTTTTAAAAACCTTTATTCACGTTTTTTTGACTGCAAATATGACTGAATGAAGTTGGTTTGTAGAAGCAATGATTTAAGATGAATGCAGGTCACTGGGGTAGTAGCCTAGAGAGCTAGGAAACCTGGAACCAAGAGTTACATTTGGGAAGCTGCTGCCTTTTTGTTTGAAAACAACATCAAACCTACAAATAGTGCAATAGGTTTTAGTGCTTTCTAGAGACCACCATAAAAAAAAATCTCATTTTGTTTGGTAAGAATGTGCTAAAGCATTCGATCTCCCTGCCTCTGCCATTAATGAAGATATTATACTGGAAGATTAGGATAATCTTGTCCTAATATCTCCAGTGAACTACTCTAAAGGTTTCCCTTATACTCTTTCTTAGTCCCTAATTGCTCTTACACTGCTAATGACAGGAGCAGTTTTATTTCAAGGTTGAATTGGTGCAGTTTTGTTCATAATCTAGCCATGTGGGTTTTCTGGCTCTTTGTGAGATTAAGATATCACATACTGCTTCGTATGTAATTACCTATATACAGAGATTGAGTCACCTCTCAACCTCCTTTTCAACCAGCTGAATAAATTGAACTTCCCTTTGTGAGACTGCATTGAAGGAAATCCCCAGAAATCTTTTTTACACATTTAACAATGTCAGGGAAGACATAAATCGCCCTGGTTGTCATTGATATCTTTTCCTCTGTATATTTTTCCCAGCCAGTGTGTTTGTGCACACATTTGTAGAGATGGAACACTCCAACTACTCATTTTAAGCAACATCTCTCTCAAGGTATTTAAATATACCTTCAGGTGGGGGGAAACTGTGCATTGTTCCATTGTATTTTTTGGAGCTGTGTCTCCATCCCCATTGTTGGATTGATGACCTCAGGTTGTTTAGCTTTTAGAAGCTGAATTTCCAACAAAATGCATCCAGACAGCAGCACTGCAGAAACTAAACAACATGAACAAGACACCCTACTATAGACAACCAAAACTAACATGTATAACAGGCACTGGCAGCTCGTGTAAGTAAAATTTCTAGTCAAATGTCACAAAGAATGATATCAAGCTTGTGGAGCCAACAAAAAGCGAAATCTGTTTCTACTGAAACCGTTTGAGCAACTCCACTTCTACACCTGAGCCTGTTATTAATCCTTGTGAGCCTCCTCAGGGTTTTTTCAGTCTTGAGCTGCCTTCTTGCAAAAAGTGGTTTGTGTCAGCTGTGGGGAGGCAGAGCTAATTTGGGGCTGGACCAGGTTATTGTATTGAAGCAGAATCCTCACTTTTTTTCTTGTTTGCTATCACCAATATCCTCATAGTGAACATTCCAAAACTGAATCCTAACAAGTGACAATAAAATACTCTTCGAAGAGAAAGGCTGGCAGAGCCCTTAGCTGTGGTGTTCAAACTGCATCACACAAAGCAAAGTGAGATTCCATGGTAAAAATTCGTGTAGATGGGGAGGGACTGAAGCAAGGAATGTGTCCAGGTCTGTGGAAGGGCTCAGCTCAAGCCTGTGAACTCTGCGGTGGGTTTGCCATACAGAAAAGTGCCTTCTGAAGAGCCTAAGTGAAAGCTTAACCCTGTTAAAATCCAGGGAGGTTTTGCCACTCATAATAGGATCTCAGAGTTCATTCCAGGTTTCTCCACAGCAGGGCCCCTGCCTGTCTACAGGGCAAATACAACAAAAGTGAATTCTGAGCTCGAATGACTTTCATACCACCATAACCAGTGGTTCTGAAATAGATCAGAGGGAATTAAAAATCAGCAGCATTAACTCCAGGTAACTTTAATGAGCTCTGCTAATTCTGTGAATGGTGAGGAGCTCAGCATTGCTCCTTACTGGGGCAGACAGAATAACAGCATTTGCAGAAAAAATTAGCACCTTCTCAGAGGGGAGGGCAAAACTCTAAGGAGAATGTCTGTGCATCACTTTCTCTATTCTTAGCCACAAAATATGATATGGCTTTAAATTCCTGCTATTTTTCCTTTTTAAATGCCAGGTTAACGTTTTTGTGCATCTCTTTCTTGACCTTTTGCATTTTCAGAGAAGGAAGATGCACTTTTCAGGATCAGGGTGAAAACTGTGCTAACCTGCAGCTTGCCCACCTACACTAAACTTTTGGGAAACAGGGCAGTTGTGCTGTGCCTCTGTGGCAGAGAGCATCTCAGAGCTTTTGGTCCAGGAAACATGTCTGATGGGAAAAGAATTTCTCCCTTTCCTTTGCTCAGGCAGCTTTGTTGTGAAGGATCACTGCCAGGAAGGTTATCTGTCTTCCAGGCTCTGAGCTAAACATGAGCAGCATCCAATTGATTTTTGTGGGCTCATAAAGGCACATTTTTAGACATACTTTGCTACTCTCAGCTCTGGTCAGTGCTTTCAGATTCTTGAATTTCATCAAATCCAGAGTACTTTTGAAGAGAAGATTGTCTTTACTAGTTCTGGCTGCATGGTCCTGAACAAATCGTGCAGGTCGGAGCCTATTTTATAAATTTGGCCCATTTTCAGGTGGCATTAACAAACTGTCTTTTCAAGGTGTCATACACCCCCAGGGTAACACTCCCATGCTTTAAAACCAGGAGAGGATATCTTCACTAAGCAGACACTGTGTTTGAATGACTATCCCATGTGCTCTATGTTGTACACATTTTAGGTTAGAGTGGAGAGTAAGGACAGGGAGCTTGAAGGAGAGGGGCAGCTGCTAACAGGGAAAGAAAACTGCCCCTGCAAAGTGGCAAGAAATGTTTATTTTAGCTTTTCTCAGTGGGTCAGCCTTGTTGGAAGGAGTCACCTGAAAGATCTCAGAGGTACTGCTACTCCAGAATATGTAAGCAGTGCCTAGGAGGGTCCCTGGCTTCTGAAGTCTTGCAGCTGGATTTTAGATTTTTTTTGTCATAGGGTGGTCAACAGACTTTATGCTCTTTATGCTTTACCATCAAAATGTCACAAAATTTGTATGATATTAGTATCATGTGTTACTTGCAATAAAAAAATAACACACCTTTTATGAATCACTGCAAGACTTTGGGTTCCAAGACCCCTGTGCTCACAGTGCTCCTACGTGAAGACCATTATCCATAAAGTCTTTTTATTTATTGCAGGCAAGGAGTTCACATCAGAAAATTATGCATTTAGAAAAGAAACAGAAACTCTCAATTTGTGCAGTGCAGCAGTTTTGAAGTAAGCAGGCAGTCTAGACACCTACAGCTGTTACATAAGGATGCATTGAGGACTCATTAATTTTTCACTAAACAACAAAACGTTGTGTATTAAAGTATTAAAATATAATGTCAGCCATTTAGTTGCCTTGCAGTGGGAAACAAACCACAAGAAGGCATCTCATAGGAAAAAACGTCAGGGTAGACTTGCAAATTACTTTACATGTAAAACCTTGTGGGTATAAAAAGCTGCTGGATAGGAGAAGGAGAGCAATTTTCAGGGACTGTTTACAGCCACACACATTGAAACTATATTTATATTAATCTGTATTGTAAGCTGGGATAAACCCACAACAGCTGATTTGTGTGTGTTCACACTGGTTATGGCAGTCACGTTCAGGGGCTTGTTGCTGGTTTGGGATGTCTTATGCTTTATATGTCATCAGATGTTGTGTTTTCTTCTCAGTCAGGTGAAATGTTGAAAGTGCAGTTGTATATTTGGACTTAGACAGCTGCAGGCTTCGGAGGGGTGAAGTTTGAAGGAACTGGGTGCTTAGCTTGCTCTCCAAATCCTTTCTATGTTCCTTGGAGAAGGTAAATGTCCAGGGAGAGTTTCAGACTGTAGTGGGTTGACACTGGCTGGATTCCAAACACACCATCCCTGTACTCCTCCCTGCTACCAAAACCTGAGCATACAAACCCAGTTCACATATCCACAAGTTATGCATATTTCTATTTAAAAGAAAAACAAACAAACAAACAAAAAAAAACCCCAAAACCCACAAAATAAAAAACCCAAAGTGTTGTTAGTGACCAAGCAAGGAGATGCACAGCCAGTCCAGTTAAAAGCAGCAGCAGCAGCGTTTATTTTATATATCCCCTTTATATATGGTGAGAACCCATCAGGTGTTCAACCACCCCCTGAGATGATAGACTAAAGCCTCACAACACCCAGTTCAAAACATTTGGTCTGAATCAAAACATCCCAGGAGAAACACCAGATGTTTAAGCATTATCTGCTTATTTTGCATAGTTTGTATGGGAAAGGAGAAGTTCTCAAAGACTCTGTCAGCCACACCAAAGCAAAATAAGAAACCCCAGGAAAACACCAACAAAAATCAAACCACCAAGAAGTACATGTAAAAAGCAACCTCTCTTTTTGCCTTTGGAGTTACACTGAGCAGTTATGAAGAACACTAGCCTTTCAAATAGGGCTTCTCTCAGTAGATCCTGAAATATTATATGAAAAAAAATCGGTGTCATCAAGTTTTAGGTAGAAAAACGGAGGCAGTGCAAATTCTTGCCCTGCCAGATCTCAGGCACAGCTGGCTGTGGGGGTGAGAGATAAGGTGACTGTGGCTGTAGCTCATTTGGCTATCAGAAGGGAACCAGCCTGTGCATCAAGCCCTACAAACAAGGGTGATTGCCCTCAGTAAAGTTTGATTTGCATTAGCAGTTCCAAGCAAAAATAAAACCAAAAATTAAATCCAAACCCACAATACAGAGAAATGATGGGATTGCTTAACTGGGATATGCTTCGAGTTTTCCTGGGGAATGGTTACACCAAAATCTTCTAGGTTACACATGTGTGAATTTACATCAATGCAGGGATGTGTCAGTCCTTAAAGTACATTTTGGTGGGGTGAAAAACTGGAGTGTATCTTAGATATTGGCAATGAATTTCTTTGAAATGGTGGAAGCATTTATATTATTACAGCTCTTGTGATATGCTTTACATCAGTGTTTCAGTGTTAAAGTGTTCTGTAAGGTGCTTACACAGACAACTAATATTGATTACAATCAAAATCTCTCTTTTGAATTTGATTTAAGGCATGCCAAATATGACAAGAGCCTGTTGCTTTGTGATTGATACACATTTTTTGATGGCTGACATCAGCCTGTAGCTGTTTAAGAAATTGATCTTACAGAGTACATAAATGTTTTATATGATTTACAGCCACATTCTGGACAATGTAGTATTAATTTATTGTTGGTTTAATTTTGTAATAATGGAGATAAAGTTGTGTTGGGTTTAACATACAAACAACTAAAGTAAACAGGTGTATTGTTTAGTTGTATGGAGGTATTGGTATATTTTTAATTTAACTTTTTAAGCAATGCCATGTGTATACATGTACTTTTAAAGCCCAATGTAGGTTATATTTAAAGCTTCAAGGTAGGCAAATAAGGATTTCAACATTTAATTCTATACAAGATGTCCCTCAAATGTAATTAAATCTGATCTCAATAGCAGACAAATGAATAATTCATGGAGTTTAGGCATAATCAGGTTATGAACTTTCTGAAATTCTCAGATGATGTGCAAAGGTTAATCTCTATATTAAAAGAAGAAAGCTGGGATAGTTGTATCTCCAACATGAAAATCCGGGTTGCCTGGGTTACCATATTAAAGAGAGTGAAAAGTTCAGGATATATATACATTCTCTCTACACAGAGTCAAACACGACCTAGTAGTTATTTAATCCAATAGATGTATAGATTTTTCTGTCTGAAAAACTCATAATTTTCTCTTGAAAAACACAACATACAGGGAGAAAGGAATGGGGCTGTGGGGGGGAGCTGAAAGGGGAAAAGAGAGTGATGGGGAATTGGAACTGAAAAACAGAAATGGCAAACATCCAAGAAGACAGAAGACGGAGACAATGATGAGGCTGGGAGGAGTAGCAGATGCCTGGAAGGTTTAAAGAAACCTGATGTAGATAAATAGAAATTAAACTGATCAGCCAGTCGGGTGCCTTTAGCAAACAACGCGTGTTACGAGGGCTGTCGGAGCTGTCCTTTCCCCCCGTGTGCTGCCCGCTGTTCCCAAAAGGCTGCGCTTCCCTGCCGCATCCCGGCGCGGGGTGGGGACCCCGGCACCGCCTGCATCCCGGGGACCGCTCGGCCAAAGCCCGCGGCAGCCTGGGGGAGCTCTTCCCACGCCGGAAAAACACAGCCCGGGATGGGGGAGGTCAGGTACCTCTCTGGAGAGAGGGATCGGGTGTTCCATGTCATCCCCAACCATCACCGCAGCGCCCATGTGCTGTGATGTCCGCAGCCAGGATCCCCGACTGGCTCTGCTATCCTCCAGGGATTCTTCGCCGGGGTTCTCTCCTGTGCCGTGTTTCACCCTGCATCTCCAGGTCCTTTTGTTCTCCTCCTTGCTACTCTTAGAAATTAGATGCTTTGGGAACGTCTTTCCACCACAGATTGGATTGCTGAATATATTTAAGAGAATCCCTGGTGAAAAAGATATCAGGGTTTGCTCAGCTAAGCTAACGAATAGATCTTCCTTTCATTAGAAATGCGTAATAAACAAGAGGGAAATAATACACACGGGAACAAAAAGTATTATCTTTGGGATACTTGCTCAAAATAGCAGCGTGCTTAGTATCTTAACAGAGAGGAAAATGGGCTTTGCAATAGTAAATCTCAGCTCTGACAGATCTTGCCTTGTGTGCTACAGAAATCCCATTTTTTCTTTAGCATGGCATGTAAATTTGCACTTGTTCAGGAACTGTGCCATGCGAAACACCAGTGCAGCCCTCTCTGGGATCTCCAGTTGTGCTTGGAGACCTTAGCCTGAAATTTATCTGGCCTTGCTTGTCTGTATGTTTGCAGGAACATGTGGACATTAATCCCGGGAGTGGGTGATGCTCAGGCTTTCCCACAAACTATCCTTAGAGGGTTCCCTGTTCTGCATGCAGGTGAGTGCCAACACAACCTCCTGTCTTCCCCTGTCATCCAGGAGCCCAGCTGAGAATGCTTTTAACTATCCAGCCACCAGTGTGGTTTTATATAAGTAATTTATTTTTGCTGACTTAGTTGATATGTTGGGTGTGTCCACCACCATTTCTTTTTTTTCAAGCACAAATATATTTTTAGGGTAGTTGTTATTTCTGCCTGCAGGGTGGTGCTGACTGAATCTGGCAGCCCTCAGCAATGGCTGCTCATACTGTTCAGAGCTGTATTTGCACTTGATGTGTTTTCCCAAGTCAGCTGAGCTCCCCAGTGAGGACCAGGGGCTTCCTTAAATTTCTCCCATTTACCACTTACTGAGAGGGGCTTTGCTTGTCCCTGTGTCAGCATCAGGGCCCTGTGAATTCAAGGCTCTTGCCTTATGTTGGCTGAGGTCTCCAGATGGGGATGAAGCTGACATTTTTCAGGGAGGAGTGAGGGAGTTCTGATGCTCTGCCCAAAAAGCCTCAGCAATATTTAAGAGTCCTTCACCAACAGTCTGGAACTTCACTCCTGAACATGACAAGATCCCCTTGCAGTGAAAGAATGTCTGGGGAGAAAGCTGTGCCCACTCCAAAGAGACACAACTTACTGCATTGCGCTGGGCCTTGGCTACTCCTTCGCAATTTTAGAGCAAAACACACTCATTTGCTGATGAAAGTAGGAGAGAGAAGGTGCCCTGACATTATAATGTTGGTCATTTGCTGCAGGCTGTACTTTGCTAACTGGACTATCCAGTTTCTTGCTGAGGTAGCTGAAAAGACAGGTGACCCCAGTGAAATGTGCCCTGGTATGCCTGGAAGGGAATTTGGGTGGAACATTTAAAGCCATTTATCTCTGAGCCCAGAAAGCTGGGGTTCTGAGGTCAGCTAAGCCACCAAGTGATGAGACAGTTTAGCACCAAATCCCTGTGCTCTAATTTAATGTGGAGCCTATCTCAGTATGAAACCTGGTACCTGCTTCTTTTTCAAGGAGCACAGAGGTATTTCTCAGGATACCACCCATGGATTGATGGAGAACAGGTTCACCAGAAAGGGGGAGTGTGAGCAAGTGAGCTCATCTGTCTTCTCTCTGAGGGTGCTGCTGCCATGTGCTGAATCAGTTGTTCAGGTGACATGGATTAGTGATTGACTGACTAATCAAAAGCCTTATTGACGGTGCAGGAGTTCACCAAAAGTCACAGCCCATTCTTGTCTGAAACACTTGCTCAAATACCAGTGTAAGAACTAAGGTTTATTTTCTTAACCAGTTCTGTTACAGAAGACTGGGGGAGGAGGGGTGTGGGGCAGGGGGAAGAAACCTCCCCAGAGATTTAAGATGGAAACAGAATGAAGAATAACCTGTATTCTGCAGGCATTTTTGTAAGAGAGGCATGGGACAAAATTGCTTTGACCTGTTAGCAAATGCACCTGTGTCCTATGCATTGTGAGGGAAGACCTATTTGGGGCCTGTAGCTTCTTCTTTGAGGTTTTATTATCTTTTGCCTGTCCTTCCTTAGCTGTCCTTCCTTTGGAAACTGCTGTGGACTTAACCCTCAGCCCTCAGCCCAGAGCAGCCTTAGCACAGGACAGACATCCTGTTCTTCATCCGTCTTTCAGAGGTAACAGTTTCTGTAAACTGTCTACATTTTATCCTCTGACTTTAACACTCACAAGAAAAGTTTAATCAGAATCTTTTCTAAATCCCAAATAATAGGAAGGGAAAGCTGTACCAAGGCTGTTTGCTTTCTGGAGCTCATTGCTTGATGTCTTGCACTGAATTTTAAATCTGTATAAATCAGGAATGCTGCTGGTGCTCTACACTGACCGTTTGTCTGAAGTGCAGAGTGGAGTTGCCTCTGAGGGACACAACTTCATGGGAGAGAGACCTGGAGCAGCCATGAATAAATGCTTGGATGTGTTTTTGGACTAAGATAGTTACTGTATAATGACCCCATTCTATACTGAAAAAGAGTATGCAGTATATACGTTCTGCCAGTAAGTACAAGTACTTTAAAAACAGCTATGGTGCTGATTCTCAGAAGTACAAATATGCTCTCTTTTTTGTACTGGCTTATTTTTTTAGAACTGTAGACTTTTACAGGGTGACCATATGTAGCAAAAAACATGTTCCTCATCTTGTCAATCGTTTTCTTCCTGGCCTCTCAGAGCTAGGATTTCAGAACCCTTGTGCTTGGCAGGTTCTTGAATTTGTTATGCTTCTTTTTGTGCTTGGAATTGTGTTTTTAATATCTCAGCAGATGGTGTCCAAACATGTATGTGTTTTACACTCATGGTTCCCCTGGTGTCAATTGGGCATTTTTCTTTCCTAATTACATCATAGTTCAGGGTTTTTTTCCCCCTCTCCCCAGCAGCAGTGAATTTTGCAGTTTTAGGTACGTTGTACAGTTTGGAAGGTGGAAAGAAGCACTGACTTTCAAAATTGTGCCTATCCATTTATTTTTTTTTTTTTCCTCTGAGGAAGGAGCACTTGCTCCTCATTGTTTGCAAGTTCAGGACTTAGGGGGTAACTGAGCCTGACCAGTTTGCATTTAGGAAGCAGTAGTAGCAACAATAATGTGTAAATTTTTGTAATTGTATTGCAGGTTCTAGGATGGTGGAGAAAAATAAGGGAAGTCTGAATAACCCTTGGTCTGGTGTGAGTACAGCTGAGAAGCTGACCTCCAACACCCACAGGAGAGGACAGCTGGCCTAAAAAGCAGTGACTTCTGTGAACCAGAGTCAGGTTTGGAAATGCCTAGAAGTTGGCAGCATTCAAATGCAGTCTTTGAGTTGCTGGATTGTCACAAAGAGAGGTATTGATTGTTGGGTGATTATGCTGAATCAGAACAGTGTTGACCAACACAGGAATCTGTTTGTTAGCTGTTAGCAAATGCTAGATTGTACTTGGAGTGAGCATTTAAATTGATTTAACACTCATTTTCTAGTAGCTTGGCAGCACAACAGCCAGAAATGTCTCAGCTTCCCCACTTCCCCCCGCTCCCCAAATTATTTAGCCTGGGATAATAACACACATTATTCTGTTCCTGAGACTGAGTTTGGTTCCCACAACATGCAGAAGGAACTGTTTCTTCTCTGGAAAGTCTGTGGAAGGACAGTTGCAGGAGCTGTTTTGTTTTAGTTCTTCATGGTCCTTCAAGCTTCAAATTATGTTTCTCTATTGAAATAGCCCTTGGGAGATATTTCTTTATGGATGTGAGGACTGGCGTTTGGAATCAGTGTAACAAGTGTTTTATGAAGCACAAGATACTCAGAGATACAACATTGTTCAGCCTCTGGTTGCTGAGGTGCTCTGATGCACATGCCAAGCACTTGCTGACATTGTCTTCTTCAATATCTTTGTTCAAGACATAAATTCGTGGACTAAATGGCTGGGATGAGGATGTGGCAAAAGGATGTCCTGATCTAGAAAATATTTTTCATTGTATTTCCACACATACCTCTTAGAAGACAATTTTCCCAGACACACAACACCTGCTCCACCCCTCAATTATTCTTTGGGGAAATACCCCCTTTTTTTTTTTTTTTTTAATGGGATAGAAATAAAATTACTTTGTCTGCCAAAGAGATGTTTGGATTTGGCTGAAAGGACAGGAGAAACAGCCTTAGTAGAAAAAAATTGAACAAATAGGAGTTAGTGACTGGGTTTTTGCCAAGTTTCAAAGTGTCAGGTGAACAATTTTGAGTACCTAACAGCATTTGCCTCTTCTCCCTGAGTTATTGAAACACTTGAAATATGTAGAGACCAAAAGATTTAAATATCTGGACCTGCCATTTCACTTGTAGGGCCCCCTCCAGTGGGTTTGTGGGTGTCTGTTAAACCTGTCCCATGTATCCTGGTACCTGCAGTGCATTTGCTCCTGTTCCCAATGATGGTGGACACTGCTCTGGCAGGGCAGCAGTTTTCTGTCCTCAGCTGCTGCTTTTCCTTGAGCACAATTAGACTGCCAGCACAGGGAGAATTAGCCTATAGAGCCATATTTGCAGGTCCAAATGAATTTGCAAAATAAGTCAGGAAATTCATAGAGTAGTTCCAATGTTCTGAAGGAAGGTGAAGAAAATCCATGATGACATAATGTAAAAGCAAGCTGCAGTCCTTTCTAAGGGGAAAGGGATTTTTACAATGCCTATGTATGCACCGTGCAAAATTCAGAGAGCGTTAGTAGATAATGATCTTTAAAACCTCACTAGTATTTGAATCTTTTGAATTACTTCTTCCCAACCCCTATTACCTTCAGTACTGCCAGTGCTGGGATTAACTGCTCGTGACTCTGAGCTTGCAGCCATGATCAGGAGTGTTGTAGGGAGGCTTAGTTGGTAGAAAGAGTTGGTGTAGAGCTATGGAATTAAAATTCCCTTAATTCCTGTTAGATTGGAGTGTGCATAAATGGCCAACTCAGAAGGCTTCATGCAGGCTAAGGAAATGGGGATACACAACAGCAAATATGATTTGGACTCTTTTGATAGCATGTTTCTTTTTATTAATTCTTTTCCATGGTATTTAGACATCTTTGGTCTGTGATTACTGTGATTGTCTTGTCCTTACCAGCATTTTGGCTGTGCAACTGAGTCTTCTCCTGGGTGAAAATCTTGTTTCTATCATCCCTATCCACTCCTTGTCCTCAACATGGAACACGGGGAGAAGTTTACTCCCTTTTTCTTTACAGCATCCTTTTGAGCCTGCCAATATGCAGGCTACCTATACTCCTAACATTAAACCCCAAGTCCATTAACCTTCTGATTAATCCTATGAGACCAGGTTTCCTAAACACTTGATCTTTCTTAGTGGTGGTCTCTGGATGCTTTCTCATTAATGTGTATCTTTTGTGAAGGGTGATCCTCTAAAACAGACACTGTTTCAGATGAGGATTAGCAGGATACCCCAGGCTTGGCCCTTGGAGCAGTTTTGCCATCAGCCATCAGTAATTTGGTGGAGAGTCTCCTCTGTGAGGCTGTTGATGGGCGCATCAAGTGAGAGGCTGTGGTGACTTTCTTGGAGTGGGAGTTGAAATTGAACCCTTCAGTTAGAATAATATTTCATTTTTAAATTAAATTACTTAATTTGTTTCTATTTCGGTTCATTCCAAGATTATTCCACGATGTTTTAGCTCAAGGGATGTTTTGATGTGTGTTTGCTGTGTGCATGCGGGAGGAAAAGATAAAATTGAGTGAGTAGTCAGCATTTCTGCAAATCTCTTCACCTGTGAAAAGCCATTGCTAAAAATATGCTTTTCAGTGCTCCCTTTGTAATCTTGCAAAGACCAGGCTGATACAGCAATATCTGGATCTCCAGGAGGCATGATGATTCTCTTATGAAAGAGTAAATCAGAAGAAATGCAATTTGTCAGCTTGCCCCCCAAAGCTGGAGTGGGGTAATTTATTACGAAGTGGCTTGGCACTCTGTACTCTGAAATGCACAGGAAATAGAACTGCCTTCCCTCCAGTTTTCTCAGTTCTGGCTGTTTTTAGTGGATGTGCTCCCCATTTGTGTTAGGGCAGGGGCAGACCAGGTCTTTGCCTGAATGTGTAAGGTGACCATTGGTTGCCAGTGCCTACATTCCTTGTTTTCATGTCAAGTTAAACACCAGCCTCGTATCAGCAGGGAGGAGGTGAGTGCTTTTCCTAAATGATAAAGAATTGTGTGTATCCATTCCCTTTGCAATAAGGACTGAAGTGCTCTATTTACCAGTGACTTTACATGGCAGCTTTACGTGGAGTTACCTGTGATTCTGTGGTGCTGCTCTCTGTTTCCACTATGAAATCCATTTCATTTTAATGTACATGGATTGCTGTGGCATTCAACCTTACACGGAATTAGCTCCCTTTTTAGTTCAGCAATCACTTATATCACAGAGTGCAAAACTGCCTGGCACGACCTTATCCACTGTATCTGAATAATAGCCCAGAGACTGCTGCTCTTCAGATCTTCACAAATTCTTGCTGTGCAGCAAAATATCCTTCTTGCACTTAGCATATTTTTCCACTGTCATTAGTTTTTGTCCTATTGAAATATCAGAATGCTGGAAATTATTATGTGTAGGGCCTTATGGGTCCTGTAGGTTTTTAGCACCTGGGAGGTTTCTTGGTATGGGTACTGCTTTACTTCATGTGCTTATTTTCTCTTGTAAGCAGATAGCTGGCTTTTAGGGCAAATGCATTCCAGATTTAACTGGAAAACTTGGTAGTAGTATTCATAATAAGGGGTAGATATGCTTCCCAGATGGATTTTTGTGGTTCTCTTTTCACCCCTTCTTTCCTTACACAAAACTACTTACTGGGACCCCCCTCTATTCCTGTTCAGAAGCCAAACCTGAAAGTGAGAACTCCCAGATTCTCATGGAAACAGTTTGTTTAGCTCAGCTCTGAGATTTCGTTGCCCTATGGTAAACAAATGCCTTTTTTTTCCTGTTCCTGATTGTTTTTCTCCTCCAGAGAGTGCACTTAGCCTGTTTGCTGTCACTTTGATATGTCAGAGATGCCATTTGGACATTGCTTTGGAAAACAGGAAAACAATGACAGGTCAAGAAACCCATAGGTTTTAAAGAAGCAGAGCTCTAGTACAGTCCAATGTATCTCAATATTTAATGACATCAGGTACCAGGTGAGACAAGGGTATAAATTTCACAGTAACAAAGAGGAAATGGGTGAGCCAGATTGTGCTGTACCATCTCACTTATTTCAAGTTTTTTTTTTATTCCACATTTATGTCCCTGAGAGCATAATGCTTTCCCAGGCAGGGCAAGAAAGCCAGTCTTGGTCAGCCAAACTGGTCTTCTTTGAAGATTAAAAGAGGGAAATGTGGCAGTGTGCACGGCTAGGGCCAAAGCCAGCAGACCTCAACAGTGGTGGAGAAAAGCCTAGCACACTGCCCCCGGAGATAGTCATTCCGGTTAGGGTGACTCAGTTGTCAATCTTATGCTCCCTTTTGCATAAGCTGTTTCTATTGGTTGTTTTATCAGTTATGTAATGTCCCTTTTATAGTCATATTCTAGTAAGTTCTTGTATCTTTGGTTATTTATTGGTTATATTCAAAATCCTGTATCTTCATTGGTTGTACCCCCCTCGCCTTCCCCTTTAAAAAACCCCGTTTGGGGAGGAGCGAGGTCTTTTGCTCCAGTTCCCTTGGCTCGTCCTGACCCTGTTCTACCCTGGACCCTGAAATAAAGAGCTGAAATCACTGGACAGAGACCCCTCCTTGGTCTTTGCTTTCGCCGCAGCGCCGAAGAACACCGGGCTTTGGGCACCCCGCCTACCAGAGGAGCCGGCAAGGTCCCACTGAGCACGGCTGGAACCCTGCTTGGGGGAGAAGCGCTGCAGCGCGGCAGCCAGCCCCCGCACCACCAGGGCGGATAGCCAGTGCCGGACGCCGTGCGCCCTCGGCTTGTCCCCAGCCCTCGGCCGGAGCGCGTCCAGCAAGCGCGGCAAAAGGGAAATAGGGGAAGAAGCAAGAAAGAATTGCTACCCTGGAGGGCTGGGGTGTCTGCACAAGTATTTCCTATGGGAAGTTGTACTGGAGGTCTGGTGGCATCCAGTGGAGGTGAGATGGTTTCTGGGTCAGTCTGTGGCCTGACTATGGCTGGAACAAATGTTTTGGATCAGAAGATCTTGTAGTAAATCTTTGATTTGTGTGGGTAATGGAGTGGCAAACAGTGATTAAAAACTACTCCTCTCAATCCATCTGATCTCCTGAATGATTTGGCACAGACCTTCTTTCCCTCAAACATTGCTTTGTGTTTCCCAAAAGCCCCCTCAAAAGTGGGATGGGCTCAGAAGTTTTTAGTTAGCAATGAGATCTAATATCTGATCCCCAAACTGTATTCTGCATTTTCATTCTCTTGTATTTTTTGTTTCCAGGGGCTATATTAATGTAATGTAGCAGCAAACCTTTTGTCTACACTAATTTGATCATCCAGTTTTCTTTACATAGGTTCTGCAGTGCTCATTTGTGATTATCTGTGATGCTCTAGGAAATAGCTTTGGTTTTGAATGCTACAGCTGCTACATTTTATTTTTGCAATGGTGGAATAGGTTTTGTTTAAACAGAACTCCTGATTCACCTCGTTTGCTCCTCACTTCCATCAAATTCTTCCTGTTGCATCTGAAGCACAATAACTTTATTTAGCTAAAAGTTGCCATTCAGAAAGCTGTGGTTTTCTGGTACTAGTCCTAATTTGGGACCTTCCCTGGGACAAGCTTTTTCCAGTGGCTAATCACCCTGCCTCTCAGTTTTCCTAATGATATATGCAAAAAATCATGGCTAAATGCGGGTGACTGGTTAACTGAACAAAATTAATTTTTTATTTAAACTCAGGGAAAAATAATTTTTATTGCACTCCTGGTAGTGCTGCTGGTTGGACTGTATACATATTGCTTCTCTGCTTTGAAATGCACATCATGTGTCATGCTTGTGCTGTTTAAACATCTAGTCACTTCCTTTGAAGACTAAAGAAGTTTTCTATCTTTTTCCAGGGTAAGATGAATTTACTTTCTGAAATTAGGCTCAGATTTAAGTGCAGTATACCTGAGTATCTAAAAAAGTTGAACTAAGACCTCTAGGGGAGGATGTTTTAGTCTCTGTAGGATGTGTAAAATCTGGGGCTGTTTTCTTCTGCAAAGGGAATACAACTTTCTCGAAAGGTCATTGCTGACTTCGAGGCACTCCTTTGGCCTTGCCTGTGAGGGAGCTCCTTCATAAGGCATGGGGTGAGCTGGGAGCTCCTTCATAAGGCATGGGGTGAGCTGGGAGCTGAGGGAGACCAAGAGGTACCTTCACTGGCCAGAGAGCCACAGGATTTGGGCAGAGAAAGGAGATGGTAACAGGGCCCAGCAGCTGATAGACAAAGATGAACCACACTGGGATGCATCCAGGGCATCATTAGCAGGGAAGAGGACAGGAGCAGCAGGGTGGGAAGCAGGAGATAGATGACTACAAATTAGATTCAGAGTCTATCCTAGGAGCCAGGGATGAAGACAGACAATAACACAGCTCAGGTAGGGAGTGGGAGTGCAGCCTGAGCTTATCCAGAGCTTCTGCACTGTGGCCAAAAGCTTGGTTGGGGGTCCCAGATGAGGATCATTGGGGCAATTAAGAGCCTTTGAATGCACTCAGGGCTCTGATACTGTTTAATTATGCTCTGTGTGTCTGTGCATGTGTGTAGGGAAATGTTTTCATTAGGTCAATTAATTGTGATTGATTTTCTGATTGCATTTAAGGGAAGACAATTAATTTTAAAAGACTTAAATAGGCACAGGCTCTGTCTTCCTGCATGGTGCATGAGGGACATGCAGATCATACTATCCAACTCTCAGGTACCACCTTGCCCATCTCCTGTGGGTCAGCTGCTGACTGGCACAGTATCAGCAAAGTAAGTGTTGGGATTAGACAGAAAAAGAGATTCAGCATGAAATTGTGTGAAAGAAACAGTGTTTGAGCAAAGGGAAGGAATAGTCAGGTGCAAAAGGAAGTCAGAAAATGGAGGGTGTATTGAGTGCAGAAGTATTAATTTGGCTAGTAATTACACTGGTTCCTTGATTTGTTTGCAATTACAAGCTGTGGTTAACAATTCTGGGTTATTTTGCAGGCACAATTCAAAGCAGAGCAAAGGACTCTCCTTTGGACTTCTTGGAGTCTGAGGGAATAGGCAATTATTTGGGTCACCCGTATTTTACAGAAAAAATGTACAAACAAGCCATTTTGGTTACCAGTGGTACAATGTAATCCCTTCTGCAAATAATTACTGGTTTCCACCTACTTCTCTTAGGGCTTGAACTAAATGCTGTGTTAGCAAGCTGCAGGCTGAGTTCAAAAGATTAGTGCTTATGCAGCTGGTTCTGGAGGGAAGGAGTAACAACAAATCTCAAAGGCAGTGAAAAGAAAGGAGTTTTGGGATTATGTTGCCACAAGCACTTGATGTGAGCAGTTTTGGTCAATTCTCACATGAAGGCCAGCTTCCTTTTTTGGTCAACTGTTTTCAGCAACAGGTAAAGTATTGTTTCCTGCTGCCCTTTTGCAAAGTCACTGCCACACAGGTTACTGCTTGTTTTCAGCTCCCCAGGAAATATCTGCTGAACCTTGGTGACACTCTAAAATTTTACAGGGGTGCTGGCAATTTGTGAGGAAGTAAATAAGCCCCAAGCTTTGCTGCTGAAGGGACAATGTTTGCTTCAAAAACAGGGTGCAGAGAAAAGGTGCAGCAGAAGCAGCAAAAATCCAAAGATGAGCATTTAGCATAAAATAAACTAGCTCTAGCTGATGCTATCATGAAAGTCTCAGCAGGATGGTTGTGATGAGGGTTTCAGGATGCAGGGAATAACAGGATGTGCATGGGGTGCTCCACTTCAGTGACACACCCACGGGTGGACGAAGGGTAAATATTCCCCAAGAATCCAGTGCTACCTCTGTAGTTATGGAGGGCTTTGTTTGGAAATGGTAGTGCACATGGATCAACAGTTGCGAACATTTTAACTTAAATTAACCTGGGACAGGGTGGAATACTACAGTAGCTTGGGAGCTGTTTTGGACTTTTGGGTAAACACCATTTAGGCTTGTGTAAATTTGTAGGAGATATTTTGACAAAAGTACTATTTACCCATGTTAATATTGCTTTATTTTGGTGCGTGCTCTATAAGTATTTGATCAGTCTGCAGACTGTTTACTTAGACTCTCCCTCTAATGGTTTCAAGACATTTAGACCACTGGATGTAGTATATTTTCAGTTTGACTTGGATTTAAGACAGACAGTGCTAATGGATTGAAATAAACTAACACGAGTAATTTTGAGTGACAGATTCCCTGACCCCTTTCTCCCTAGAGTCAGGAGAGGCTTCCTAGATGTTTAATCCATTGGATCAGAGCCTCTCTGTTGAGAGAAAGAAGTAAATACACCTAGAATAATGTTTTTCTTTTTAAAAAATGTTATTTGCTAGGTTCTTGGGACACTGCCTCTCACATGTTAAAAAGCCCATGCTAGTATTTCTGAAGGGTGCTGTTCTTTTACTCTAGTTTTTCTGGAAGTACATTGCCTAGTGGTGGCCCTTGGATTCTCCTGGGAGTCAGGACTAGTCTGTTTCATATCCAAGAAATATTCTTGGCAGTATAAAACTTACTAGAATCATTTGTCTTGCAAGACAACCTTGACAAGCCATCCATTAATGTGGCTTAGTAATTATTAATTACAGGTCAGGAAGAGGTGGGGAATAATAGAGAAATTCACACTTTCTATTTGATTTTGGGATTTTTTTTGCATGTGTGTTTATGCCAGGGAATGGAGAAAAAGGGACACCGCAATAGTCTTGGTCTGTTGTGTTCTTCAGCTTGTCCCACTCGTCGCTGTTAATTCCTCTTATCTATCCAAAAAGGCATTATTTTTTCTTCCAAATAAGTTTGTAAAGTTTCAGTTTTGTCCTGGTTTTATGAGGAGTTGCCTGGGAAAGGCTTAGCAATCTGTAATTGAACTAAATTGTTTTCATTTAGTCCTAGTTCCTTGAGGTTCCTTCTTCATCAGATACTAATTTCAGAGCTTGCTAGTCCTTGTTCCTTGTTCCTCCCAGTCCCATTTGTTTATATTTTTCAGCATCTATTCCTCTCTTTGTTGGTTTTTGGAGTGATTGTGATGGGACTGAAATGAGGGCTGGTAGGCAGTGCCATAGAAGACTTCTTTTGAATGACTCTGCTGTGTATAATTTGTTGCTTTTCAAGTGTTGTATGCATGTGAGAGATGAACAGGAAGTGCTCTGTGGGCTGTTTCACTGCTCCATTTGCAAAGAGAAGAATTCTGTTCAAAAGGAAAAATGTAGCCAACCTATAGGTAAAGCATCCAGCAGTACCAGGTGATGGCAGGTAGGGAATCAGCGAGTGTTTATCTAGTATAATTAGTAGGTACTAATTTCCACCATATTAAGCAGTCATATCTTTATTTATTCCCTCTATTGACGTGATCAGACAAATCACAGTAGATTTTACTGTTCCTGCTTAGGGCTGTGTCAATATCCAGCAACGAGACTACAAAGGTGTGTTTTCTTTCAGGATGTAATTATCTTAAAAATAACTGTCAGAGCTTCCTCTTAATGAGCCTTCTTGTTGCCAGCACAGTGCCTGGGACTCTGCTTCTCAGAGCACAACACTGTGGGGGGTTGTTCTGGTACACGATGTGATGGCAGCTCTCACCAGCAGAGGAACCCTGAGCTGCCTCACACTGCACTGAGTGTTTGGAACACCTTTTTGATGACCAGTCTGACTTTGTGCTCCCTGCTGATAATCTCTGTGTGGTGTGTTTAGCATGAATAAGAGACACCCAACACAGGGAAAGAGCCAAATTTAAGCCAGTGTCAGGTAAACAACGGGACACATCTCACCTTGACAACTCTTTGGCTCATGAGAAAACAAAACAGTCCCTTAAGTGTGTGACTATCAGGTAATGCACTAAACAGCTACCAAAAGAGTTCTGTGGCCTTCTGAGCCTCAGCAGAGGGGGTGGCGTGTCCTGGCTTGTGATGCAGCAATGAGGTACTTGCTGCACTGAGCTGTGAAGTTGAGGGATGCATCTGAGGCCTCAATCGGGTTAGTGAGGGGAGGAGCACACAGGGAATGTGGAAACAGTGCTGCTTCAGCTGTGGGCTGTGGGTCAGGAACCACAGATGGAATTCTGTGGGACTGAGGTGGCTTCAGCTCCCTGCAAACCCCAGCTTCGAGGCTCACTGGGATATTGGAATAGCTTCTTTCAAAGAGCTCCTTGAATTCTTGCTGTAAAGCATCACATTATTTGTCCCTGTAGTCTGCCTACAGTGTGACTGTCTGGTTGCTCATACTGTGCTTTTTGGAGCTGAGTGGCATTTTCTAAAACTAATACTCCAGATTGTGAAATAAATGAGAAATAAGGCACTATCCTGTTTCTAGTACTTCATGCAGGCTGAAAGGTCCTATTTATTTTAACTCTGTGGACCAAATAATACTGCTAGAGATACCAGCATTAGCCTTTCGATCCAGGGTCTTTACAGCAAAAACACCAGGCTCAAGGACCCTCTTTATTGGATATACGCTCAGACACCAGGATCAGGCTGCCACTTACCATCAATGTTTTCTTTAATAAAATCTTTCCTCTTTTATATTTTGAGCTCATCCAGCCTATACCCAGGAGTGCCCTTCAGCTCCTGTGAGTTAATCTTTCCCTGGTAATACTGACCAAAGCTCCCCTCAAACCCTTGAGATTCTCACAGCAACTCTTTTAAACTATAGAACTGCCACTTCCCCTATAGTTTTGAGAAATGTTAATGGGGCCATCAAGGATATCTTCAGGTGGATACAGTGGGGTGAAAGCAATGGGTAACCATTTCCCAGGTGCATGGGTCCTGCTGGAGGGATTTCTAGGCAATGGGAGGCTGTTACCCAGGGTTCAACATCAACTTGAGAAGCCTGGTTTATTAGCAGAGCAAATTAGCTCCCTTCTATTCCCCCTTGGCTTAGCCACACCACTGTGCTTGTCTAAGCCAAGCTTCCTCCCTACGTCCCTGGAGGGAAGGAATTCCATGTGTTGGGCAGGAAGAGGTTGCACTGTTTTTTGGGGCATTTTTACTGTACCAATACTGTAATGCTCCCCAGTGCCTCCTGGGCCATGCCATCCTTAGGTGAGCATGCTCCAGGCTCAAGAGTTGTTCTCTATGAACGAGTACAAAGATGCTGACTTTGTGATCTTCCCCAGACTTTGTGTTAGAGTGTGGTTTTCCTATTCCAGTGTCAGGAAATTGTTTTTAACTGGTACTTTCTAAGTAAGAAAACTTGATTCTTTTTGCATCTTTTTTATGGCTTAACAGCAATATCTATGTGTATTTAATTCTTTAATGATATCTATTATGAGGGAGACCAAAGTCTGTTTTTCATGCTATTTAATCTTACTGTTTCATCTCATACTGGGTATTAGGCCTCACAGCATCTCATAAATCAGATTAGGTAGAAACAAATATGGAGATGGAAATGTCCTGGATTTCAGTCTTGTTCTGGCTCAGACTTAATTTATAAATCTGTTCTTGTTAATAGCATAGGCATTGACAGCTCTTTATTTTAATTATATTAATTCTGTATAGTTTGTCTACATTTATAGCATTTATTTCATGTGTGAAATTTATAATTTATTTAATTACAAGTTTTCCTTCACTTAGCCTGTGCTTCTAACTGCAGTTTTATCTGTTCTTAAGCCAACTCTAATTAGTAACTCCTCTTGTCATTTGTATAATACTGTCAATTATCTTTTCTTCTTGAAAGAAGTCAGGTAGCAAAGCTTTGCTTAGAGAGAAATAGATAAAGTAAATGTTTCTTTAGCACAGAAGTTGTTTAAGAGTGTATGTATATTGCCCTTTGTATACCTCCTCCTTTTCTTTACTGCCCCTCCTGAAAACTGAGTAAACCTGTTGTGAATCAGATTTTCAAAAGTAAGATATTTGAGAAAACTAGTGGGAGAAATGTGCTCAGAAACAAAGCCATTTCAATATTTTAATGCAGACTAACTAAAGCATAATTCAGATAATTTTCAAAATCAGGTTGTCCAAGTCTGAGCAAGGTTTTTAAACTCCAGCCCCTCGAGCAGAGGATTGTGAGGGTGTTAAATAAGATGACACATCTCTGTCGCAGCTGGATCAATATTTGAGGTGTTTTTAGGCCTCCCTGTCACAGAACAAGTAGATAAATGGTGTGAGTTTCTAAGTAATACTCACAATATCAGGTGCCAAGGATGTGGCTTCTAAACACAGAATCTGCTTGAGTGTCATGCCTCCCTTGGAGACCTCTGAGGTGTGAGAGTGAGACACCTTCAGGGCATTGCAAAGCATGTGGAGATGGGGATTTTGTCAGCTGGGAGCCTTACCTGCCATCTGCAAATAAAAAATAAAATCCTCACAGGGATAGAAAAACAAAGGCAACAAAGGCCTGTCTGCTTTCACTGATAATTTGCAGGACATTAGACCTTTTGCGGGGGAAAGACACGACCTTGAAACTTGTGATCTGACCCACTGTTTCTTCTCTTTTGTTTGTTTGTTTGTTTGTTTGTTTGTTTTTTCCCTTTGGTTTTTTTCTGTGCTGATTTTTATCACTCACTTGATCTGTTTTCTGTAGAGGAGGCTTCTGGGCTGGGAGATGGGAAGCACAGGATGCACTGAACTTGCTGAACTCAGTGGGAAGCCCCATGTTAAGCTCAGGGTGTGTGAGGAACTGAGTGAGGGCAAACCATGGCAGGGACCTGATGAACCACATCTCAGCCTGCTGATGTGAGCTCTCATGCTGGAGAGCTCCCAAACCCAGCTGTTTCTTGTGTCTCTTTTCCCCTCTGAGAGCCCAGGGTTCTGACTTTGCCTCTCGCAGAACAGCTACAAGGAGTGGAATCCTCTTACAGCCAGTGGCAGAACACAGAGCTGCTAGGAACAGGGAAGAAGAAGTAAGGGACAGGGTGATGAAGGATTCACTTGCCTATCATCCTCATCAGGTTGCTGCTGTGTGAAGTTTAGATTACAAGTGCACAGGTTTATATGGACACCTACACCTTGGAAGCTGCCTGACAGCCTGGTTACTTTTAGTCCCCTGATGTGATTGTGCTTAATGTGAAACCCATGGCATTTTGGCTGGGAAATGCCTCAAACACAGAACTACATTTATATCTCCTTGCTTAGGAAAGATGCATCCATTTGAATTTGAAATCTGGGAGGATTCATCTGCATTTACCCTGACAGGTGACATACAGTGTTGCTTGAAATAGACTTAATGACAAATAAAATGTGCTTGGAAAGGAGTATCTCACCATCTGGTGTGATTTTTGGGGTCTGACACATACTGCAAGGGGACAGTGGATGCTGTCCTTCAGGTTTGATGCCTTGATTGCATCTGTGTAGTGAGGTGAGCTCTGAACTTCTGGTCAACTTGTGCTGAATTGCTCTCCTCTGACCTCCATCTGTACTGGCAAATGAACACAGGAGGAAAGAACTACTAACAGAAAACAATGGAGCCTGGAATATCTGCAAGGGAAGGAATTTTAAGTGATGCCATGGGCACTGTGCATTTGCAGTTGGGCTCACTGCAAACCTTTTTAACTCAGATCTGAAGGGACAGCGTTTTTAAAACTTCAGCAGTCACAATGTTTGTGGTGACCTGCCTGCCTGTGTCACCTCTCTATCAAAGAACTGAAGGTGATTTCAGATGGAGATTAACTCTCACAGATGCTTCCTGACAGGGTAATAGGCTTATCAGTGGAGCTTGCATTTAATTATTTTCTTTTAGCAGATTTAGGGCTTGATCCTGCCTGAGTAGGGCAAAAAGAGAGACGTCATCTCCTTGCTGGCATGGAGGATGCTCTTCTATTGGGAAAAGCTGATGCTGACGACGCAGAAAGAAGAGCCAGAGACAGCTGTGTTCAGGTTCAGAGGAAAGGGAAGGAAGGGGCACAAGACCCACCTTCTTTATTTTTTTATACCCATTTGGAAATCACTATTCATTGGAGGAAATCAGTTCTTCCTCCTTCAACTACAGTGGTCAAAGGAAATGTCCATCAAAGTTCTGTGTCCATGAGAAAGGAATGTATATGATAAGATAGAGTTAGAATAACATGGCTATATTTACAGAAAGTAATCTTGAAGACTAGCTACCATGGGATAACAATTTTTCAGCAGCAAAGAGCAAAGCAACAAAAAGCCACTTGTATGGCAGAGGCAGAGGTTTCTTCCTGAAAAGAGGTGATTTTTATACTTAGCAGGCTAATTTACCATGCATTACTGAACAAGAGTATGTAAAAAAAGGGAACAGAATTCTGCTTTTCTTTGTCTACTTACATATTACAAGATTTGTATTTTTTTCGTCATATAAGCATAAAACCAAGAGTAAACCACTTACAGACTTACCTAGAAGGCTGTCGCTTTTACAGTCATTAGTATTCAATTTACTTGTTTTATTCTGTTTGAGCAATTATTTTATCTTATTAGGCCATCAGTTTGGGAGTAGTTTCTTGAATGTAAAACTCCTATTTCTCTCTTTCAGACACATACATTGCATACATCTGATATTTTCAAAGAACCTGCAATGCTACAAAAGGAGACAGAATTGTTTGCTCAGCACTGTACTTTTCTTTGCAAGTGTTTTCCTTGGTAATTATTAATTATTACCCTACTTGAAGCAATTACTTAGGGGTTATTTTCTATTCCTAGCTGGCTGACTTTGTGTGCAGCCTGGTTCATTTAGCTTTAGAATTCCACCAAACCTCCTGTTTTCACAAACTGCCCATCCTGTTATTCCCAGGGTATAAATGGCTCACTTCTTGGTGACTGTAACATGGAGGAAATCACTGGGGAGAGTCTCTCTGAGAGGAGGTAAAACGGGTCCAGCTGCATAGCAGAAAAGAGAATACCTCCTCTAAATTACTAGAAAGCAAATTAGAGAAAATTGGACACAAATTTGGTGAACAATTTCCCCCCCTCTGATTCCTTATAAATGTTTTTTGCGTGGAGCACAGCCTCCACAGCAGTATCCACGAAGAGCTTGTATATCCTGCCTTTTTCACAGTAGACACCTGGGATGAATTTGTCATAAAGAGAAATGCTGACCAAAGTGATTTTCTGTTCAGTTATTGGGAGGTTTTTGGGCTAACCCACAGAAGACTTCAAGACACTAAAAAAAATCTTCTAGTAATTTTCCTTTCTAATATTTTAAAAACAGATTGGTTTTATGTTTCATTAAATGGCTTTGTTATTCATAGAAATATAGAATGATTTGGGTTGGAAGGGGACCTTGAAGGTCCTCTAGTTCCAACATGCACATGGAAATGCCATGAGCTAAAATGAGTCAAACATTTGTTGGAAATTACTGATATTTTTCTCTCATACTGTTTTTAATGCCTGTATAAAAGAAGTGTGCACAAAAATACATTTTAGGGATTAAATAAAAATTGTCAGTTAGTTGGTATCTGTGTGACCCACACCAGGCAGGAGTAAATAGCACAGGGCTGTTCTGTACCTTGCACAAGCTTGGAGCCAGCATGAGCATGGTATGGAACAGGTGTGGAGCAGCTGTGCTATAGATCATCCTACCTCCTGTAGGGCTACCTTGCACTATGTCTTGGACAGCTCCACAGAAGGTGGTGGCTCATCCTGTCAGCGCCAGAAGATGCCTCTAGCATAGGTTGCTCCTAACAGGGCACATTTGCCTGGAAGTTCTGGGAGAGGCATGAAAAATGGGAAAAAGTAGTGGAAGCATAAGGCAATCCCTTGAGTGATTAATCAAGCAGGGCTTGTAAGGAGAGCAGGTGAGTTTCTGCTCCTTCAAGGTGAGTAATGTGACTTTTACTCTGTGTGTGCAAATTTAATTAAATGGTGAGTCTTTTCTTCTCTGCCTCATTAGTGCTGACAACAGGTCCCTTCCCAAGCCACGGGCTGTGGGAGAGATCTGTGGGTGGTCGTGGGATTTGACACTCCTGGCTGTGACAGCGTTTTGCAAGGCAGGAACTGTAGTTCCTGGTCTGCTGAATGACCTGTTGAGATGCAGCCCTGACCACCTCATCCAAATCCCTGTCAAGTACCTCTGAAAGCAAACTGATGAACCACCATGGTTTGGGCTTTTATATGGAAGTGTAGCAAATTGTTCACCCACAGCAAGGGGGTTGGCCCTAGATGAGCTTTAAGGTCGCGTCCAACCCAAACTGTTTTGTGATTCTATGACTTTGCAGGTGGTGGATGAACAAGTTAATATGATTTGTTGATTTAGGTATTCAGCTGTGTATTTTAATTAGGAGCCTTTGTCTCATGGCGTCTGAGTTGCCACAGAGGAAGGCAGCCAACAGTGGGAATTGATCAGAAGCAGCAGCAAAAATCCACCAACAGACACTTCCAAACACAAGAAAAAATCTTTCCAAAATACAAAACATTGCAGTTCTGTATTAATTTAAATATTATTTGAGTCAAAAAGTATGTTTTCTTGACAGCCACTAGATCAGGTACATGTCTTAAATCCTCGAAGTGGAGCTTGAGTCTCTCTTTCTGCATAGTTGTTTTCGGACAAATGTTTTTTGAGTTATATCTGAATTCAACCTCTAAAATGTATTTTCAAGAGACAAGGAGGGGATGGAAGCAGGAACAGATGATGTGGGTTGGAGTAGGAGCCCAGCTGGAGTTTGAAATAGGGATTGAGGGCAGTACCTCATGTCTTTTATGTGAACTCCTGTGCATCTTTTCACCTGGGATTGGGCTGGTCCCTGTGTGCCTTGGGTCTGTGTGTATTTTGACAATCTTGTATGGGATTGGATTATGTGGGTGCTGTATTCTGATGCCTTGGAAATGTCATTATAGGATGGTACCACAAGGACCTCCTTCCCTCTGCACTGTGGGATTATTTCAATAGCAGCTTTATTTCACACCCTTAGCACACAGCCCCTCCATCAGGATAAGGATCATAAGGACTGCATGGGATGGGGTACAGGGATGTTCCCAGATAAACAGCTTCCAGGCAGGGAGGTTCTGGCAGGGGCTGGGCTCTCTGCACACTGTTACCTTGCCCAAGGAAGGGGGAAGATGGATGAGATGACATCACTTATGGAGCTGTAGCCAGGGATGAGGGATAGCAGGACTGGGAGCAGGTGTTCAGGATGAACCCTAAAGGCCAGTGTTACCTTTTTCCTTCCATTTCTTTTCCTTCTCATGTTATGTGCTTAGCATGACATATAGCATGTTATTCCATGTTCACTTCTATTTGGGATTTTAGAGGTTTGGTGCTGTAAAGGGCGCAACTGCTCAACTTTGCAGCCAGTGCTGTTTTAAAAGTGCTGATCAGAATTCTGTGCAGTAGCATTGCCTCTCTTCGCTCAGTACCAAATGCAGTTTGTTTGGGATTCCTGTTCTGATGGACTCAGTTATTGCATATTCACTGTCACTAACCTCACTTTAAGATGTGTTACTTGCATTTCTCAGGCTGCAGTGGTTAAAATGATCCTGTACTGTGATACCTCATCTATTTGCTAAATCCCATCTGAAACTATCCTTGTTTGCAAGCCATTTTGCTTTCCAGTGCTTCAAACCTAAGATGGGAATGAAAATGAGGCATTTTTTAAGATTTTTCATTCCTGATGTTCTCCTACTAGCAAGGGCTGTGACCTATTCCCTGTGTGCCACCTGAGGCAGGAGAATTCAGGTGGGCTCAAAAATGTGTGGGTTTGCTTTGTCAGTCTGCCATCATGTCTGAAAGATTGATAGGGTATGGTAATGAATAAACATATGGCATTTCTATGGAGTCTACTCTGAATATAAAGCAATTCAGTAATTCCTCAAATAAAAGAGAAGTACAGGCAGGGGACGATGGGAGAGTCAAACCTGGTGCTCACAAGAGGTTATTTCCTTTGGAAAGAAGCCAGCTACTGGGTAAACAGAAGCAAAGACAGGTAATAAAACAGAAAATGGGCACTTAATCCTGCTCTCTTGGAGGTTTTGTGGCAAAACTCTAATTGCTGTCCATGAGGGGTGGATCAGCCTACTAGACCAGCACCAAAACCTTGTGATACTTCGGCAATAAGAGATGGTGCCATATTTCCATCAAAGGTTTAGCTTGTGGCTCAGGGAACCAAAAACTTGATTAATAACTTCTCCCCAGACAGTGAGGAATCACATATTTTTCTCTTATCTCTTTTCTATTTAAAGATAAAAGTGGCTGTAGCCGCTTTTCTCTGTTTCAGCTTGGAGTAGTAGTTTACATAAAATATACAGATTAATACATGAATGAAGCTCTGAGAAGAAATCAATAGCACATGTTAACATAGAGGGCTGCTGAGCAATCCCCTACAGGCACACAGATAAGGCTTGTAAGATAACATGGCTAACCCCCCCTCCGTGTATATATTCTGACTTTCCTATAAAAATCTGTTCTTTTTCAATTTCCCCAGAGTTTACACATGCACTGCCATTGTCTGGAGATAAGCCCACACAATTGTTCAAGAGGAAATTGTTGGTGAAGGTAAAATGTCCTGTGGTGAGCTTCTCAAAGTCTGCTATGCTTTACTTCCTTTTAATCTTTAGAGCTACATTCAAGCTCTGAACTTTCTGTTCAACTCTTAACTTCTCCAAGGCTCAGTAATTTTTTACAGTTCAAAGATTTAGGGGTTCAGCTGGAGACATTTTTCTGTTGATTCTTTTTGGAAATGCTTTATTCAGAAGTGTCTCTGTTGTATGCCTGCAGCTGAGAGGAACGTATAGTGTGGAAAAAGTCCTATCCTGCAGCTGGAATGTTGCCTCTCCTTCAAAATCAAGAATGGTTTCCTCATAATGCTTTATTTTAATGCTTCCTTTCATAATGTATTTCAGGAATCTTCCAGTTATTTTGCTCTTTGTAGGACAACAACACTCTCCATTCTACAAATCCTCCCCTATTACCGCGATGCCTGTTATTACGGCTTATCCCGGTAATCAGTCGAAGACGCAGAAATAATGAGAGCTGGACTTCGAGCTGTGTTCAGAGCAAGGGCGGAAAAGGGGGGGAAAACCCCTTTCGTTTAATTCTTATATACACTTTTAGAAATCACAGATCATTGGAGAAAATTAACACTTCCGTCTCTAACTATATTGGTTACAAGAAGTGTCCGTCAAAGGGATCTGTGTCCATGGGAAAGAAATGTAAAAAGATAATTTTTACAACAACATAGCTATGTTTACAGAAATCGTCCTTGAGACTTTCTAACAGAGAAAACTAGCTATTTTACAGTGAAAAATGGGCAACACTCCCCTATTTGCCTTCTAGGAACTGTATGGGGTTTTTTGGGGCTCACCCTTTAATCCTTGCTAGGGTTTCATTTGGTTTTGCTTTCTAGGCTTCTCCCCCTGCTTTTTGATTTCTAGGAATTTCTCACAATTTATAGGAACCCATTCATTTTGCTTTCTAGGAATTATCTTCTTTTGCTTTTTAACATTGCTCCTTGAAGTTTTCCTCCTGGGAGACATCTGTAATAACTGTCTGCATTTTCTAAAACTGCACCTGTTTAATTTCTAAGACCTCACAACTCAGGAACTTTCCACATTCATTATGCTTCCCCTCTGGTCTTCAGGAAACACCCATTTCTCTTTTCCCTAGGAATATTCCCAACCTGCTGCATGTGAATTTCTGCTCTGCTTTCCAGCAATTCCTCATTGCCTTCTAGGACTTCCCATGCATGAGGAAGTCCTCTTGGCTTTGTAGGAGTTCCTAATTTGCTTTGTAGGAATGCCTTATTTGCTTTCTAGGGATCTATCCTTGTCTCTCTAGGGATGGTCTCTTTTGAGGAAATCTTGACTTTCTTTCTGGCAGTTCTCTGTTTCTTTTCTGGATTTCCCCCATAGCTTTTCAGAAAACCCCCCAGTTGCTTTCTGTCACTTGCTTTGTTAATAACTGCCACTTGCCTTCTAGAAAGCCTCCTCTTTTACATAAATTCAGTCTCATATCTGGGAATTCTCATCTCTGCTTTGAGAGAATTCCCTACTGTGCTTTCAAGGAATTTACTCTTTTCATTCTAGCAGTTCCCCAGTGCTTTCTGAAGGTCCAATGCTCTTTCTAGAATTTATAAACTGCATCTCTTTTCCTAGACGGCTTATTTTTCTTTGATGCTTGCTTTGAATTCTTTGCTGCTGTCAAGAATTAATTGCTTGCTTTTCTTAGAAGTCCTCATCTATTTTCTAAGAACTCCCTTCTTCCTTTCTAGGACACATTTTTTTCAAAAGCTGCCAAAGTGACACTTCTAAGTAACTGACCTGTTTTTTCAACCCTCCTTTAGCTTTCAGAGAGTTAATTGGTGTTTTTAATAAAAGGTGGCTCAGAGAACAAGTAAAGATCAGGATATCCTGAGCTGCTAAACAAGTGAAGAATCAAGTCTCAAAACTCCTTTACAGACCATGATTTTAACTGCAATTTCTTCAGGCCAATAAAAGTGTGCATGCAATATTGGTTTTGTAAGTACCTCTACCTCCAGTTTAACTTGAGCCTTAGCCAGGGCATGTCAGATGGTAGAGTTAAGAACACAGCATTTTTAAATGAAAAACAGAATCTCCTTTATCTTCATGTAACTGCTTTCCCCAATAAGAAGGTTTTTCTGGCCCAACAGTGCCAGCCAAGGTGACAACTTGGTTTTGACACAGAGGCAGAACTCTGCAGTTTGAACAAGCCTCAGCTGCTCACTGAGTGCTCGGTGACACCAGACAGTTTTAGGCTGCATTAATTTTAGCAGGATTTGTGGAATCTGAGCAGCTAAATAAATAAGACCATCAAAGAGATATGCCTTAGGGTGGTAACTCTGTAGAAAAGCACAGCATCTTTTAATTTTATTTTCTGATGTACAATGAGAGGTTGTCTTGCTGCAGCATGGAAAATGAAACTGTTCGCAAGCCCCAAAACCACAACGGAAGAAGCTTAGGACTTTGCATTTAATGAAATACCAAAATCCATAGTTTTTTTCAAATCCTGAACCTCATAGTACAAAACCATAACAAGTTTAAATGTTTTCCTCTTTTCTTTTGTTTCTCCTTGCTGCAGACTTTTAACTTGAAATCATCAAATGACAGTGAGAAATGTCAAGGTACTTTGTTTGTTGTTTACTTGATGCAACTTTAGTTGTGCTGACATCACACATTGACCACATTGTCAGCTAAAGATAAGTTTTAGTTCATCCACCACTGTCAGCTAAGCGTTCCCTTATCATCTTTCTCAGTTATTTGTTTGATATGATTAAATTATTCAGGCTTCGGTTTGTTTAATCTTTCAGGTCACTGCTACCAAAAGAGATAAGGAAGTTTATTAAGAGTGCATGTACAATGATGCTGGGATGGAAAAAATGGATGGAGAGTGTTTGTGTAGCTTATCTTTATTCATGAAGCCCTTGAGGGTGACAGAAAAGGGTACCAGGAATCCACGAAGGCTGGCGACTCCTCCAGTCACATTTAACTTGTTTGTCCTGGGTGCCTCAGCTGATGCACACACGAGGCTGTGCCAAGCCTTGCACTCTGCCTGCTTTGCATTATTAATGCTCCCAGAAGGGCCTGCATTTGTGTGCTGCTGGCTGAGGTGACACTAGCATTGCCACCTCTCTGCAGAGCTTTCAGAGCTGTGACACTGGGGCTCTGTGAATGATATTGGTACTGAGCAGGCACAGCTGGAGCAAAGCAGTATCTAGTGTTTGCCAGTGCTGCCAATGGCTGTATTCCAAAAAAACAGGAATTCTGATCTGTTTAATTAGCTAGATGGTGGCACATGTACAGATAGCAAAGCAAATGTGACCACTGTTACGCATAGTGTAATTATACCATGTATCTTAGTATTTGTCCCTCTATATTGTCTTAGAACTGAAATAATAATTTAAAAGCTTGCAAAGTCTTCCAGGCATTTTAAAAAGTGATAATTGTCTAGTGCCTGCCAATGCAGACAAAAATGTAAAACATGTATAGGTGCAATGCAGGAGCTCAAAGATCAGCTAATACCTAATAATTATTTAGAATTAATCTCATGGATTTTTGAACCTGACTCTTTGCTTATTCAGTACGCATAAGATCGTGAATATAATTTTTTGATATGTCCTCTTTTTACTGTTGCTGGATGGTTTGAAGAGCATATCCAAGCAAGCTACTCACTCAAAGCAAGGATGTCTCACTTGCCTGGTCAGGTCTGCTCTGCCCCAGGTCTGGGCAAGCTGTATTGTGGCTGAGTGCTGAGAACATTTCCAAGGGGAGCATAGGCTGACTGAGGCTTATTTTTTCTCTTTGTTTCTACTTTTCTTTTCTTGTTTGGTTTTTTGTTTTTTGGGGTTTTTTTGTTTTTTTTTTTGTCTGCAGCATTTGGCCTATTTCTAGTAGGGCAGAGACAGCAGAACTTTTGGAAGCTTGAGTGTTTGACTCTTTTTTTATTAATCCCCCCTGCTGTGTAATACTTTGGAAGAACTGATAACATTTTGATGTGAGGTTTTCATGGCCAGGTTATGCAATGGAGATGTGTAATGTGATATTCCTGCAAAAAGTGTGTGAAATTGTATTATGCTTGATTTTGTTCTGCTAAAGACAGCTGAGGGAAGCCATAATATGAGAACAATTTCTTCCAATTTAGGAGGAATTTTGGGCTGCCAAAAATTCTGCCTAGTCAAAAAGGACTGTTGCACCTGGGCTCAAAGTATGAGAATATCTATTTAATAGATCAAACCCTGGTCTGCTTGCCTCTCCCAAAAGAGTGATAAAAGAAACCAAACATTTTCTCAGTATCAGTATGATACTGCCAACCTCAGGCTTTCCCAAATTTCAGGACTAGCTTAAAAGTCAACACATATGTGGTGGGGTTTTTAACTCTTCCCCCCAAAAGCAACAAGTGGTTTGTTTGAATTTTTACATTTTCCTCCACAATGAGGTTTAAAAACCTAATTAAAAAAAAAAAAAAAAAGAAAAGTGAGATTTGCTGATAATAGACCTCTAAGGAAGACACGAAGTATCATGACGCTTGTGATTAAAATTGGGGTAGCTGGTAATGCTGCTATTGTTAGTTTTGCACGAAATCTAATTGCTTGGGCTTTTGTTCATTTAATTTAACCATCACTTCTTCCCTCCCCGTGGCTGATGCTGTCAATTTGTTCAACATCACGTTATGGAGGGCTCTTAGCACGCATGTGCACAGGATTAATTCAAACCCATTTCTCTATCCTGCTGCAGTATTAGGTCTTCCAGGTACAAGAAGCAATTTCATCTTAATCTGTTACTAATGTAAAATCATTGAAAAAGTCAATTTTTAATTAAAAGTGGAAAAGCAATAGGATAGATACACCTGAAGATGTATTAAGGTTGGGTGACACTTCACCCAGATATCAGTGTTTCGTGCTGAACCCTCAGTGGGTGTTATACCTGAGCAGATCAGCAAGTCCTAAGCAGTTATTCCACCTAATGAAGTGGAGAATTCAGAGAAGAGGTAAGTGGTCAGCCAGGCAAGTAACACATCATTTTTAATTACCATGAGAAGTGCTTACAACATGGCATACATTGAGGGCTGTGACATGACAGGAGACTTTGAAGAAGTGTGCTCGGTAAAACAAGCCTGTGGTTTTCTCACAACGCGTGATATTTTTATCAAAACTAGTAAAATAAGCAGCCTTTCAAACAGGTGCTAAAGAACATTTGTGCTGAGCTTCCTGTAAAGCTCATGAGATTTCTCACCTTGCAGGGAAATGGCCCCAAGGAGCTTTGTGGAGATAATGCAGCTTCTGTATGGGAGTGCTAACTCTTACATATTAATGGCATAATTTGTCATTAGGTGATTAGTACAGCACATCCCCGTGATGACTACCAAATGTTTGTCACATCCCCATGAGCAGAGATTTCCTGGAAGGTGGCAGGGAGGAAGGAGGGTGAGCAGTGAAATGTTGTCCCAGAGGTAAACAGCTCCTTGGTATTAAACAATTATAAACAAGTGCCTGTCTCCTGCTTCAGACCAGGCCTGCTTCCAAACCACATCAGACTCCCTTCCTGTGTAGATTCTCTGTGTAAATTAAGAACAGAAGTAGCATTGATTATAGGAAAAAAGATAAAGCCTAAAATTACTCCATATGGATCTGAGCACTGCTTGCCAGCAGTGAAAATATTTGTTTCACATTGAATCAGGCCCTTCAGGTCTGGCCTGGCAATGAAGGACAATGAGCAGCTCTAGCATGGGTTACTGTAATCATTTGGAATAATCTTGGTGTCCCAATAAACCACTAATAAGCCTAAGGAGAACTCCAATATCCCTTCCTGCTGTGCCTTTTAACTCTTTTTCTCTCTCCAGCAGCTGTGAGTTGACTCAGCAAGGCTGTGAGTTCTGGCTTTGGGCGATTGCAGAGCTCTTGTTGCTGTCACACCGTTGCTGGTGTAAATGATGGGTGGAGGAACTATGGTTGCTGCAATCAGTATTCAAAATGTTTGTCTACAAGCAGAATGACTCATTAATTACAGGCTATAAAATGCTACATTGCTTCTCCTGTCCCCCTCAATCTAATTTGCAGGCATTTAACTCAGCCTTCTCCAGATGACACATTGATGCAGACAGTGAAAAAATACTCAGTAAAATCATTGTTTTAGCTCTGTCAAGTTGCCTCATCCTTGAAATTATCCCACAGGAGGACAGCTGAAATATAAAACTAAAGTAAGATGATTGAATTAGCATGGATAGTTTCTGACAGGTGAGGATTGTTTGTCCTTCTTTTCACCCTTCTTTACAGGTGGGATTACTCTTCCATATACATACAGCTAAAACTGGGTGTGATCTTGTTGGTTAATATATATTGTCATACAGAATTTTTTTCTTATCTTGCCTTCAATATCTCTGAGGATGGAGATTCCACAAGATCTCTAGGCAACCTGCTCCACTGCTTGACCACTCACAGTAAAAAGTTGATTCCTGTGTTTAGATGGAATTTCATGTCTTTTAATTTGTGTTCCTTTTGTGTTGTCCTGTTATTTAACACCACTGACAAAAGCCTGCTTTCCTCTTCTTCAGGCTGACTAGTTCCAGTTCTCTCAACCTCTTCTTGTGTGGGAGATGCTCCAGTTCTTTCCTCGTATTTCTAGCCCTTTACTGAAATTACTCCTTGTATATTGTGCTATTTTTTTTGCTTTCCTGTTAAGTTAATGGAAGACTACGTGATATGGTTAATTAATGCCTATGAAAGTACCTGAAAACTTGGGGGGTGATAATTTTTAATATAATTTTTCCTCAGAAACTTGATAAATACTGAGGCTTGTCCTCACAGAGCCCTCACCTGACAACGTGCTGTAAAACAGGAAAAATGCCTATAGAGGTATTCCTGCAGTAAACCAACAAGGTCTAGTCAGAGGTGACTGCTGAGATAAAATATTGCTGCAAATATTCTTTGTGGATTCTTAGATGAACAAAAGGTACTAAAGTCAGCAAGTCTTTATTTATTACCTCTGATGTGCAATTGTGTGAGCTGTGCACAGGAAGAGCTCATGCTGTTAAATCTGCAGATTCAGAACCTCCAGCCCCACACGGCTGTGCTGTTACACATTCAATAGATCCAACTTCTTAAGGTGAATATATATATATACATCTATATATCTCTGTCTTATCAGAAATCAAAGTAAACCCAGATTTGCTTAGTCTTTCTTTACTGAAAAACAAATTCTATTTTCATTTACAGTCGAAACTATTATTCATCTGGGGTTGCTAGGTGTATATATTAAAATAGTGCATCATGGAGAGGTGGTAGAGCACTTAGAATATAAGATGGATACAGAAACTGGAATGTACCTAAGAAATAGCTGCCTGGTTCACTGCTTATCCTCCAAAATAAGAACTTAAGACTCTTTGTTTGTTTGAGAATCACAGAGTTGTTCAGGTTGGAAGGTTCAGGTTGGAAGGGTCAGGTAGGGCATCTTATGCAGGGTTGTATCTGGTTGAGTTTCAAGCAGCAACACAAATGGAGGATCTAAAGGATCTCTTGGACAAATGTTCCTGTGTTTGACCACCCTCATAGGTGAAAAAATAAATAAAAAATCCTTACAGTTTCTGAGGGGTGAAAAAGAAATCAGGAGACTTTTTTCCTTTCCATTTCCATGGCAGGTTGCTTGTGTCGTCAATATGGTAAGAACTTTCTTCAAGTAGGAAATGTTAAGGGAGATCCACTGACAGTTATGGAAGTATAGTTAAAGGGTAGTAGAAAATTTTTAAGGCTAAGAAAAGAGCTTGGGAAACTGTGTGACTGTTGCTAGATATAAATAATGTTTTTATCTGAATGGATTCCTTGAGCTAGATTTAATGGAACCAGGCTGAATTCAGGCCCTGTTGGACAAACAGACTAAACAGATAAAATGTCCTTTCAGACAAATTCATGGCAACCTGTAGTTGTAACCTTAAAAGTGGGACAACAGATACTCAGAGAAGCTTTTCCAATCTATTTTACTTTCGTATGTGCCAATCCCTCTCATTTACTAGTAGTACTTTCAAAACAAACCCAACTAAAACCATCCTGTGAGAAAAGCCAGCTCCAACTGGCTCCTCAAGTCTTTTCAGTAATAAATCTCTATCTTTTGTATTGTTTGGGATATTATAGAACAATGTATGGTTTAACACCTCACTTCCATTCATTGCTTATCAGTATCATGAATTTCCAAAGAAGAGAGAAAAACTGTAGTTCTCTACTGTTTATACAGGTCATTTCAGCTTGTTATTCAAACTTGTCTTCAGTTTTTGCCCCTGTGACTTTAAGGTGAGAATGATTTAAGCAAAGTCCAGTAACCAGTTGATTCAGCAATCCCTATCATTTGTCTGCAGTAGCACTGAAGTGAATATAAGGCTGTGTCATTTCTGCCCTTTGTGCTGACCCTCTTCCCAATAAGGTGTAAAACCAAAGCAGGCAGCAAGCAGAATTCCATAGAAGTTCCAGAGGACTTTCCAAGGAAATTGTGCTGAAGTCACCATGTCTAATCCCAAAGCCAAAGGCCTTTGGACCAAGGCTGGTTGGTTACACCAGTGGCAGTGTTTCACCTCTGCCTAGCAAACATTGGGAAGGTCAGTTGCAAGGTAGGACTGGGCACAGAATTCTTGGTTTTCAGTCAGCTGAACTAATTCCCAGTGGGCAGGAAAATTTCCTCAAGCACAATCATTGTGGTTTTTATAAGACATTAAGGCATATCTTGGTGTAGCTGGGATTATGTTTTCAGAAAGATTCAAAAGTCATAAACTACCGAGAATGAAAAGCACAAAGGCAAGTAAAAATATGGTACCTTTCCAGACTACAAATTCAGATGGAATAATACCTGGGCTGCATCTTTCCCTGGCAGTGTGAACAGCCAGCATAGGTCTCTGTTTGCTGTATTAAAAATACTTATATCTCTTGTATATGACTGAATGGGAACAATGGGCTCTGAAGCCAGTATCACAGGCAGTGAAATACTTTTTATTTTGTCTAGGACAAGCTTTCCTATGCCATATTCTTGATGCTTTTCCTCTTGCGGGTTGGGCTGTATTTCACACGTTTCATCCACAGCTGTACAGAAAAGTATAAGGGAGCACTGAAATTTTCCATCCTACTAGCAACCCCTGAGGTAGAAATTCATATTTCAGAGTTGTTGAGAGGCATGTTTGCTCTGTTTGGTGTCTGAAAGCCAGATGACTGGTCAATAGCATGCAGTCCTTGCTATGAAACAGCAGAAAGTTGTGTAGCATAACTTGAATAGTTCAGTCACTTCCCACTACAACAACTTTGCTGAATGCTGCCAAAACGCAGCTTCTGCATTCACAGAGAGGCATCCTCTAAAAGGCTAATGAATGTGTGACAAGACTAATTCAGCCACTGCTAATAAATGATGTCATGTCTATACCAAAGTGTATATCAGTCTATTGTATGTATGCTATTCAACATGTGAAATAAAAAAGAGTCACCAAGTCAAGTGTGTGTAGCAGTAAATATGGAGGTGAAAAATGATGGTGGGAATATCTGACAGTAAAGTCTCCAGCATTATTTATATTTGAGCAGTGTCATTTTCTGAGTGCTTTTGGAGAAAAAGCTTGGAAGGTAAGGGGGTAGCTGGGGTGATTGCTGCAGAGCAGGGCTCAGTTTGAATGAGAACAACAGTATCCAAATGTGCAGCATAAAATCTGTTTTTGTGATCCACATCACACTTAGAAACCATTTGTGTGACTCCTCATTGTGGACCTCTTGATCATGGTGAGCAGCATTGATATGTGGCTCAGAGAATGAAAGAGAGAACAAAGACAGTGCTGGTAAGAAATGGATGAGACAGGAACCGCAGGTAATGAAGAGGAACACAGCAGATAGGAGGCTTTAGATCATTTAAAGGATAATAGATGAGAAAGATAGTTCAGTGTAGATAAATGTGGAATAATGATGACTATGATGAATCCTTTTCACTCCAGACTCTGTGTTTCACAAAACAGGGCTTTAAAAAATAAAGCCACCAGAACTTAGGTGTCAAAAGGCACAGCTCTGTGTGCTGCTAACGAATAGCAAACAGGAGGGAGATGACTATTCACATACAGAATGGTGCTGCTGGTGGGGATTGGGATCCAGGATACTCAGGAGTGGGATAAAACAAAAAGAAAGAAAGAAAAAGGGGAGGGAGAGTGAACCCCTAAAATGGTCAGCTAACTGCAAAGTGAGGAGTTTGCAATAGTGTGCTTGCTTATGTGGACTTTTGATGTCAAGACAACATCCAGAAATTATTTGGTCCAGAACAGTTTCTCTCAGCTTATTGCTAGTCGTTCTATTCTGAAAGCAGTCATATTGGATATGTTCAGAAAGCAAGTGACTTGATTAAAGACAATTTAGGGCAACACTCTAAAATGAGTTATCTCCTCTTACTTTCAATCCATCCCTTTCTGCTAATAAGGAGAAACAAATATGAGCAGGTATAGGTGAAAAAACAACAGTTTATTAAAAAACAAAACAGCAACAGGCAAAACCCCCCAGTAAATTATCACTGGATACAAAATTGAATGAGTTAAACTGGACAACTTTGAATGAAGTAGGTTAAAGTAAAATCACACTTTCTAGCCGAGGAGTGGGGATGGCAGGAAGTTCTAGCCTGTAGGCAGGAATTGGATTTTTTTTTAACCTGACTTTGAAGAAGGGGCATCTTTGGATGTCTAGATAATGCTTAGACTTGCTGATCTGTTTGTAATTCTATCTCTTGAACGCTGGAGCCTACATCACAGGGCACACTATTTCATATGAGATCTTTAGAATGAGCTGCTAAAATGTATTGAAATGTACAGAAAATATACACCTTTTATTCCGTATTTTATAGCCATCTTGAAGGTCAAATGAAATTCTGGTGAGTCCTTTCTGAGCTATTTCTCTGCTTCATTTCACAGTACATGTGCTTATCTTTTTATTATTCCATTATACTGTTTTACTGTACTATTATTGGTTGAAATTAGTCAAGACATAACATGAGGGGTTTAGTATCCCAAATGCAATCTTTGCAACTTTGATTTTTATACTGATAAAAACGGCCCCACAACCACAAATGCCTTTAGGCGATAATGCTGCTCTGGAGGAGGTTTCTTTCTATGAAAGAGAAAAACATCTTTATCCATCACTTAGGAACACTTGTCAGCCTTTAGCATTAACAAATGAACCAGCTCATCTCAAAAAGAAAGGCAGAAGTCACAGAAATGTGAGAACTCTTTGCACAACAGGCCTTTCATTTTTTCTAATTAATATAAAAGAAACAAAGAATTCGATATTAACTGTGATTTTGTAGCAGACAGAGGTGATAAAAGATTTATTTGTGTGCTAAGGCGTGATAAAGGTTGGTTGAGCTGTTCTTCCTGGCCTTCATCTCCTCTAGACTGATATTTCTCACGGTAATAACCTCTGCTGTTGATGTTGTGGGATTCTGTGTGTAAGGAATGATGCAGCAGCCTACTCTGTGCTTCTGTAACCTTGCTCATCTTCTAGGAGTAAAATAACATGAAATTTTAACTCTCCATTCTGCTGTATTTTCTCAGAAACACTTTGCTTCACATGCTGATGGTGGCAATGTGCTCCAGTGGAGAAAGGTTTTATGAACACTTGGGTGTTATCTGTGCTGGAGCCTTACAAATGGCTCAAAACCCTTGACACTGGCACAAGGTATGATCAGAAAGGAAATTATTTTACTCATTTTAGCTTTCCTGGCAATGAATCATATCTAGACTTGCAAGCTGAGAATTGTCTGCTCTGAAAAGTCCAGACTTTGATCTCTAGGCTTTTTTAGCTCTTATTCCTGTGGAGTGCTGCTATTTTGATGACTTGTGGTGATAACCTTGTTCCACCTAAAGGACTCTTAACCCGAATAATCAGTTACCTAGCGATGAGTTAAACAAGCTTTGCACATTTGAAGAAGAGTCCAAAACAATCTCACACCCGTGGTTTATATTAGGTGTCCTAGGGGTGCAGATGTGGAGACGCTAAGAATATTTTTCTAGTGCCTTGATAAATGAGCACTGCCAGGGTGGTTGTGGCAATTGGTCCTATAGCACAAGAAACTTGTGTGCTTGGATATGCTGATAATCTGGATGGTTATAAAAATTTTCTAGGAGACAATCATCCACCCTGTAGAAGGGAATTTACTAACTGTAAGCCAGAGAATTGAATCTATTTGAAGTAGGTCCATGGTGTTTTGCTGTCCACAGTTTTCCATCATCTGACTGAGCTGACATCTTTGCTCTAGACAGAGAAAGGAGAAGCAGTTTTTAGGTAGTTATTCCCTTATGGTAGAGCCACACACTGATACTGGAAGTTCAGCTGAAACACTGTACAAGTAAGAGCCTGTTTTCACAAGTAGATAGAGCATGGCCTGAAGGATGTGTTTTTAATGATAGAGAGATAGGAGGTACTTTATGGCGTATGAACTGGGCACTAACAGCTGAGGCAAAATTCCCATCTCATTCATGGATGAAGAGGGGAGAATTTTTATAAGAGGACAGTGATGTGTGGATCAAATGTTTTTCTTCTCCCTGACAGGCCAAGCTTTGTAATTCCAGAGAGGCCATGCTTGAGTTGCCACACATTTTCAGCAAATGACATTGAATATTAGTGATTCTGCTGGATCTGCAGGAAGCAGCTCAAAGCTGCAATTCTGCAGAATGACTGCATGTTATATACTCTTACACTGCTAAATTGAAGTCTTTCTGACTTGGAAATTAGGTCCCCAGTGCTGCAACTGGTGCCAGAGTGATTATATGTACCACAGCAAAATAAGAATAAACTTTTGGTACTATGGTTTCTTTTGCACATTGTGTATATTTACAGACAGCAGCTATTTTAGTATGAGATATGGGGCAAAGTGTTTTGGGACCTTTAAAAAAAGGCTGATCTGTGACAGAAAGGGAAGGCTGAGGGATATTGAAAGGGATACTTCCAAAGACAACGATGCAGTTGTGGGAGACGCAAGCTAGATAATGCAAAACTTTTAAAATGATGATCCACCAAAATCAGGAATTCTTTCCAAAGGGGTCGTGGGAGAGGAATATTAATGTGGATTATCTGTGATTAATTATCTATTAATGTGACTAAAAGTGATCTGTGATTGGCCTCAGAAAAGGTGCTCCAGTGCAGAAGCACAGTCCAGGACAATGAGGAAGGAAAGGGAAGATGCAGTACTAATATGTTTGTTGAGTAAAGTTTGCTTTTTGGATGTTAAAAAAAAAGAAAAAAAAGACCTTTTATTTTCCAACTGACCTTTAAAAATAGCATTTTTAAAATGCTATCTGCCTTTTATACTTTACTGTGAACTGTAGAAGTAACATCCCCTCCCCTTTTTCTGAGTCTTTTTCATGTCAGAACCCTCTCCTGTGAACAGACTCTTCTCTGAGGCATGGAGAGCTCCTGCCTGTTTTACCTCTGTCATTGACTATACTGGGTTCCTTTTCCTTGGATGCCCACTGGACCTTTCAGCCACCTGTTGTGGGTGGGTAATTTCATGTCAGGAAGACAGAAGAAGTGTGTGATACAGCCAGAGTGGGGGCAAAATAAGCAGCAAGGTCCCTTTCAGTCCCTTAATTTTGTTTGCTCTCCTTCCCACACTGTAATTTTGTTTTAATTAGTCATCTGAGTCAGCGTAAAGTGATTTTATTTTTTTCCCCCCACCAGTCTGCCCGACATGTTGATGGACATAAGGTGGAAGAAAGGTGTACAAATAACTCTCAGGCATTTCCTGTTTTGGTTCACCAGAGCTGGAGTCCTGAGTTGTAGTTTCCTTTTTCCAATGTGACTGAAGCCCTTGACAATCACTGTGCCTTCTTGCTGGTCAGCAATATCTGCCTGTGGAGAGCTGTGCTGCTTGTGAGATTGTCTGCATAAAGATCATTGCCACTCATATAGAATTTAATTCTGTCTAGGAAGTCTTTATTTGAAAGGACTGTCATGTACCTGGTGGATCCAGGACTAGCTGGGAATGCTGAACATACTGTTAGCCTGCTCCCAGAGAGTCAACCACCCTGTCTGCTTTGTACAAATCTGTTTGGAATGTCTGAAAGTGTTTGTTTCAGACAGTACTCCTTAGTTACTGGTATCCAAATGGTTGTGCATATGTGATACATCTCTCTAGCTCCCATACCTGGAGCTTTAAAGTCTGGTAAGGTGTGTTTGCACAGAATGTTTGATTCCAGTATCCCTAAGATGCACTGGTAGAAATTAATGTTTCTCTTATTGCAATGGTTTATTTATTTTTTAATCAGCTTTTGATCCCCCTTTTATCTTCCCCAACAGAAGTGGTGATAATGGACATTGAAGTGTCTGGAGTATTTGCACAGCCCTCCCTGCTGGGTGAGGGCTGCCTGGCTATGCTGAGGTGTGAGTAAGGCACAAAATGATAAAACAAGGAGTTTCTCTGAGCTGGCTAAGGTGAGGTCCAAGTCCGTGTTCATCACCTCTATGAACGTCAAAACCTCTAAGTATGTTTTTCCGGTTCTTAGTACAACTTTTGAAGATGCATTCAAGGACTTAGGAAGACCCTCCTGTCTTTTATAAAACAGCACTTCCGAGATGTGAAGTTCAGGATATTTTTATGAAATATAATAATTCTGTCTTAATGCAGCAACTTGATGCAAGACATATACAGCTGAAGATATGCTCCTGCTATTTGAGTAGATGGTCACAGTTTTATGCTTACATGTCTTGGAAAGCAAACTTGAATAGGATGATTTTTGGAAGCATGGCTGGATGAGGATAAAGACACAAAAATATGTTGGGATGGGAAAATGAAAAGGAGTTAATTCAGTTGATGCTTCCCACTCTGGTTTCCCTTCAGTACCCTGCAATGATTGATCACACTGCTCACAACTGCTTCTGCCTGGAAGCAAACAGAGCAGAGGCACTTTTTTTTTATGGCACTCTTAAGCCACTTATCTGACTTAGAGGTCCTTAGGTTTTTATAATTTCTATAAATACGATATCTGTATTTTTCCTGATATTTTCCCCTTCAGTGTTACACTATTTCCTTCAGGCACTGTAACCTATTGAGTGAACAATCCAGTTCATTCTCTAACAGATCCTCAATAATGAAGACTCTTATGTTGTTTAGACCTTTTCCCTTACCTTTGCATCATGATACATTAATTTCTTGTGCAATTCTTGTTTTTTTTTTCCCCAGGTTTACATCCCTGGAAATGCATTCTCACTCAGACCTTTTTCAGTTAATATAAAAGTTAGGATTTCCCTGACATTTCTTTCAAATAATTTACCTCAAGGAGAAGAAATAATATCTGGAGCTAATTTCACTAATTTTACTGATCTTATCAAAGGCTGCATATAAATCACTATGTACATTTCATTTCCTTGACCACTAATTTTGCTGCGCTCTCTAGAAGCACTGGCTGGGGCCAGAGCAACCATTATCCCAGACTTTCCTGAGACACACACTGTTATTTTTCCTTGTAACAGGATCTATGATAAATTGACTTCATTACTTTCAAGCCAGTCCCCAGCTCTTGATTTCTAATCAGTTTTTATTTTGCTCAGAGATCACTGGCTGCTAAAGCATAACATCAGTTTTCAATCAGAAGTGAAATTAATCTCTCCTTTTAGAGCTGAGAGGCAAAGGGCCTCTTCTGAAGCTTGCCTGAAGGAGGTTTAGCTTTTGTGCCCATGCTCTTTCTATCAGAGGTTGCTTTCTTCAGGGTCCCGCCAGCAGAGCACTTTGTACCACTGTTCTCTACCCCACTTGAGGCAGAGTCCTCTGAGTTAGTCCAAGCAGTCTGAAGGGCTTGGCATCTTCTGAAATGCAGAGGAGGGCAAACTCACAAGACTCACCTCAGCAATGCCAAGAGTCTCCAACCCCTCTCTGGTGGTGTGTAGTGACTGTGTGGTCACCAGTGGCAGGTGGATGTTGTATTTGTCATTTGCATGCAATGGGCATGGAAGAGCTCAGCAGAAATGGCACCAGCCTAAGCTCAGTTTAGTGCTGTAACATTCTTCCCATCCATTCTGGGGTCAATCTGACCCAAAGAAAACTTGGGAGAGGCAAAGATGTGTCTGTGGCACTGAACACTGCTCTGGATTGGTTCAGGTGCTGGAGAAAACTGTACAGCCTTGGGATAATCTGCAATATTTAGGTGAAAGTTACTCATTATCTGGAAGGTTCAATATGGCTCCTTCTGTTCTTTTGAGGGCAGTGCTGCTCCACACTGGTGCTGACCCAGTGCTTCTCTCTCCAGAGTGGGCAGGTCCATCCTTAAGAGCCTGGAGTGAGACCTGGGCAGCCTGTCTTGGCCAGCTGCGTTCAGGTGCAGTGTATCAGTACAGACTTAGTTTGGTTGTAATTTGCAACACTTGATTAATATATTCCTCTTAGCTGGTAACACCTGCAATGATTTTAGTTTGAAAAGAAAAAAATTTCTCAGGACTTTATCAATCAGCAAAAGTGGCCACTGCTGCCTCCTCCTTGCCATCTCTTTGGGGGCTGCCCCCTGACAGTGACACAGAAAGGATAAATAAGATTTCATGCCCTATTCAGTAGGGTTTGAAATCACTTTGTAAGAAGCAGGATGAGTTTGTCTGCTCCTGAGACAGGGAGGAGATAACCAGCTGGTGGTCATGCCAGGGAGTGCTGATAATCACCAGCAAGCACCTGAGTGTTTCTGATTTATTGAGTAACAAGAGATTCTTGATGCCAAGCACATGAGGCTGAGCTTTATTTCTTGTGCCTAAGGTTCGGCTGGCATTTCCCTCTTGGTGCTCCTTACCTTCTGGCACAGGAGAGCTGGGTGCTGCTGGGCCCTGGCATTGGCTGTTTGTTGATCTGCTGAAAGGTGACTTGAGAGACAGAGGCTGACAGCTCTGTCACTTGAGCCAAATCCACTTCATTGATGTTTTGTGTTGCATTCCTTGCTGTTGTAATTTAGCAGGGCTCTGTTGACCTTATAGTAAATTTAGCTTTTTAGCCTCTGAAAAGCACCATTCCAGTAAAGTTGAAAATGAAGCTGACAGTATAACAACTTGGTGTGTAGCACAATCACAAAAGAATTGGTATAACTTTCAGTTCTAATAATGACTGAAATAAAATATTGTCTGTTATGCCTCTTTAATGTCACTATGTTTATAAATAGGTAAATGAAAACGGATATATTCAGTATCTTGGATTCATTCATCATCCCAGAGCAACAAGATTTTGACTCCTTTTGCTGTCCTGCATAACTCTTCAGAGAAAAGCTACTGCCAGAAATTCTCATCAAGAAGAACAACAGTTGTTTCAAAAATAATTGGATGCCTTCTATTGACACACACCTGAACCTTGATCTTATTGTCTTCTCTCTTCACCACTAGTGCGTGGAAATCAGAGGAGGCTTATTTATTAAGGTTTCAGACACACTAAAGTTGTGAGCAGATGAAACCAAGAGAGATTGTTAGGCTTTCATAACCTACAGAATAGAATTATTTAGGCCATTTGCTAGGAAAAAGGTTTAGATCTTTCACTGCCCTGGCAAGTTAAAAGGTCTTTGTATCTGAGAGAGCGATAAGATCCTGAGGACACAGATGGGTTTTACTAATCCTGTGGTGAAGGGCAAGGGACATTTCCTTAGTAAAGACTAAACTTTTTTTTTTGGTTAAATTTCAGGCATGTATTATCAGGGGAACTTCGAAGGACATTGTTAAATTAACTACATACTTGGTTCTTTTTGTTAAACACTTTTAAAAAATTCAATATTTTATTTCTCCTTTATAGTGTTTTATGGATTAGCAATGTAAAAAGAAAGTTGTGGCTATAACAAGGCCTTATAATTATCTGCAAAACTGATGGGGAATAGGAAAGCTTAAAATTTGAGCTCAAAATCATCTGGGAGATCTTGTGTCACAGTCATTCCCATCACTGGTACTCAACTGCCAGTCTTCCTACTGGCAACTGGGAATCTTTCAACCCTGATTTACCCTGGAAAGTGTGATTCATTTAGAGCTAAGCTTTCAACAGTATTTTACAGCCTAATTAAAAGAAATGAGGGTATAAAGACACAGCATGGGGATACCAAAATGGGGCATTTGTTCAACAGCAAACCATGTCCTCTGTGAAAATACAGTGTTCAAACTTCACAATGCCTAAATCCCAGTTTCACACTGGGCATGAGGAGGAGGCTGTGGTCATTTCAGAAAAGCTTTCAAGCCTAGGACGTGGAGGTGTATTCTGTCAAGCCATACCAATAAACAGAAGCAACTCTGTCTTGTGACTGCTGAAGCCAGGTCGTCTGATCCTTCAGACAGGAACAACTTGTTCTGGATCCCGGGGAAATTCCTTGTACCTTGAATTATAAGGTACCTTTGTAGAAGTACTGCAGTACCTACACAGAAGAATTTCCAGTAGCTTCCCCCAGCAGTATGAAGTGGCAAAATAGGGGAACACTCTTTCTCCATGCAGGATGAGAGTGGTAAACACATAAGTTGTATTTCAGCACAACAACACTCAGTCAGACAGCCAAAGTACAAAGTGTCTCTCTACTTGTGTTGTTTTGTGCACATTGGTGTTAATGCTTTGAGGGCAAGGAGTGCTGCATTGCACTTCAGGAGTTAGAGCAGCATGGCTTATAATTTAATTTTCTTGGTCAATTGATTTGCTGACCTTAAAACACAGATTCTGGTTCCTGAATTATCCATGGAAAGAAGAATTGCAGAAAAGGTCTCTTTCCTTGAAACAGGCTTGGCCCTCACAATATGCATTATTTCTTTACCTTCTGTCAAGGACAAAACCACAAAATTATTCAGAGGCTGCAGGGAAATCTAATGGCATCTTCACTTACTAGTGGCTCTTTTTCTTTTCTTTAATTAAAGCTCTATAAGAAGAGGGACATATCTGCTTAGGACTCCATGAGGGGAATCTACATATTCCTTTTCTCATTAACTTGTGTATTATATAAATGGGGGATGTTGCAAAGTGCTCACAGAACTTGTTGTTCCTTCTTTCTCTTCCCTGCTTCTGGAGAAGATGAAATGCTGTGCATCTGTCACGTTAAAACATCCCTCCTGGGTGCATCCCTAACCTGAGTGCTATGACCTATTTTAGTGTACCTGCAGACTGCCATTTCAAATACCTCTTTTGAGCACCTTTGCAACTTCTTTATTCATTACCGTCAGTAGTGTGGGGAAACTGGTTTGAAAAAATGCCCCAAACAAGATTAGGCCAAGGTAGGAGATGCAGCAGGAAAGAAACACAAAATATCAAAGTTGTGTTTTACATTAACCTACATCACGGTATCTTATTGTTGGTTTTTCACATAAAGTAACATTTAATCTGTGGGGAAAATAATGGTTTTCAGCCAAAAGAGCTGGTTTTCATATAAGGGCTTTTTGTCTGTCCTGAAATATGCATGGCTGTAAAGTGGCGGATCCTACTCTGTGAAAACAAATATGCTCCTTAGCTGGTATTTGGACTGAGTTCAGTTGAGTGAACTGAACCCTCTCTGAGGAGTGTTTGCTCTGACCCTGATGCCTCCTGGAAGCTGCAGTGGGTGGGGACATGGCAATGACTAGGAAGAGACATTGGGAATAATTGCACTGGATTGACCTTCTGTCCATTTGCTCTGGTGTCTGTATCCAACAGCAATGGGCACTCTCAGGTGCTTCAGATGAAAGGTAATGCCCTCCCATTTGGCGTTGTCTTAATCTCTAATTATTAGAGTCTAATTATTGAGAAATTGAGGTTTATGTCCTGCTCGTTTTTTGCTGTTGTGTTGTTTCATTAATCAAATGGAACATCAGAGTAACATGTAAGACTGTGGCATATATGCTTAAAAATCCTGGGCTCCTTTTGCCTTGAAAGAGTACTAAGCCTATGTCAGAGTTATGGCTGTTCCACTGGATTTTAGTATTTCTCACAAATACTCTTTGGACAATGTAATATCTCTGTTTATACAATCCTGATGAAATACAAGAGGAATGCAAGCCTTCCCCCATTATGGCCTATCATTATGCCACAAATCAGGAAAGGCCAATTTTAAATGCAAATTTTGTTTTTTGAAAGGATTGCCAAGCTGGAATGTGCTGAGTAGGGCTGCCTGCATTCTGAGTGTTCAGAATGTGCTGGGTTTGGTAAAAGGCTATAATTTTCTGTTAGAATAATACAGCTGTAGGGAATTATGTGGTAGCCAAATGCTTATCAATTTTCCCAAGAATTAGAAACAGTCCTACTCAACCCCAAAGACAAAAGGAATAAGGAGATAATAGTACCCAGCAGGGTGATCATATTGCAGACTGGTTTGGAATGTTATCTAAAAGACATCAAAGATGTGAAGCTGGACACAACTCCATAGTTCCTGTTCTTGATTGTCAGGAGAAGACAGCAGAAGGAAGAGCTGATAACTGATTCAGTGAGGATGGCAGATCACAAATAATTTGAAGATAATAAAATAAAAAAAGGATAGCCTCCCCCCTCCCCCGCATATGCCTGAGGGTGAAAACAAATAAAAAAGGAAAAAAGAAAAGAAAAATACATTGAAAATACAATTTTCAGGAAAATATGTGCTGAAATGAAACTCTTTGTAATCCATTTCTGATGAACCCGTCAAAGTTAGTGGGACTACACACCTTTGCTAAGAAAATTCTTAAATACTTTAATGTTTTGCTGTATTTGTCACATGGATAGAAATTACACAGTTGAAAATTCCAAAGAACTAATGAAAGCAAAAGAACAGGTGGAAAGAGATTTTTAATGAGTAACAGGAAAGGCAGAGCTGAAATCTGCCATATTAGAAGAGGAAAGCCATGAAGTGGGTGAGGCTGCTTTGTTAGAATTAGGGCAAAACTAATCTTACACCGCATCCTGTACATTAATTAGCAGTAATAAAAATAATTGTTCCCTCCAGCTTGAAACTGTGGCTAATTGCAATTAAGTGTTCATTGCAAGCTAACATAATTAGACCTTCACTGTGTTTCATAAATACACATTATTTCATCAAATTATGCAGGGAGGGAGGAAGTGTCCTTTGTAGCTCTTTCCTGCCTATATTCTTTTTCCTCTACTTCCACAGCTGTTTCTTAGCCCTCTTTCTTAGATGATCTTACTGTGTGTGCTAAAACTGATTATGGAGGCCATTTCTTACTGAGACAGAGTTATGCTGGCTTTCTCCCCTGTGACAGACAGGTTCAGCAAGATCCAGCCTGGCAGAGGATTTCAGGAACTTCAGCCTCACTGAAGTTGTGCTTTCATGTCTCTGATCCCCAATACAGTTCCCAAATGCCTAGTTAAATTAATAAGCTTTTGTAAAATGAGGGAAGAAGGCACTAAAAAAGGAGGAAAAAAAAATCCTCAACAAGCCCTAAGATTTTCTGTCTTTCTAAAAATACAGTTTCCTTATAAAACAACTAGTACTTCTTTAGGTGATGCATACTACTGTGTCTGCAAGAGCTTTGTTGATTTTTTCCCCCCACTGACATGTGGAGTCTAGAAACACATTACTCATTTCATTACTTTTGCCTAGAAGTTGCAAAGATGTTATTTATTTCTATTTGTGGACAAAATATCGTTCACCCATTCTCCAACCTTTCTCTCTCATCCTAATTTAGATGCATGCAGCTATGAAAATAGTCCCATTTAGCCTTATCCCTATTTTTGTCTCTCTTCCACCTTTATTTTCATTGAGTCCTGAAACTAAAAATGCAGACTTTACACTAGGAAGCAGTCACTAGCATGGAGCTGCTCTGATGGCTCTGTCATCTGTAGGATGTGCATGCTGTCAGAAGACCTGCTGCTTGTGTCTCCAGCTCACAGGTAATGTGGGATGTCACCTGCATCTTCCCATGGTCTGTTCTGGTCATTAGCTCTGGAAGAGCTGCAGGTAACTAAGAGGTTGGAGAGTGGTTATGGCCAAGTAAGGAGTGCAGTGATGGCTGTCTAGGGAGAAAGGTAAGCTAATTGGGCATGAAAAAGACAAAAAACCCCCAAACAAACAAACAAAAAAAAAAAAACCCAAAAAAAACCAAACCTAAACAAAAAACCAAACAAACAAAAAAAAAAAAAAAAAAAAAAGACCAGCCGTGGAAAAGACAAATGGTTGGACAAGGAGGGAGAGGAGAAAGGCTGGAGATAAAAAGGCTGTTCAGCAAAGTAAGCAAATAAACAAACAAAGGAAATGCCCAGGGCAGTGATTCCACTAGACCGAGTAAAATAAACAAAAAGTGAGCCTGGTTAGTAGGTCGCAGGAGGCTGTGAGGATCCCAGGGTTTAGCAGGGCTTGCCTTTCTCCTGCCTTTAGCTGCCTGACACCTTAATGACTGACTTTGTTAAAACAGAGATTTCTCACCTTGAGTTCGGGCAATTCTATTCTGGTAGTTGTCATAATATTGTGCTGATTGATTCGCTAATGGCTTTATTGCTTTGCCTCACCTCCTGTCCTCATCTCTTGGGTAGTGGTGCTATGGACTCTTGAACTACTCTTGCACACTGAGGTGAAGTGATTTCTGTCACCCTAAAGTGCTTGTGGCTGTTCTCTGGGATGAGAAGTGCAGTTCAGTGATATCTGATAAAGTTTTGCCTTTGTGTAAAGCCTTTCAACATGAGATAGAAGGAGTGATCGTGTTGCAGAGTAATGATAAAGTAAGGACTGAAACTGAGATCTCATTTATGTTCCCCCAGTTTAGGAAGCTGTATGTAATTTCACAGCTAAGCTTTAAGAGTAAAGGAGGGAACATCCTTCACAGACTTTTTAAACAACATATCCTGACATGAAAAGAGAGAAAACCATTCAGGTTAAAAGGGCCCTCGGGAGTTCTTTACTCCAAACTCCAGCTAACAGCAAGGTCAGCTGGTCAGAGAAGTCAGGATACTCAGACCATTATCCATTTGGACCTTAAAAATGTCCAGTGGTGGAAGCTGCATTTCCCTGGGCAATTTCTGACACTGCTTGACCATCCCAGGGCAATAAAGTTTTTCCTTGTGTCCAGGTGTAACCCTTCCTGTTCCAGTTTAGGTCTATTGCCCCTGATGCCCCCAGAGGGTTGTGAAGGGCTTGGCTCTGTGTTGTAACCTTGTCAGAGTCCTTCCTCCAAACCCAAATCTTCAAGGTGAACAGGCCCAGCAACCTCAGCCTGTCCTTACAGAGTAGGTGCTCCGGACAGCAACCACAGCGACCCTGCACTGAACTTGTTCCGATTTATTGGCAGCTGAGTTGTTTTGGAGGCCCCAAAACTGAATGCCACAGTCTAAATGTGTTATAATAAGTGCTGAGAATCCCTGCCCTTGGTGTTCTGGCTGTGCTGCTGGTGCTGCAGCCCAGGACAGCCTTGGCCTTCACTGCTGCCATGGGCTCTTGCTGATTCACTTGGTCACTGTCCTTTCTCTACAGAGCTGCAGGCTGTACTCTGGAGAGGGGTTCCTCTTTCCTCATGCATGATGTTTCCTTGGTAAATTCAACAGTGCTAATTATGGTAAGAAAAGAAACAAAAGCGTTGTTCTGTTCTTTGTGGACAAAACCAACTTTTCTCTGTCTGGACCAACTAGTATTTTGTTGACTTTAATAAACAATTTTTTTGCTGCTAGCCCCTTCACCTATTTGGAAATTTTTGTAAATCTATGATGGCCAAAATTGGGAACTTGAAGCCTCTGTCCTGGGAAAAATACATCAGGACCTTTTGTTTATTCAGTCTCTGTGCTTGACAGCTCCCTAGGCTTCACACAGGTGTCTGTGGATTGTAATGCAAAATTAATATTTGTCTAGCTGGTTCAAACCCCATCGGTCAAACACTCCAAAAAGATTGTTTTGAGAACAAACTCCTTCCCCTGGCCTTGCATGGTTGTGTGCAGCTGGAGGATCTGGAGGGGAAGCCTTAGGAGGAGTGGCTGAGGTCACTTGGCTTGCTCAGCCTAGAGAAGGGGAGAATGAGGGGACACCTCATTGCAGTTACATCTTCTTCACGAGGGAAAATGAAGGGACAGGCACAGGATGTGGTTCAGGACCAGGAGTTGGACGCCCTGATCTTTGTGGGTTCCTTCCAGCTGACGATATTCCATGATTCGGTGATCACTGCATCTCCAGAGCCGCTTTTGAACACAGTAAAATTCCAAGTCCCACAAGTCCTCATGGATTTAAAGCTGAGCAGTGGTTAGTTTTCTTTGTGAGGCTGACCTCTAGTGTCTCAAATAAGACAAGCTCAAGAGCAGAGGAACACCAAGGGAATGAGTGTTCCAGGGAGTGGAGCCCAAAATATGACTGTATTGATGGACATATTATAAGTCTGCAAGATACTTTATTTAATAATAAAAGAGCAAACGTTGCTATGGTATCTTGAGGTGTATTTATACTGCTTTGGCCACATAAGGATTTCCTGATATTTTTAAATCTTTATTTTCATTACTGAGTTTAATTTTTGATAATACAGGGACCACTTTCATTTTTTGATTATGCAGTGTTCTGTGAGATTGAAATATTAATTGAAACAAGAGCTGCCTTGCTCTTTCTTGAGAAGAAATAAAAGATTCTCTGAAGCCCCAGCTATACGCAAGATTTGATTATAAGTCTTGTGGAGGTCACCAAAACAGCCAATGCAGAAACACAGTTATTTTTTATACATGAAAAGCATGAGCTCAGTCTTAGAAGCCAGACAGAGATATCTATTATACATGGTGGATTTCTCTGTCTGCCTATGTAAAAACTCCAAAACAGTGACAGGTTTTTACTGCTTCAGGTCAGACTCCACAATGCCCCATGGTTCAGTTCTGCAGACTTTTGGCCCCTTTTGAAATTTTGAATTCCCATTGACTTGGCATCATTCTATATCTACTCTCAGTTGATGTCTGGGATAGTGGAAAACGTTTGGTAGTTTTGCTGATGCAAAGGTGTTCATAAAGGTGGTGTTTACAGACCAAAATGAGAAGCACTTTGGTTCTTCCTGTGGCATTCCAGGGAAAGCTGTTTGGTCCCTCATCTGATCACTTTCATGTACATTATGGATTATTTTTTATTTTTATGAAAAAAAAATTGTGCACAGAGAATATAACTTTTTGAAATAAGGAGAGCTTCTCCAGAACTTATTTTAAAAGCAGCAAAAATCACTGGCTCATAGTGTCCACAGGCAAACAAGATACCTTATATTACTATAAACCAGACATTGCTGCTGTTGGGAAGTTCTTGCAGAAGGCTTCTTTCCTTTGTAGTGTATTATTCCCATCCCACCAGCTCTAACAGCCTGAGTTTGTTGATCTTCTGGCAATGGTGCTGGATGTTTATTTATTTTAAAGGAAAACTGTTGAGAAAACCAATCTTGCCTGAAAGGCTGTATATTGAGACCATGCCTCAAAATATCTGCTTTATTTTTACTGAATAGAGCTTTAGTGGCTGGTGTTAGCAGAGATGTTACTTTGACTTGTTTGTTCTGTTTTCTTTAGGCACCAAAGTGAGAGTTAGTTTAAGAAACATAAATAAACATGCATTTTTCTCATGGAAAGTAAAATGTAAGTAAGACAAATGGGGAGTTCTAGATATGTAGAAGTAGATTTGTTTGTGTCCTTGGAACATCCCATGCCATGGCAATATGCCTGTGACAGAGAATTTGCAACATGGTTGGAAAATATTTATGTTACTGTCATATTAAGGGTTTTGCAGTGCACTCCTTACTCAGGCACAACACCTGTGTTGTTTTAGCAGATCTGATTTCTCTGGAAATCATTACATTGGTGATGTTTGGTTTTGGGTTTTTTTTTGAGCTGTAGTTCATATCTCCGTAAAAGAGAGAATTATACAGGCCTATTCTTCTGTTTTACCCTTCTAATTTCACTCCATGTCTGTGCTGTTAAAACTGACTATGGCAACCCTTGACTTCTGACTTGTACATCTGGGCCTGCCTTCTTTCTTTTAAGTATGATTTAACTTTTTTGGCTCCATGGTTATGCAGAGACTAGATCTAAAGTTCAGCATAGTGTTTTTCTCTGTGAAGCTGAATAAAGTAGATTAGCCTCATCATCCATGTTTCTCATGTGCAAATAAAACTTTGCCACTGTTAATTATTTCAACTGAACCAAAAGGTGTGGGGTCTATATCAGAAATTATATAGGCTCTCAAAACCAGAAAGATTTTAGTATTTTTTTGGTTAGTGAAGTATTTTCCTTCACCAAAATACACCAGAGTTGTTGCAAAATATTTTGTTTTGGAGCAGAAAAAAGTGTGCTGCATGAGGAAAAATCTCATGAGTATTGTAGGAAAATGTTACCTAGACAAAACTGAAAAATCTAGGGTTTGGGGTTTTTTTGAATGACTGAAATATTTTTTCTTCTGCCATACCCTGGATCAGACCCAGAGTGGCCTCTATTTGGACAGAAGTGGTACCTTGTTAGCCTGCATTGTTTTTCAATCAAATCTAAATCCAATCTTTTGTTTTTAGCTCCTAGGTGATACATTTTCCTTATTTGCTGTCTCAAAGTTCTCACTGGAAAAAAATTGGTTATGGTAATGTGTTCATGGTCTTTCTCTGTCAAGATGTTGGTTTCATCAGCTCAATTTTTATTTTTGAGGCTGTGTGTGTTTTGAGGCAGTTGTTGAATGTCTAGGAATACTTCAATTTGCCAAGCAAATCTACTTCTAGTACTTAAAATTCAACTGCATATGAAATCTCTGCTGGTAGGAGATCTATGCTCAGTAGAGCCTGTGATAGTAGGTAAAGAATATTTTAAACTCTAGTCTGCAGCCAGAGTTACAACTGAAGAAGAATTAAACCACAGGTATCATCATCATGCTATTTTAGGAGAGAGAAATTAGTCATAGAATATTTGTGGGTTTTTTTTTAAATACAGATCATACTGACAACACCGGAGGGCTCTTTCTGCCAGCCTGCTTAACAGTGGAAATTATGTAGGCTATGACTTGAATATAGAGTGGAATATATTAATATTAATATTGTTGACTTGCTGAGATCATCTGGTACCTCTCAGTGCAAAGCCTTTGGTCAGTTCAAGTCCATAACAGTGGTTTGATATAATTTCCCAAGCCTGGTTATCATAGAAGATATAAGACATATATCAGCATTATAAGGCTTAAAGCTAAGAGTGTGTGTCTAACTGTATGACAATATTTTATTTTTCTCTTAGAAAGAAAAATCTTCCAATCATGAGGTGAAATTGCAGATAGTATTTTGCAAGGAGCAGAAGAGTTGAAATAAACACCAGCCTGCTGATAGCTCCATTTTCTGGTGCTTGTTTGCTCTGATGAGATTGCTGATGTTGTTCTTTATTTAATTGTGAGCCACATGCCCAGTTAACATCTGGACCTCTGATTCTGTCAGGTTAAACATGATGCAGTTTGAAACTCCAGTGTTTCTCTGGCTCCGCTGCTGCTCCTGAGTGGGAGCTGACAGAGACTTTTTTCCACATGCTTTTCCACCTTTGCAGAGTTTCCTTTCAGGCACAGGCCCTCCTTTCTTGAATTTGCCCTTCTTGAGTCCTTATTCTGTCAGCCTTATTTTGCCATTCCTAACTGCCATTTCAGTCATTGAACAGTTTCCAGTTATTGCCAGGATAAATAGAAGACTCTGTCAAACCTCTTGGGTTCTTACTGCAAGTAACTGAGCCAGAGGCAGCATGGTTCCTGATCTTCCAAAGTGTCAGATCCAAGCTATGCTAGATGAGAAGGAAGCTGAAATAGGAAAAGCTTAAGATTTGCCCTTAAAATGACTCACTTGAAACAATTTGGAAGTTGAGTGTGAAGTCTGAGTCTTTGGCTAGTCTTAGATCTGTTTTGTTGCCCAGGCATCCAAATGGCAGGATGTGCTTTGGAGGTACTCGTTTTACGAGGAATAGCTCCATTCCTTCAGGCTGGAGAGTTGATAGGGCTTCTGGCAGCACAGTGGGGCTGGGAGGGCACCAGCTTTCAGCTGATTTTTGCCTCTCTTAGAAATGTAATTTTGAGGGCTTAGCGTGTGCTCTGCTGGTGTGATGGCAAAGAAAAGTGTAGCTCATGAGCTTTGATTTTTGTTTACTTCCATTTTTCCTCATTTTAGCAAAAAAATATCTTAGGCAAGAAGTTTTCTTGCCCTGCTCTGGTGGGATTTGAGTTATCATTGAAATATGAATGTGCTAAAATCCAGAATTTGTAGGTGTGCAAATAGATCTTTTAATTGTGCAATTGCATGGGGAGTAAACTCATCAGAGCCTGCAATTAAAGACTCAGTAAGCACTTGAAAATGTCTTTCTAATTTTTCAGGTGCATTCCCAAATGCACAGGTATGCCTATTACAGCACATTCCTATGACTCTGAAGTGTACAGGGGAAACTGACTTTGGCATGCACGGATAGGTTGAATATTTTTGTTCTGGAGAAAACAGCAAACGTGCATATTTTATGTTGAGTACAAATTAGCCATGCAGGATATCAAATGAGTGCCTGAGGGAGGGTGCAGTGTGCAGATATAAGAGTCTGAATGAAATCTATTTAGTATTAAAACAGCTAAATCCTGAGCTGGCTTCTCCACTGGTGTCAATCAGTCCAGCTCCATTAACTCCAGTGGAGCTGTGCTTCTGTGTCTTCTGGGGAAGAGGCCTGCTCTGAATATTTTGAGTAAACACAGCACAGTTCCGTTAAAAGATGAAAAATGCATTTCTGCAGTTTTTGGGATGTAAGTTTACTCTCACAATTAATAAATTACCTTTGTGTCTGGTCTTTAATCAGTTCTGCTGGGGCATTGCTCATCGTCATGGAGAGCTGCTCAAGAGGGGTCCAGGTCTGACAGCAGAGGGAGGATGTGTACGGTAGCCAAGTAGGATTTGGTTGGATGCTGAGCCTCTATCCTGCCAGCTGGCAAGGTAAGTGCATGTCCTTAGCAAGGGAGAGATTTGCACTTGCACTTAGAACATCCTATGAGCTTTCCTGTCTTTTAATGGTCACAGATTGTGACTTTACACTCAAGGTAGCTTTTTCAAAATAGACACATGACTTAGAGGCTGGAGACATGCTCTTTTATAGAAAGAGTCAGAATCCTAAATTTGCGAGATTTTTAATCACTGTTTCTTGGAGCCTTGAGTAATGAAGATATTTTGCAAAATTTCTTCCTCTGATATGAAAGGGATAGACATTTGCAAAATATCACAGTTTCATGAACTGAACCTAATAAAGGGAAGTCAACCTGAGCATTATTTCTGTCTGCCAGTTTTAATTACCATACAGAAGAAGGAGGAGGAAAGCTGCAGAAACTCATTTGTCCTATCTGAGTTTGATGGTCTCCCTAAACAGATACCATCAAGCTTCCTGGGAGGAGGCAGAAGGTGTCCTCATACCAATATAAGACAACTTCTCTTTAATTGGAATACAAGGGATTTGGAATGTTCTCTAGTGACTTATATCAGTAGTGGGAAATAACTGACAAGAAATTGGAGTAGAAGTTAGGGCTGAGAGAAAAGATGGAAAGGAGAAATAAATGCTTCTGTGTCTAGAAACAGAGAGTTCATATGTTATGGACACCACAGCTGCAGCATTTATAGTCTCTAGTATCAGTCTAGAATAAAGTGCTTATTGTCTTCACTGTTTACCTGTAAACCTCTTAAATGTGGGCTGGTATCTCTTGGTAAGTATTGCTCAATTAAGCTTGGGGCTTTATTAGATTTGACAACTAATTATTACAGTTTTTATTTTTGGATGGTTGCTTGAAATCAAGACAGAGATCTTTGCACACCAGCACAGAAACTTTCACCCAGGTCTGGTAATCACTCATGTCAAGCACTGTGGGCTCCCTCACCCTAAGCAATAGCAAACAGCAGTAACTCCTTAATTGTTTACGTCAATTCTTGGAGTTTTAAATACTCCCATTTTACTACAGGCAGATACTGAATAAATTGTAGCTGGAGTGTCTCTTTTCCACTCTGAGGTTTCTTCAAATGTGAACCAAAAAAACCCCATGAATACAACAGCAGCATCTCCTGCTCATATGCAAAATCTTACTTATGTCAATGAGAGATTTAGAAAATAAAATGCTCAATGTGACAGCACAAGGCATAATACAAGATCCTCAGTAGAAAAGGAGGTTGTTTCAGGTCACAGTGGAATGAACTGAGGATTTTTGTTCTAAACAGTCTAACCTGCTGCTTTACTCTCTGTCAGAGCACCTGCATGGCTCATTGGCAGATGAGGAAGAAGTGTGCAGTATTTGAAATATTAGAAGAGTATCCATTGGCAGATGGGGAAATAATGTGGTATTTGAATATTTGAAGCATCAGGGTAATAATTCATTTAAATTAAGCTTTTTTTGCTTCATATTTGCAGATAATTAATACTGCACATATCACCAGTTGCTACTTCTCAGAAAAGGGACATTAACCTCCTGAGAAAGTCTAATTTGGTTTCCTGAAGTTTACTTTCTACAATAGGATAGTGGAAACATCCGACATAGCATGAAATATTTTATTCTAAGAGTTATTTCTTCCAGTTGGCCAACAGTCTCATTAATGCCCAGGAATTCTGTTATCTGATCACTTACACTCACATGTTGTCTAACTTGTTCATGGAGAACTCTTAGTATTTTGAATACACCCAGTGGTTTCGTATTGAAAAAAGTTTAAAATGTATTTATCTTAAATAGATATAAGACAAATTCATAGAGATTATTTATATAATTACATAATTGCAGGCACTTTCTATGAATATTCAGCACTCAGGAGATCCCAGACCTTGCCTCTCTCTTTCCAGCATCTTCCTGGAGACTTTTAATTAGAGACTTGGGTTTCCTATTGAAGGGAGGAAATATTTTGATAAAATAATCTCCAAAATCAATAGACTGCAGATTTATTGCTCTGATCCACATGCAATGTTATACCAATATGTGCTAAGTAGGAAGGATAACTCTTTAGAAAATTAAAATTCAACTCATTTCAGAAAGTAAAAGGGAGTTAAATTGGGGATTCACTTCACCTTGACATTTACTGGATTATACTTCCAAAAAAGAATTTTGTGTATTAAATAAATATCATTTGGGTGCACCAGTTCATACGTATTCTGAAAACAATCAACTGCCTGTATAATTTAATTTTATATTTTGTATAGCAAATCTTTTTATTAGGTGGGTTTTATTGAGTAACTCTTTTAGGCTGAATGCTGCTGTAGGGCTTTCTGGTTATGTTAAGAAAAACAGTAATTCAAATATTAGAGCTAACACCTTATAATTTTATATCTGCTTCTTTCATTCCCTGCCCCACCTCAGCTCTATTTCTGTGCTAGAACCAGAAAAGCCTATCATAAAATCTCTAAACATAATAAATATTTCATTAGATTTCATACACACAAAAAGTTTATAATACTGTATTTTATAAGTGTCTTTGTTTTTGAAATATCTCCTCATTATCAGGTGGCAAAACTGATTGGTTTCCTATCATGACAATAGTAGTTTTAATCCATGTGGTGTCTTGACTGTCTCTTTCTCCTTGACAGAACCAAGGCAACATAATTGTATTGTCCAATAAAAATAGTTTTAGATTTAAACCTTTATTCAGCATCCTCTACTTGTTGGAAGCAAGTTTTGTTTTTCTTAAAGCATTTGTGAGAATACTTAACCTTAAGTGGCTTCTGACAAAGCAGAAAAGTAAAACAGGACCTCATATATGCAATAAACAGCACTTCAGCAACAAAGTCCCAGTGCCCAGAAAAGTGTGTGGCTCCTGGAAAGCAGCCTGTCTGAGGCTGTTTGGGATTAGAGGGAACTTACAGTGCCATAAGGATAAAAAGAATAAGCTGGAAAAGAAATTGTACAAAACCTGTAGTACAAAATCCTTGGTGATATAAAAGAAAGATAGTGAAGGCATCCTTTCGGGGAAAATAAAACCAATATTGGTGTTACATTTGAGAACATAACCTGGTCAGAAAATACAAATATTCCACAGCCATTTTGTTCTCCATACTAATTTTTCTTTGGCTGTGCTAGTTTTGCTATTGTTAGAGCTGTCTACTTAGGTTGCTTCTAGTTGTCACTTTAATGTGAATATTTTTATTTTGAATTATTGGCTTTTATTTTTCCTCCCATTGCTTGGCTGCATTTGCAGGTGAAATATCTTGCTCAGTGTGAGGTTCAGGGCCGATTCCTCTTGTATCACAGTTGGGAGTCAGGAGCTGGCTTCATTTTCCTGAGCAATACATAACTGTTATGCTTTGCTCCTTGGAGAGATATCACAGTCTATGGAGAAACAGAAAGGCAACCACAGACATAAAGAAAGAAAAGGGACAGAGAAGCAGCTGTAAATTGAATGTTTTTGAATGACAAGAATATTCTGGGAATAGGGTAGTTTTAATGCATTAGTAAGGCTGATAAAGGCTCAGAAGCTGGTCATTTTAGGATGTGGAAATTCAAGATGCCTTAGGCAATTTTACTTTCCTTTGCTCTGATGTATATCCATGCATGTACACAGAGCAGTAATAAAATCAGACTAACTCTTGTTTCAGTGTCATTTAATCTGGTTCTGTGTGTGTCAGGGGAACACAAAGTAAAATCTTTTCCTGGCTTTCAGAACAAAGGCAGCACAGGTCTGTGCTATTAGCAAAACCTCAGTTTAAATGACAGCCCCCTTAAGGCCATTCTTTAGGGCTAAAAGGAAAACCAGAATATACCCTTTTTCTTGTAGGTAATAATTAGAGCACTTGGTCTTTTCACTTGGTTCCAGATTTAGGGAATGAAGGCTCTTTTGCACTTCCTCGGCTCTTGGTGCTCCTACTTTGCCACTCTAGAGAAAAGAAGAATTCATTCCCTCTTCCTTGGAAACTCTGGCTAAATAATGCCTGTGGTTTTTTTGTATCCAGCTTTCCAAACATCTCAAATAGTTTTCCTAAAGAACTGGAAAATAAAGTGACCCCGCAAATATTTATAACGTATAATGAAATACTTTAGAAATATTTTTTTTCAATTGACTGGAATCACTGTATCTCCATGGGATTTCTGGTAGTGATATTACACTGGAGAGACTAAGTTCATGTATGGCTGCTGATTTTTCCTCTTGATTTTTAGCTTATGGTGGTCGTAACCCTTGTTTCATTTTTCACTAAAGATGGTATTTTTTGCATCCTAGGGAGTGGGTGCTGTGCAAACTGAAATTCAGAGGCCTGGATCCATAAGCCCTCTGAATCTAGCATGAAGTTTCAACTGTCTTTGTGCTTTTCCCACACTTGTTCAGAGGTAATTTCTTTTTTCTTTCTTTTTTCTTTCTTTTTTCTTTCTTTTTTCTTTCTTTTTTCTTTCTTTTTCCTTTCTTTTTCCTTTCTTTTTCATATTGACACTTTCTGGGATTTTGTACTGTATAATAGAAGTTCATGGCAGTGCTGAGCTGCTGGCAGCTCTAGTTACAGTGTGGTGCTCTGTGTAGACCATTCAGGCTCACTGGGTATGAGCCAAGTGGTTCCAGGATCCCCAGTATTCTCTCAAGATACGAGGAATAAGGAGGTTCATTGGGATGGAAATTTAATTAAATAATAGAGAAAAATGGTATTGTGCAATAACATAACTTTTGGGTGATTTCTTACTGCACATTGGTACTCAGAAAAATTGAGAAAAGTGAGATGTATTTGCCATGGGTGGAGAGATAGCATGGACCAGGGCAGTGAGAAGGGTGTGATTTCTTGAAAATATTTGGAAAATCCTTAGACAAATTTTAAAAATAAAAATAATTTTAAAAATATGGACATGAGAAATTGGAGGAAAACTAGATCACTCTCACTGAGTTTCTGTCCTGGTTTGGGGCATCTGTGAAGCTGCTGCACTGTAAGAAGCCTGTCCTGCACTAGTAACTTCTTCATTCGTTCCAAACTGATAGTATGTAAAATATGAGATGTATTAAGCAAAACAAAACCCAAACAAAACTCAAAACCCGCAGAAAGCTTTAGACAAAACACAGTAAAAAAGGCTGTTCAGCATTTTCAAGCCTTTACTCCTGATCATACAATAACAAAGCAAATGCAACAGCTGAATGAATATTAACTGGTGAAAAATAATTGTCTTGTCCTTCTGTGGTCACACACAGGGGTAGAAACAACTTGGTTGTCAGAGTTGGTGCACACCCATAGCACCTCTTCTCCATGCTCCTGAGCCCTTAGGGGCATAGAAATAGCACTACAAACCAAGGTATTTTATTCTGATTCTATATATGGAACACATTTTGATTAATACATTTTTTGGGGGGGAGACTTCTACCATTTTTTACTCTGAAAAAGCTGGATGTCTGTTCAGCATCCCTTCTGGCAGATTGCATAAACACAATCAAGGATGGACTTGTTGCACATCACTGATTAAAAGGCTGTCTTTTCATGTTGTGAAATGTATGATCAGGTTAGAAGTCTTAGTTCAGAAAACAGTGTGGGTTTTTTCTTCTTAATTAGGCAAGTCATTCTAATATAAACTGGGTACAGTAGCCTTATTAATCATTTCAGATTCTCAGAGTTTGAAGGTATTTTGGAATATATTGAGTTTAACTTTTTTTAGGGACCAAAGCTTTATTGTGGTGTAGATTGAGTAAGCTTAAAATTGTATTCTGAGTTAACAACCCAGACAGTAATGCATATCTGGCCTGCAAAGGCTCATAAACTCCTCAGCTGATTTAGAAGGAGCTCTATTCTCCAGGCCTTTTCACAACAAAATATTTTAAATAAACTCCATGAAAATATTTGCAGGCTTTCTCCTGTGAATCCTTATGGCTGCTGTCACACTGCAAGTGTTAAAACAATGGCGTTTTTGTGGTAACATATATGTATGCACACAGGAGTCAGAGGTTGGACAGGGACATCAGGAAGTTTCTAATCCAACCCTCCATCTGAAAGAAAGGTCAGCTATAAAATGAGAACAAGTGGCTTAGGGTTTTATGCAGTTGAGTCTTGGAAGCATCCAAGAATGGAGCATGCACAACAGCTCTGGACAACCTCTGCCACTTCTGGATTTATTCTCAGAATGGAAAAGCTTTTGCTGAAGTGCAGTTTAAGTATTGTCAAGTTAAGTATGGGTTTTTAGCTAAATCAATAGGTACTGAACTCTGGGCTGTTTACATGATACATCCTGACTTCTTCAGATTCTTTATCATGCACAGGGACTGCACACAGTCCTTCAGAAAACTGAAAGCAAATCTTTTTTTGAAGGCCACTAACTCCTGTTGATTTGTCTTAGCAGTTGAAGACTAATTTTTTCCAAATTTCATTGAATAATTAAAGTGATTTTTAAATTCAGTTTCTTTATAAATCAGGAAGGCCTGCTCAGCAACAGAAATATTTACTTTAAGAGTCTCAGATTTGATCAATGCCGTCTTCCTTGGGATGCTACTTTATTTGACGTTTCACACTGTCATTGTGCATATCAAACAAAGCCTGCATCTACTACTTTAAAAAAAATTGACTGTATTTTGGGTTTATATACCCTATTGTGCTTGCTTGTACATTTTTATTATGCATCACATCTCCTTATTGAACAGTAACCCTATTCTGATTGTCTGAAATTGAAAGCAGAGGTGCTAGGATGTTCCTGTGAATAAGTCAGATGCTCCATACTCTCTGCAGTGTCTTCTTTGTGTCTTCTTACATTAACCTGAATCACATTACAAAAATATCCTACCTTCAGATTTCTGTTATTTCTGTGGATTTTGTAGACTTCAGAGAGTATTTTAGATGTGTCCTCCATCATCAGTGCCCTATGGACCAAGCTTCTTAGAGTGGGGCAGCAGAAATTATGAAGGAGAGCCCAATCTGGAAAACTTGCACACTTGCAGATGCTTCAGGTCATTAATCCTTCTCTCATCTCATACTTTTCAATTCCTACAGTCTTCTTAACATGACCAAAACCAGGCAGCTTATTTACATGACTGCCCCATCAGCAAGAAGAGCTGGAATTTCCCTCTTGGTGCTCTTTGCCACCAATAAGTTATTGGAGGCTTTGAACTGTCATGTTCACAGGTATTTGAGGACTGTGGAAATCAGAGGCTTGTTTTAGTAAAATTTTTGTGTATATGAGGCAAGAGAGATAGCACTGAAACCATTTAGGAGTTCTATGTTATTTTGCAGCTGGGGGAAGTGATGGTGCATGTTGCTTGCAATTCCTGACTCCTTCCAGCCATTATCACCAGTCCACATGCACGACTGATTTACATGTGTGTTCTGACATTTAAAACCAGTTCCGTTTTGGGCTGGTTATTTTGTTTGATCTAAATGGAGGACATGGATGTCCTTGCTGATTACTGCTCAGACAGTAAGTGACAAGCACCACAGGGAGCAGGTAGAAGTGATTCTCTGTTATCACAACCATTATCACAGGATGGCCAACTGAGAGCTTCCAGCATGGTGCAGAGACTGGAGTGGAAGCTGCTCAGTCTGTCATGCTCTTTGTGCTTGTATTGAAAACAGGTTTGCCCTGTCTTCTCTAGCACTTAATCCCACATCTGTGTCAATTTAAGATGCCCATTGGCAAAAATCATTATAAAGGGGTGGTTATGTGCTTGGCATTAACTTTTGATCTGCTTATTTTTTCTAAAGACTCTGTTGATACATTTAATGTGAACACTGAGTAAACGCAACGATTTTCTGTCTGGATCTGGAGTCATGCTTAAACAGGCAAAATGCACAGCTCAGAAAATGGATCTTTCTTTGTGTGTTCTTTTGTATGCACTGATGAATAAAGTACAACTTTAATTTCAGTTTTGGTACGAAGTTTGCAATGTATCAGTGAATTGATCTGTGAAATCAAGCATGGCTTGAGTGAGTCTTCGATAAGGAGCTACATTTTTAACTGTGGGGATTTTTAAAAAATTCTTTTTCTCATATAATTCTTGATTTTTAGCTCTACCTGTAACTGCTACTCTTGGCAAGCCTACTCAAAAAACCAGGTTCAGCAGAAATTCAAGCTCACTGTTTTGCTAATATCTTTTGTAAACCCCCAAAAGATTTTAAGTATTCATGTGCTCATCTCCTGTGAGCTTCCTTTCCCTGTTAGTACATATGTTTTAATTGCATCCTTTTTCAAGACAGGCACTCTCACCCTTAAGTCAAACAATCTGTATTCATGAGATGGAACAGATATTGAAGAGAACATGGAATTTGAAAGCCCCACAACACTTGCCCAAGGAAGTGTTGCCTGAAAAGGCTAGCCCAAAAACTGAGACTAGTCAGGAGTAAGGGAATAAAGGTGGGTATTTATTTGAAAGGCCTTCAAAGGTACGTTTAGGGCAGACAAAGCTCCCCTAGGAGCATCACCCAAAATGGACAATGAGTCACGAGTGTTCCACACCTTTATAGGTTTGGTCCATTTGCATATCTGCATAAATTCACCAATTAAAACTTTGCAATTTCCCCCTAGCTCCCCCCAGCTCGCTTCCCCTCGCCTTTAGAAGCTTGGGCCTGGGCACTCTAAGTGTCCTTGAAGAGCAAGCCCAGAGAGGCACTGTTATGTCTATCTTAGCATGAGAGAACAGCAGCTAACAGGCTATAAAACATCCCAGAGTCACACATTAGGCAATACAGAATTTGAAAAATATAAGGGTTAAAACCTAAGGCAACAGAAGTAATCCTTAAGGAAAAGTTTCATTTTTGTGAAGCCAAGAACAGGGAAGAACTTGCAGGCCATTCTGAGGGAAGATGGGAAAACAGAGCTCTGCATTGTTTTATATAATTTTCCAGTATTTTTAAATCAAATTTTTCTCTCATACAAACAAAACAAATCTCTAATGCTTAGTTAGAACACACATGGGCAGTTTGATATTCAGGTACAGAAATACCTTCACTGTGGAGGGTGTTTAATATGAAAAGGTCACATATCTGGAAATAGCTTGGATTGAATATATAAAACTGATTCATTGCTGCATAATTCTAGTTTTGGAGTCAGTTGATTTCAATGTATTTTGGGACTGAAGTAATACAAGAGTGAATCAGTTCCATAATTATTTTGGGAAAAAATGATATGCTAGTAGTTCTGGGGAATTTTTTTTCTGTACAAATCATTGCTGCTTAGGGAGGGAAACCATACCTTTCTTCATATGTCTAAATTAATTCTGTCTTGCATATCCAAGCATGTTTCTTTTTAGGTTTGGTTAGGGAAATTTTTTTTTTTCCTTTGTAAATGGCAGATGTCTCAGATAAGTAAGAGAATTTAGGCATGCTGTTATGAGCCAGAATCCTAAAAAATCAGATTATTGTAAGAAAGAGGGACTGAAAGTGTGAAAAGCTTACTAATTAGCATCTCTAAATTTAACCTATTAAAACATAAGAATTTTTTACAACCTTTGACAACTTAAGCTGTTAATCAAAAAGAAATAAGCAAGTTCTTAGCATTTTCTGAGTAACAAAGAAGAAAGTGCAATATTTTGGGTGTAAATTAATGGAACATATAACATTGGCTGATAGTGAGGAAGAAATTTTAGTAGCTATATTAATTTCTATGGAAGCTCTGGCTTTAAGGCAGCTTTTAGGGTATTTGTTGAGGTTGTGGGTTCAAAATATTCATTTTTTTCTTGTCAGTCTTCATTAAGGTGTAAAAATTGCAGTAATAGACATGTTATATGCAGTTCTTTAATTAGCTCAGAAATACACATTTATAAGTGTGTGGTAACATAGCTGTCAGAAAATCTTATAGGTCTGAAACATTATTTAGGATTTTTGTTTAAATTGTCTGAGATGGGTAGACAGGTATTAACAAAAACTTAAAAGTAACGGAAAAAATGTTGCAAATATATTCATGTTGCAAAGAGAAATATTGGAACACTAATGACGTCTCATCAGCTAGATATTCTTACTGAGTATCCATGCAGAAATGTAAATTTTTCCATCCATTAAACCCATGTGAAACTGTGTGAAAAGCCAGATGTTTCAGGACAAATGGGGAGGGATCCATGACTAATTGTTACTAGAATATATTTGTGGTTAATGCAAATCTACCAAGCACTAAAGTACCACAATCTCTTTGCCACAGAGGTGCATCTCTGCTTGAAGGAAGCGCTCAATTACGGTCAAACCCAGCATTCATGTCTGACATGGGGCTGCCCAGACTTCAGCAGGTCAGGAAAAAAATTATGGCAATATTGTCTTATTCACAGAGAGAGAAAGAGCGTCCTTCTGGAGCTCCAGTCTGAAAAGGCACAAGAAATGCTGTTCTCAGCATATAGAGAACACTGGTGGAGTGTGGCACTGAGGGAGGCTAAAGAAAAAATATTTTCCGCTGACAAATGGAGGCACATAACAAAAGAGGAAAAGTGAAAACAAAAGGGGAAAACAGTTTCAGGTGAAGAAATTGGAGAGTAGAAGGATTACTGGGGACCTGTTTTATGTGGAGATGTTCTGAGAGCCATCATAATGGACAAAAAACTCTCTGAACCTCAACTGGATGTGAAGAGTCAGATGAACTACTCCTACACAATGCTGTCAGCCTTTATGTAAGGGAATTTCAAACAGTAACAAACCAGATTATTAAAACCTGGCCTTGTTAGTCGCTGCCCGTGTGAAGATTTATTCATTCTTCAAACCTGCAGAATCATGAGATTGCTAGCTGTAGTAGCTGCAAAAACAATGCTTTTAATATTAAGAACCTAGACAGAAGCAAAAATTGATAGTATTATCTCACAATCCACATCTATGGCAATGTATTCTTTTTTTATTAGATGCAGTTGCTGCATATCTTCCTAACTTCAAGTTTTCTAGCTGGCAAAATTTAGTGGTTTCTTCTTGGATTTTGTGTTTGCTATTTGTTGATTGGCCACAGTTCACTGAAGATTGTAGATGACTGTGATGTATTAACCCATGGCACTTATATTTTTCATTTTCCTTCTTTTAATGCATACACTTATAATTGTATGTACATATGTAAAACACTCAAAGCAAAACTCTGAAAGCCAAGTGGGCTGGCTATCCAAAAATCATTAATCACTGTTAATAATTTTACATAATTACTTTTGAAAGATAATATGTTCTGCTTTTGGATTATTTTACTTATAGATGCCATTTCATCATCTCTTTACAACTGAGAGAAGAAGAAACTAGTCTTGATGAAAAGGTTTAGGGTGAGATGAAGATGTAATTAATGGACACAGGTATTGGTAATGACATTGTGGCTGGGGTGGCTCATTTAAACTTTTATTCTTGCTAGTATTTAAATAATGTGCCTAATACTGAGAATGCACTTAAGCATTTCCCTTCTGGGTGTTTGATTCTTGGCTTGCTTTTATGAAAATTAATGATCTGTTCTACTTTTACACCCTGAGTGGGAAATTGCAGTAAGGCCTGCTTGTACAGCTCTATCATGAGAGCATTGGAGCTGGATCATGAAGAGCCTGTAATTAAACCATTCTCTGTGGGGAAATATCTAATAGTAAACATGGAAATAGCCACAATCCAGTAAAAAATGTCCACGTGTTTTCTGCATGCATTGTCCTTGGCTTAAAAATATTATGATCTACTGTAAAAACTGCCATTTTGCTTGTGCTTTGGGCAGAAAAGGGAGTTAGGAAGCAGGAGGAGGGACACAGAATAATCACATGAAGTTGCTCAGATTAGCAGTTTAAAGGGGTGATATGCAGCACCTTTTGCAGTGTCTGCTCAGCAGGAAAGGAAGTGGGAGAAGACAGACAAAATGGATGCACTCCTGTGCAGATCTATGGCGGGATTGGTGCCACACTAGTGTCCACATCTCAGGTGGGACAAAGCTGAGGAGGTGTGAGGAAAGGCAACCAAATTAGGGATGCAACTGCTGTTGCACAAGGAGGCACTGGGAAGGCTGGCTTAGCACACCTGGTTTAAAGGTGGGAAGGGTTAGGACTGAGATTTGAAAACTCCAGGAGCTGGTGAATATAACATTTGCAAAAGAGAGTGCCCAGAGACCCCTGAGCAGTGTGCTTGCTACCCCAGACAGACAGTGGTGGGCTGGGAGGGTGATGTACCTGGTGCAATGTGGCATTTCTTATGCACTTAGTTTTTGCTCTAACTGGATTTAAATCTAGCTAAGATGGATACCTGTAATAATCTGTCTGTGGTGGAACAGACCTGTGCCTGGAATGATTTACTTCCCTCCTTAGAGTGTTTTTCCTCCTAGAGTGATGGCCTTGACCTATTTATGTGGCTTTCAATCTCTTTTTCCTGTGGGTCAGTGAAATGTTAAGCTGTACAGTTACTTTACCAGGAGACTGTAGGAAAATTATGGCAAAGGGGTTTTGTTATGGACCCCAGTTTTGAGGCTGCTCTAACATATATTTGCCTTACATGATTATGAACTTTTCTTTCTGCTTGGTCAGAAGTGCACATGAGGGACAGTTACGGGTGGAAAGTTGAATAAATCATTGATTCTCAACAAAACCAGAAGAAATTTACAAAAAACTTAATTTTTTTTCTCCTCAGTAGCTGCAGCCTCCTGCTCCCTGGATATTGCCCTCATGTGAGTGAGGGGTTAACTTTCTTCCAATGCTTTAGACACACTTTCTATCCCTTTTCCATGGCAGCCTAGGTGTGCTCCAGGAACCACTGCCTGCCATAACTACCACATTTTCATGGTTCTGTATATTTAAAAAGAACATAAATTAATGTTAGATGAGATAAAATCAGGATAAAGAGAGAAGAATGTAAAAGCAATGGGACATTTTATGGTTATCAAGAAGAATATCAAGTTCTAAATACCCTTGTACCAGCAATCAGTTAAATGAAAACAGGGCAAGTAGTGATGACAGGTTTGAATTTTGGGTAGCTGGTGAAATTTCACTTTTCCTAATCCAAGATTTATTAATGCCAAGACAACAGTATCCTAGGGTTCCTTGTGGATTTACAGCTACTCATCCTTAGCTTATCCATAATTTATTTGTACTATTTAAATGTACATTTTGTAGATTTTAAGTTTGGGCTTTAGAAATCTAAATTATGTATATACCATTTGAGGAGAAAAAGAAATTTCAAGATTTATGTGTAGTGAAAAAGCACGTTACTGAAAACCTCCCTCTCCGTACTGCTGTGTCCCTGTGGACCCAATCACCTAAATTCAAGGCATTGCACCTTTTGTCTCATCTGACCTCAAAGGCACAGTTATTTCTTCACACAGTACAAGTTAATTTAGATCACCATCAAACCACCCAGCATTGTACTGTTAACTCTTGTCTGCTTGCATGGGTTCACACTTTCCAGGACCCCTGACAGATGAGGTTCCTACAGGGGTCCCTACCTAGGTCAGAGCCTCAAAACACTGGTTTTATTCTGGGACTGCATTTCAAAAAGTACCTCTGCAACACCACAATTTGTCACAAATAGCAGAAGTATTACAACACAAAGGTCTTGTTGCTGCAGGAAATTAATTAACAAAGAAAACCTTTAAGCACATCCATTATTTAACAAATTAGGTTAGTCTGATATCTACAGTATGCTCTTTTAAAAAATACATAGAATTTAAAAAAATTCTTTCTAATAGATCCTTACTGCCAGATTTCTCTTTCTTCTTGAACCTCAGGCCTTATGTTCTCCTAAGGATTTCACATCTCCTGCTTCCATTAAAAGACGGTTTTGAAATAAATACCTGTTGTCTGGCAGGGGATCAGAGGCAGCAGCACCTGGGATAAGAGGCAGCCTATCCTGCAGAGAACAGCTCTGAGATGCCATTCCTGCTTCTTTTCCACAGCAGTGCTCGTGGTGTCTGCTAGCTGGTTTGCTTTCAGGCTGATGAGAAAAGGAGCTGATCCTGCTTCTGTATCATGTTGAAGAATTGATACACAGTACCATAAAAGGTTTGAAATCATGTTAAACACAGACTGTTGCCTGCAAAAATAAAAGCAAACAGGAAAAGCAGGGTGTGAAATCCAGTCATTAGGTAAGATATTCTGATGGCAGTATGTCAAATCACTATGCAAATAATGCTGAAAAGAGTTGTCTTTTAGGAGATCTCTGCCATCCAGTGCTGGATTTCTGCCTCTATTTTGCTCTTGCCTTACTTACTCAAGACAATACTCTGCTTTTCCTTCCCCAGATCTGGAAAGCAAAAGTGGTTTAAAGAGAGTGGACTGTATTTTTTTTTTTATTTCTTTCTGGATGGTATTTGTTCAGAGCATGACTAGAAAGAAGTCACCAGTGTAGAACTCCAGAGGGTGGACTTCCCCTTCCCATCTCACCTTTGTTGATGAGCACTGACACAGACATCATTGTGATCAATAAAATATCATCATGACTCCTGAGATCATGCACATGGAAATGCATGGGATGTCTTGGTGAGAGCTCTTGTTGTAGATCCTTCACAAAATCATATAGATGCCACTGTTTCACTTGTGTTCTGTGTTTTCAAGGTTTTCTTGGTTTTTTTTCCCTGCTTTTAGAAGTAAAAAAAAACCTAGATGCACTGGGGAACAACCTGAGCTTTCCCAAACATTTTCCTGGTCATTCTTTCCCCTGTGTTAGCTGTAATGGCACTGACACTAGTCTTAAAATTGTTGATAGCTGGTTGGAGTCCTGAAGCTTCTCTTAGAAGTCTACTTCTGAGCCAATCCTATCTTGACAGGTTGTTTCTCTAATATTTGTATTCCTATTTACCCATCATGAGAGATGTAGCTAAATCCAGTTGCCTCAAGTCCTAGTTTGGCACCCTAACAATTGGACCATTATACTGTCTTGTCAGACACCCCTTTGAAAAGCTAATTTTGTCTATCCAGGTATGTCATTCTGATATTCTTTCTCAGAGAAAGGATATCTATTTTGGCAGATCAGTCTTTCCTCAAAAGTCAGTCTCTTTAGCACTCCTGTTTCAGCTTTTTCCTTGCTGTCATGCTTCTGGAAATGAGGGGTCTGGAAGAAGTACCATTTTCAATAATAAGCATGGCTTCTTAAATGACAGTCACAACATTCACAACATCCAAGCCTAAATAAGGAAAGAAATAGCTGAAGCAGAGTACATAATGTATTATTCTTACAATGAACATCAAGTGTAAGCAAACACTTAGCAAATCTCTCTCTTCTACCTCCATGTACCTGTTGGGACATACTTTATGAGAGATTGCTTTAAGGGCTTATCGCTCACTGGTTACATAGAAATTCACAATTGTTGCTGTTGGTATAAATCTGTTAATTTGAAATGAGGGGTCTCCTATCCTTTTCTCCTACTTTTTTGGCTTTATGTTGTTGATAGTTGTGTGAACAGTGTTTAAACACAGAATAAGGCTCTTGATTAAAGTGAGGAAAGTAGTTAAAATGTTATAGACTGGTCTTTTAAAAAGTGTACATATTTCCAAACTTACATATTCCTACCTGTTACTCGGTTTTCATGCACAGATGAAGAGCTAAACCAAGGTGTCAGGTTAGATGCTTCGCGTGGAGGAAAGTGGAGGAATAATTTTATAACAAAGCAGAAAAGTTTCAACAAGTGTCATTAAAAATCTAATTTTAGAAGGAAGAAAGTATTTCTTGTTCCCATATACCATTATACTTGATTTCTAACCCTGTTGTTCTGGTCAGCATAGTTCTTCTGGAATTACTTTAAAACTCTCGAGGCTGATTCCAATTTCATGAAATGGAGTTCTTGTCTGAGTATATTAAGCCAGAAAAATGTTTTATCATGTTTAATACCTTAAATTGTATGAAAAAACAAGGAAGACAAAGAACACTTGTCTTTATAGTAAAAGTATCTCAAGTCTGGTTTTTAGGTGGGATGTTTGGGTCCAGATAAGGCTGAGATGGGAATGTTTGTTCCCTTCTGTCCTGTGCAAATTATTACTGGTTTTCACGTCATCGGATTCCTTAGATAAAATTCCATAGACAACACATATATCAGCTGTATTTGAGCAGGTAAACATTGCTGATCCTTATGGAAACAAATCAGGGATATTTTATATAAATAAATAAATAAATAAATATATAAATAATAATAATAGCTATAAAGTTATAATTATATATAATATATTTTTAAAAAAACCCATGACGTCTACTACCTGTGTCCCAGTTAAAAGCAGGAAAATCCTTCAATGTTTTGGTTTTGGTGGGTTTTACCTTGCCTTGGTGCTATATGTGTTTACAATAGTTTATTTTAAATAGTCAGTGCTGCCATAGCTGTATGTACCTTCATAACATTGTCCTTCAAAATTAACATTGAATCAGTAATCAAAGGGAGGAGTTGATAAATTTGATAGAATGCTTTGGCAGCAAATAATCTATTTAGAGGATGTTTATAATTTAAAAGCATTGGGCTAGTCATTTTGAAATTGCACATCAGCAGGAATAAAAATGTTGGATGTGAAAGCAGAAGCTGCAGTGACAGAACTGGTAGGTTAAATGCTTGTATTTGTTAAAGAAATACAAAAATGTTTGAGTTTTGAAGTGCTCTAAAGATCAGAAGCAGAAATGTCTTATTGAGATGACAGGGATTCCAGTGTGTGCCAGAGGTAAAATGTGAATTCTCTCCTGATGTATTCAATAAAAGTCACTTACAGTGCTAATAGTTTGCACTCAGAGGAAATCACAAGCAAATCCACTGAGAGGAATAAGACAGGTTAGAAAGCTGTGAAGGGCTATTTGTGTGCACAAAGACCTCTGCCACTTGTTTTGTTACAGGTGACTAAAAGCTCTTTGCTCAATGTGAGGTTTTCATTCAGGCTGTGTAACCTGTGCTGGTTCAGGTGAGAAGCAGGTGAGGAAAGTCCTTTGGGTTCAGAGAGGGAGCTCAGAGGGTTTGGTCTGAATATTTCATTAAAAATTATTTCAGATTGATTTTAAAGGGTGTTGCCATGTGGCCTGAAAACCAGGATATCTGGTGATAGATAAAAAAGAAAAAGAATCTAGCTGAGCAACTTTCAGATCTTACTAAATATCTTTGGGTTTGATCTGGAAGAGAAATAAAATGGAAATTTCCAGAGGCAGCTAAATCAGGGAAAGTGGTGAGTGCTGGTGAGGGTGGACAAGTTTAATTTTACACAAGCACTTCGAAGCTGAAGAAAGGGGCAAAAATATATTAAAAAAATTAAAGTTCAAGGAAGTGAACTTAATATATCTGGAAAATAATTTAGATATTCAGTGGGAGGGAAAAATCAGCAAGACATCAAGGAATGAAACTGAACAGCAATTTTCATTTTATTATGCAGATGAAAATCTGGAAGAACTCTTTTGATTTCTAAGAGTAGCAAATTATACCTTCCTGACATATGAATGTGATTCCTATTGATACATCTGCATGCAACTCCCTTTTGTATCTGAGAACAGGGATAGTTGCAGAAAGTACAGGTGGTCTGAAATCAGGGGATGGCTGTGCATCCGTTTGCAAGCTACTGTGCACCAGTTTGCAAGCTAACTGAACCTACTTCCAGCCAAGGTCTTACTTATGTGTTTAGTTTTAAGCTGGCTGAAGTCCATAGCCTTAAATTTAGCTTTCTGGAGGAGAGTGCTGGTACTTGCAGTTCAGTGTAGAAGAAAAGCATGGTATATTACTCCAATCTGATCTTTCAGTAGAGCAGTTCTACACACAGCCCCTGGGTAAAAAAGAGACATTCCCTTCCTGAACTGGATTAATCCTAAAGAAAGTGCATAGATTAATTTTGCCATCAGACTTCACTTCTGACCTTGGACAAGTCACTTGAACTATCTACATCTCTGTTCTCAGCATATCCTTTGAGCTTACATTTCTTCCTGTCTATTCCAGCTAGAAACTCAACTGTTTTCTGTTACCTGTTGTCATCATCCACTAACACAAGCAGGGGTCGTGATGGTTCGTTTAACGATCTCAAAATGCAAAAGGCACAAAGGCGATATCAACTTTAATCAAATAATGCACCTTTATTGAGTGCCAACAACACAATTATGTGATAGAGGGGGGGAGAGAAAGAGAAAATAAAGAAACGAAGTAGAGGAAGAGAGAGAGAGAGGAGAGGGGAATAGCTACCAACAGATGAGACGAAAGCCCTCGTGGTCCTGCCAATAGGCTCGCCATCATCCGTGGGGAGATCTCCATAGGGTTAATTCAGGAAGGTCTTTTATAGTCTTTTCGTGAGCAGGGGGCAACTGGCCAAGAGGTGAGGAAATCTGCCACTATTGTTGGTGAGGCCCCTTGGCTGTGTTCAGGAGGGAGTGTTCAGGACTGATCATTCTTCTTGCTTCAGTGCAGTCCTCTCGCCTAGGCAGAACCTGTTCCAGCGGGTGCACCTTGCAGGCAACAAACGTCCCACCTTAGCCAGGCCAGGATTTTTTTAGTGCAAAAGTCCTCTTTTAGGGTTTCAGTCTCTGTCGATGATCGTGAGGCAGATAAGGAATTTTCAGGCTGACTCTTACACCTGTCTGCATGGTGGAAGTACTGTAGACTCTGGACATTGCTGTCATTTGAGTAAGAATAATGGCAGGATGGAAAAGAAGGAAAACCAGAGGTTAGAAAAAAAAGTAATGTTTAGGTGCTTAAAGTTTAATGTTGGGCTGTGCCTTAAATGGAAGACCTTCCATTATTTGGCCTGGAGAGTGAGACATTCAGCAGTGACTGTTTCTATCACATCCTTTTGTTTGCTGAGGTGCCTGCTACAGAGTCACAGCAGATCAGAGCTCGTAGGAAAAACAAAGAGGCAGAGTCTGTGTCTGTCAGAGAGCCTAGAGGGTCACTGGCAGTGTGCCCTCATTAACTGAGCTGCTGATTAAATAGTGTCCTCATTATAATACATTTAATTTTGCACAAAATTTTTATTTATATGATTCAGTGCACACCTTCCCTTTTGGGGCTCCTCAGTATGATTTTCGAGTTTTGTCAAGACTAAAGCAAACCCAGTTCAATGTTCACTGAAAGCCTCAGGCTGACAGAAACAAAGTAGCTGCTTACATTCTCAGCTGTTGTCTCCAAATTATGATGTAAAATGTCAGACTGCCTTTTCACCAACTTTCTTCATTTTTCTTTCCTCATCTTGGTAATAGAGTGCAACATACACACAACCCCTTCACCTATAACAGCCTCATAAATCCATGGGTTGAAGTTGTTTAGGAAGTGGACAATATGTCCCCTGACAAGAGATTATAGATATGACTTGGCCAACCCCAGCTGTTCCCTGGATGTGGAGGAAGGAAGGAGGGTTATACTGATGTGCAAGGAGATAAAGAGGGTAGATGGGTATTCAGAAAGTCCTTGAGAGGCTCCTGTATTTCACCAGATGTAGGTACAGACTTGTAGTCTTTATCTGTGTAGAGCAAGACTCCGCCTTTTTGGGAGTGGGTGAGTGTACCACCATGTTGATGCCAGTGTGTTACAGTGGGCTTTGGCAGATTCTTGTACTAACTTTGTCATTTCTTGCTTATTTAGCAGTACTATTGGTCTGGAGCTTATCAGACTTTTCCACACTGATTTCTCAGCCCTCACTTTTCTCTTTTCACCTTGTGGTTTTGTGGTCTTCTCACTGAATGGGAGTGACAGAGTGACAGAGTGAGATTCTCTGGTAGAGGACTTTTGACCTTGGCTACTTGTAGACTAAGAGTTAAAGTCGCATTAAAAAATCCCAACAAAATCCCCAAACAATTCTACTGTGTTATCTTCCACTGATACGTACTGGTTTCCCAAGCAACTACACAACCACAATATCCTTCTGTCTCACCCTTCCTTCTCCTTTACTTTTCACTTAGTTTGTAAGCTTTTCGTATGAGTGGATTCATCTTCACAGACATTCCTGATGTTTACATTGCTGCTCAACATTGGTTAGGTATGTGAGAATTCCTGAGTGATCCCTAACTATCTGTCATTGTTGCAACCATGCACATCACCTTTTCTTTGTGCCTTTAGACAGAGCCTTGTTGACTAAGTAAGAAGGCCTCCTGCCATTCACATGTTGGCTTATGCAGGGCTTGGTGAAGACTTTAGTGTTTCAAGGCAAAAGAATAGCCAAGAATTGGAGGTGAAACCAACAGATAAGGCAGAAGAGGGGTTTGATGCTGCTCTTACTTCAGCAACCCTTTTTTGTCTGGAGTCTTCTAGCCTCAGATGCTGCTGCTCATATTCAGTTTTCACTGTCTTTTTCCATTGAAGTCTGAAACTGCCAATGGCTGATCACAGTTGACATGTGTCACTGTGGAGATGAGTTAAAGAGCTTCACAGCCTTGCCCACCCAAAAAGGCTGTAGGGATGTTTTGCCTGCCTTTTACCCTATGTGAATGTTTGGGCTAGTTGCTGGGTGCTAGGGGCATCCAAGGTTACATCCAACCAAGAAATCTGTAACTTTGTACTTTTGATGTAAACTTTGTGTTTTAAATTCCTAGACTGTTGCAGATCACCCTTGAAGCTTACAGGTCAAACTTCAAAGTCCATGCACCTTCAGAGTTAAGAAAGGGTGGACAAGCAAACAAAGGTGTGGAGGCTAGTGCAGGTTCACCCAGCAGGTCACTGTTTGTGATGGCAATGTAGCTGAAATCTGAGGCACTCTAGATCAATCTTCTCTTCTTCATCTCACTGCCATGCTGAAGCCACATGAGCAGTGATGGAGACCTGCAGCTGCCTGGGTAATGTGCAGTTTTGTTGTGCTGCTTTACACTCCACAATAATAGAGCAGGCCTGGTTGGCAGGCATCTCCTGCATTCCCTGGAGTGAATTGCTCTACACTGACTGTTTATCTGTGATTGTGATTCTGAAAATGTGAATTGTGCTGATCCCAGGCTGCTGGAGGGAAGTGATGCAAGGTGGTGTCAGGATGTCTGTTTTCCAGACAAGGCCACAGCCAAGCAGTCTGTGCTCCATCCTGCTCCACCAGCCTCCTGTCTTCCCCTATTCCATTCACAAACTACACAGGCACTTGTCATTTCTATATCAATAGTGACAGCTGTACTTTTTGGTGTGTGTGTCTAGAAGAACTGGTGCTCTAGTTTGTTGGAGGCTTGGTTTTGCTCAGAAAAACCCTGCCTTGAGACATAACAGGAATGCACAAGGTTTCTCAGGGTAGTTCACTGTCATGCATTCCTCATGACTTTTTCTTTCTTCCCATGATGAGTTGGAACCCAGCAAGTTTCTGACCTGTCTGCACTGCAAACCTGTAAGTCTCTTTCAAGCTAGAAAGTATGTTAATCATTTTCTCACTTAAAAATGAGATAGGACCTGTAAAATAGGACAGACAGGTGGTAAATATATTTTCAAAAACTAGAAATAGCTCCATTGTTATGCTTAGTGCACAGTATTCTGTGTCTACAAGCACAGAGGAAAAGTGTATTAGAGGAACATCATCTTGTGGCTGGATTTCTGGCTCAGGAAATTAGTGGATACGTCTGCCAGTACCTGTATTTCTTCCATTACCATGAGCTCCTTTCTGAAGACTGAGGGTAAAACACATGAAATGTTTGCGAACATTTCATGACAAACTGCCTAAATACTGAGAACTTGCAGAGTGAGTGAACTCCTGTCATGCTTATGAACAGGAAGGATGACATTACCAGGGAAGTTTAAGTCCTCCTACCAAGGTTATTGAAAAGCAATCAATAAATTATGGAATCAGACCTCATATTCAGAGATTCAGAATTTTCTCTCCACTGACTGCTGTCCCATTGGAAGTCTTGTTTGGATGTTGTTTAGTTCTGGAGAATTAATTCAACTCAGTATTTTATTGAGATGTCCAAGATGGCAAAACCTTAGAGGTGATCTGATCTGTGATCCATCAGCACAGAAACGCAGCTGAAGAGCAGTACAGGTGTGTGCCTTTAAAAAGAAGATTTTGACACAGATGCATCCTCTCAGTTAAAATGTATTTCACCCCAAGTACAGCACAAGCAATACCTCTGGGACAGTAATTACCTTGTAATCCTCTCTGGTGGGATGTGCTGCAATTTAATAATTCAGAGTTGCCAAACAGAAGTAAATGCTTCATATTAGTTTGGAACTTTGTGTGGATGGGATTTCTTCTGAAATATATCGCAAGGGAACAGATCAAGGATAGCCTTGATAGCAGAGAGTTTCTGATTATTAACAAAACAATTGAGTTTGGTTTTCTTTTATTTATGCATTATGGAACCTAATTTTCAATTTCTTGGTTTGGAGCTTCTTGCCAGACAGCTTTCTTTCCCCCCTCTTGGATTATTGCCAGTATATAGTATAAACAAATTAGCACTTTCTTTTTTGAAAGCTTTAATCTTGTTGCTTTTGGAGTACCAAATAGCAAAGAATACACAAACCAGAGGCATGAAATCTTTTTAAGTTTAAAGCTCAAATTAATTTAGTCTCCTTGATATTTTTAGCCTTGAAGTAGATTTAGCCTTGAAGTAGATTGCTTTTGAAATATTACATTACACATTTAATTTTAACAATGTTATCTGGATGCCATCCAGCAGGATCTGGGCAAGATGGAGAAGTGGGCCAATGGGAATCTCATGAGGTTTAATAAGATCAAGATGCATCTGGGCTAGGGCAACCCCTGATATCAACACAGGCTGGGGGATGATTCTATGATCCTTTTCATTCTCTTTGTCTTCTATTGGGAATGCAGTGGGTGTGGCAAAGTGTGATGTTGATAATTTACTGATTTATAAGGAGGTGTGTGTACATATGTATATAAAATGTGTGCATAATCTCCAGAGACTTTCCAAGTGGAAAGATCTGTAATTACTGCTGAATTATATCTTTGTCTTGGAAAAGCCTCTTCACCATCAGCTGTAATGCAATGTCATCTAGCTCAGTGCCTTACACATTACAAATAAGTACAATTATAATTTAGTTTCTTGTGTCAGAAACTCTCCAAATTGTTGAATGTACACTTTTTATTTCCTCCAGTATCCAGCTCTCCTAACAATGTGTTTTATTTGCTCAGGAAAAATTTTTATTTGGAAAAGAAAACACTCTCAAATAAATAATTAAATAAGTGTGGACCAGTTTTATCCATCGTGGTTGTTGACACGGAATTAAATCCAGGTCACACTCAAAACCTAGTGCTAAATCACTGAACTGTGAGTAATGATAAATTGTTATGAGCTACAATTTTAAATTCCTATTTCCTTTTGTTTGAGAAAATTAAAACTGTCTCTATTCTGGTATATCAATTTTGTATGCAAGCATTTACATATGACAGAACTTTTGAACACATTTACAAGTTTGCGTCACAATGATCTGCATTTTGTCTTGCATACAGGCAAATTCACACTTGCAAAATCATGGCTTAAATTTAAGTATACTCAGTTTTGTTCTGCCCAAAAGACAGAGGAAGTTTTCATTTAATATTTCTCTAATTCAAGATTAGGTGGAACTGTTGAATTGATATTGAGAGTTGCTTATTTTTGTAATGTGAAATCAGTATGAATAAGACTCCCCACATTTTATTTTTTTGTGCTTTTTTTTCTTTTTTCATGAACTGAAGGCAAATATTTGACCATCATACTGAGCCTTATTGACATATATTGATGTCTATATATAACTTCTTTTTGTCTGAATGCTAATATTTGGAGCAAACTCTTGGAATGCTGGAAGACAGTCCAGGTCCTGGCTCTCATTTACTCTTTGTAAATAAATTAATTGACCTATTTTGCTGTTTAATTAGAGTGATAAGAGCTGAAGTCCATTAATTAGCTTGTTTAGAAAATGTCACATTAGAGAAATAATGTGAAGGCATTTGTCAGGCAACATGGCTTTGTGCTTTTAAGGCAGTTCATAAATGGTGTTTATAATATAGCAATCTAATAAAAAGCCCAGGGAAAAGGATTTGTGTTCCTTGAAAAAAAGCTGATAATTAGCCTTTTCACTGCATGAAGGTTTGGTTGGGTCATCAAACACATAGCAACATGCAACACTGTACTACCACCAGTCTAAATGGAACCTTAGATGCTTGTCCTTGTGAGAGAATTTCAGCTTGACCTAGGATAAAAGACCAGAGTGGACCACGAACTTGTGCCTGTAGGGTGTAGCAGAAAAAAATCAGATTAATATCTGGGAATATCAGCCATCAGGCTCCCAGGAGTACAGGTTGAGGCCTACAAACAGGTGGAACACCCATGGGGATAACTCCTCTGTGTTTGTTCTGATTGATTCCAGGAACTGCATTTAAACGTAAATTTGATTCTCTGGGTTTTAACAGACGTGCTAATTGCAGCAACTAAAAATAAACATATCAGGCTAAATTTAAATCTAAATTAAATCAATTGTCAGAGACTGACAGCAGGATTTCCTGCTGATTAATGCAGAGTTGGCTATTTCTGCCATGTTCCTATTTGCTTTTTCTTCCAAACCCTGATTTCAGGCGTGACTGTCCTTAAAATGATCTTTCTTTCTCCATTTGCATAGATTATTCTGAGATCTTTGAAGGGTAAGGCATGTCCTATGAAGACAACTGCAAGAATGGAATATGCTACTCTCAAGGACTTCATTCTTATGACAGGTGCTGTTCCCATCTCAGAAACCTCCATGATCTGCTGGCCAAGGGTAAGTTTGTAGGACAAACACATTCCGAGTACTATTTTATCTTTTAGCTTATTATCTGAAGGAAAAATTAAGTTTGCTGTCTGCCACCGGAGTCCCTCCTGCACAGCAAAATCTCTAGAAAGTGATGTCAAGTTTCAAGCACTCCAGACAAAAGGTTGAAGATCTCACAGTTAAGTTTCTACAAGTTCCATGAAGCCAGTGGCTTTGTAGAAGCAAGAGCCCCTGACTGGTGTATCCTCATGGGAAAAATAGGTAGGGCATTTGTTCTCATTCACCCACACTTCATTGTTAGAATATTTCTGGAATTGTTGGATATTATGTAATGGAAGTATTGACCAGTAGCTGCTGTCTTCTGGGAACAGCTAAGGGATCACAAAGGTGTTTGAATATCTCAGATAAAATATCACAGGAAACACTGATCAAATTATATTTGTGGCTAATAGAAGAAATTCTGGATTGTTCTGGAGTAACAAATTCAAATACATTTTTATTCTGCTAGCTAAAATTAAAATAGCAATAGAGGTAAATAGAAGTACTGAATGTACTTTGGGCCAGTTTTATTTTTATTTTTTTTTGTTTTATTTTTTTATCAAGAGATGGTTTAATCTGGTCTCCTGAGCACAGCAGTCTTTTCTTTCTTGCCTCATCTTTCCCCGATATAACCAATATAATGGTCTCATGGATGTATAAGTGAATCAAAATTTTCTCATTTCATATGGGCAGCAGTGAAGTTTGTAGACATTTCAGATGAGCCATTTAAAAAATTTATGAACACGCTTCTGCCAAGCCGAAATAAAACTGTTTTCTTTTGCTTTCTGTAACTTCACCCAAAGAAACATTAAGTAAGCAGCTTGTTTCCAGCCCTATTTATTTTTGATCATGCCTAAGAAATAATAGTAATAGTCCTAAGTGCAAACAGTCCGTCTACCAGATACACAAATAATCCAAAAATCAGTCTCCTCCTTCATTGCACTTGTTTTGTGTCCAGTAAGAGAGTGATTGAGGGAGTTTGAGCAAATTAATGCTTTATATCAGCCCATTTAGATTAAATTTCTGAGACAACTACAGGCAACTCTGGCAAAAATGAATGGTTAATTTAATACAACCTTTTTAAAATGCAAACACTATAAGTAACTGCCTTAAATATCTTGCACGAGATGCTTGATTTAATAAACCTAGCATGCTTTCTTTTATTTATTTTATTGCTTATGGTGTGTTTTCAAGGTTTTCTCCAGCCACTTCCCTAATGTAATGGAATTGGAAAGGAAGGCAGATGACTGATGGCAAGGAGCTCTGACACTAACCAAAATGAGGAGTCTTGGGTATTATTTAGCTATCATAAAGCAGATGCCTTCACACTGTTTCATGATGTTTTCACAGAGGTTCCATTACAGATCACATTCCCCCTCATTGCACACTGCTCTTGGCCTCTTCCTTGTGGAAATGTCCTCTCCTTTTGGAACTACAACAATCATGGAGAATTAAATTTAGGAATATAATCAAGTATTTTCTCACAGTTTTTAAAATGAAAGATAAGCATTTATATACTGATTTTAATTGCACCTGCAGCCTCAGCAGCCCCACTTTCTACTTCCCTCAGCTGGGCAGGGTGGTCACTTCACCAGAGGCCTCAGGATTTTGCCAGGGGTATTCACTTTGCCTGTCTGTGGATCTCCAATTAGGCCACTAAAGGAACAATTTCACACCTTTGTGGAAATAATTTTTTTTGTAGAATTGCTAAGTCAGTTAACCACAGTGACAGAGAAAAAAATGCCAGGAATGTCTCTCTGTAGTCCTAAGCACCTGTCTCTCTGTAGTCCTAAGCACTCGTGAGGAGATGTTTGAACATGGGGGTGAGGTCAGCAATTCTAACATTGTTCAGAGATATCTCACCAAGGGGTAAAAAAGACATATTAGCCTGCAAGAAGGAAACTTTTTTGTATTTGAGAGAAGTTCGAAACTGCCTGAAAGGAAAAAATTAGGAAATTAAATCCCTGGACTCAGCATGGAAGCACAAAAAGAGCACCTTATTAGCATCACAGAGGGGACAGTGTGCACACCCCAGAATATAGAAGGAAAAAAGAAAATGGAGGAAAGTGAGAGCCCCAATAATATGTTCAAGAGATACGATACAATATTTTATTGAAACTAAAATATATCCTTTAGAAGCATACTTGGAATCCAAACAGTTCTAATTAAATTGAGGGGACTTTGGCAGATAAGCAAGGCAGAAGTTTCAAGAACTAATATTCAAAGGTACAAAGACAAGGAAGAACTGATTTAAAGTGATCAGATGTAATTTGCTTGTTGGGAAAAACCCTGTGTCTGTTGGACCTCTGGAGCAGAAAGAGGGCAGCTGAAAGCCTGGCAGCTGCAGAGTAGTGTGAGTGTCTCTTTGCAGGCTATGAAGGTTCTCCCCTCCCTGAGCCTATCAGAGGTTTTACATGTGACTTTACAAGATGTGGATGCTTTTTGGGAAAGAAATTTTTAAGCCAGATAAACTTTATTTTGGGGTGGCCATCTTTGGGATAGAAAATGCCAAGATGAGTGAGTATTTTAACCTATAATTGAGTATTTTGATCAATAATTCGTGTTGTCAGCTTCAACTTACAGAGCTCTTTGTGTTGTCTTCTCTCTGTGCTGGAAATCTATTTGTGAAGCTCTTCTGCTTTTTGACCTTGATCAAGTCAGCCTGCAACAACAGTGAAGTTGGGTTTTACTCCCCCTTGTATCTTCATTTTCCCCAGTCTAAGCAGTTTCTAGCCTTGTGTTTTAAAATCTCAGTGTCATTTTCACTTGCACTAAAGAATCTCTCAATATTTTGCCATTTTGTCTTAAGTCCTCTTAGACATCTGTTTTGTGGATATAACTGCCATTAAATTTGGACAGAATTCTAGGATTGATTCTGTTTCATTCCATTTAATGAGATTTTGTCATTAATTTTGACCGAAAATGGCTCATATTCTAAATCTGTGAGGGAAAAAAAACCCAAATTTTCTGGTGTTGGTGTTAGATATTTCTGAATTTGCCTGAATTAATTATATATCTGTTTGTTCCTCCTTCATAGCTCTGCTCCATCAGTCTTGTTACTTGTTAAGTTACTAGAAATATATTTAGCATTTCTATCTCTTAGCTTTGCTGAAGCCTTCAGAGCTTTTTCCAACTGCACGTAAGAGAAATATGAAAGGTATTCTTGTGGCATTGTGGGACAAGAATTTTTTTTAAATTATCCTTTATGTCACATTTAGACAAAACTCTAACATCTGATACTCTGCTCAGCTACTTCCATAGAGTGATATCTGACTACCCATTTATACTTTTTTTTTTTTTGTTTTACTTAAAATAATCATTAAGATAATTGTAATTTCTCTGTGGCTATATGTGGGTTTTGATTATAATATTCCAATTTCTTATCTCTCTGAATCAATAATAATAATGATTGCTGATGAGTTGGTTCTGTACAGCTGTCTAAATTGCTTTATTTATCCTGCTGGCTTTTACTGATTAAGGGGATTTTGCAGATTCATCAGAGATGAATTATATGTCTGTCTTTACAGACAGAAAAAACAGGCTATTTACAAGCTCAAGCTTATAGTGTGCCCATGTATGGCCCTGTTGTAAAATGTTACATACTTTCTGGTTTTATCTTATTGCTGCTGACAGACTGAATTATTTAATTGTCACTATCTAAATAAAATGCTGGTAACACTCATTTAGGTTGGATATTAGAAAAAGGTTCTTCACCGAGAGGGTGGTTGGACACTGGAACAGGCTCCCCAGGGAAGTGGTCACAGCACCAAGCCTGACAGAGCTCAAGGAGCATTTGGACAATGCTCTGAGGCACATGGTGTGATTGTTGGGATAGTGCTGTGCAGGGCTAGAAGTTGGACTCAGTGATTGATCCTTGTGGGTCCCTTCCAACTTAGCTTATTTTCTGATTTTCTGATATATGTCCAAACCCATCATGTTAGCAGCTTTTATTCCTTTCCCGCATGCCCCCCCGCTTCCCCCGGCCCTTTCACTTCACAAAATAATCTATTTATTTAGCTCTGACTGCCTCAACAAAACAGTTCTGAACAGCCTTGGTTGTTCAGCATCTCACAACTTTTTAGCTATAACTACAGAATGATAAAGGCTGACTGAGCTGAAGTTCATTTCCATTTGGCTTTTACCTTCTAATTATTTAGCAGCTAAGCATCAAAACCCTTTTACCACAAAATGCCTACAGGGTCCCGCAGTAGGCAGGACATAGCTCAGTAGAGTTTAGCTACCTCGAAAGAAATGTTACAGCTCAAGTGTTTTGAAAATATTTGAAAGCTGAGAAACTTTGCTGCTTACGAGAGTATAATGAAAATTATCAATTAGAATAGAAGCATACTAATAACTGTATTGAAAAATTAAAACTCCAATAAGCATTTAACAGCAAACTTGCTGACATGCAAAATTAAGTCTATTCTACTGCATTAGTGTAAGCAAGAAACACTGTCACAGTATAAAAATTGTATGTCCCAGTCCTTGGTAAAGCAAGACTTTTTAGGCTCATGGTTTGTTTACTCCTAAGATGTTGATTTCAGCTCATCCTCATTGTGTGGAGTAGAGCATTGGAAATGCTTTGGCAGAAGCCAGTGTCTGAATGCACATATATTATTATTTTTGCTTGATTAAATTAATGTAGTTTCTCCTGACTTTCAATTTAAAAGGTGTAAGCATAGGAAAATACAATATTAAAGGAAATAATTTCCTGTTACCTAATAAAAGTCACAACCCCACCCAAATTTACCAGGTCCAGGGGAGGTTGTCTCTTGTTTAACTGGCTCTAAGTAAGAGGAATTGAAATCTGCAGAGGTTTATTTTGATATTCTCATAGAGTAACCAAGTAGCTGATAGCCATTTCTAACTCTTTGGATAAACCTTTCAAAATGCAGGAGGAATTGTGTTATAGATGGACAAAATTGGAGATTATTTTTGTATATTTGAAAAGTTAATTATTAATTAGAATAAGGTGTTAATTAAGATGGTGGTTTGTGTTCATGTGTTACCGTAGTATTATTTGGGTTATTTTGCTGTACTTGTCAGTTGTGGTTGTGTTCTTGGTTGGTTATATAGTTTTTCTCATATTTTTCTATTAATTTTCAAATAAAATGTATAAATATAATGCAGGCAAGAGGGTGACTGGGAGCTGAGAGCAGCACTCTAGAAAGTTCTTCTCTAGTGTCAGTCAGGACATCAGTCACCAGTAAGAGCACACCCCACTGCCAAATTGGGCACCCTCTGTGAGACGGAGCAGGGATAGCCTTCTCCAGGAGGTGGAATAAGGAACCAGCTATGGTATGATTGGACAAAAGTATAAAATTATTTGATTGACACTAGGGGGGATATAAAAGAGGCTGCACAGCCACCAGAGAGTGTGCCTCTGGCAGACTGCCACACACCCGGTAACACTCTTGGTCTTGTGGTGTCCCCTATTGTTAATTCTTATTTTTATTAATAAACAGTTAAATTTTTCATAAGTGAAGCGTCATTCTTCACAAATTGCTAATCAAGTTTTATTTGTTTAGGAAAGGATTCCCCACAAGGAATTCTACAAGGAATTCTAATTTTATTTTTTTTTATAGGTCTTAATACAGAAGCAGCCTTGTCTGTGATTTCTCTCTCTGAAGGTGTTGGCAAAGTCAGGCACATGAGGCAGTGGTGGCATTTGTCGTGTTTTTTAAGTAAAGAAATCCACCACTAGAGAGATGGGTCATAAAAAATGAGCTTTTCTATGATAATCTTTTGAATCTCGTAGAAGATATAGGAATCACTGCTTTTCTTGCATCAGAGTGGGGGAATTCATCCCAGCTTCCCTCATGAATTCCTTCACATTCAATGTTTGCTCCTGTTCTTTAAGGGAGTTTTTCAGAGTAATCCCTTTGGTGCAGTTGGGAATAGAGACTGTTGCCCAGCTTCCCAGGTTGAAATGGAAAAGGTGTTAGGACTGTTTGGACTAATTTTTTTTTTCAATGTGGTGATACACAAATATTTTTTTTTTCTGTGTGATTTTTTTTTCTGTGAAGTGATATCTTCCAGAAGTTTTGGGAAGACTTCAGGTCAAACACCAAGCAGGATGTGAAGGCTGTCACCTTGGTTGCATTGGCATGTGCAGTGCCTATCAGAATTTTTATGTATGGCTACATCTTTAAGCTGTAGGAAGAGAAAATAATATCTGTTTGGAGAAAGTGTACTTACCATGCAAACTTTCCTCCCCAGTGGAACTCTAATGCCACAAACAAGGTAAAATGTAGAGTCACTTAAAAAAAAAATTGGTTAAACTGGAGTCACTTAAAACGGAGCATTTATTTACAACACATATTTGTCTTACAGTGTTCTGAAAAGTTCAAAAATCCAGATGGACCTTGTTCTTAAAACCAGAAGGCAGATTACTTCAATAGCACAATCTTGCACTTTCCGTTTTTCCCTTTGGCACACAGTGTTCATCTAGCTGTCTGTTTGAACATTCATTACTTTTGCAGATTATACACCTAAAGCCTTTTTCTCCTCTGGATGCACCTGTTTAACTTCCAGTCATATTAGCAAATCTTTAAGGGGAAATTAGTCTTCACGAGCCTTTAGAAACTCATGGACTGTGTGTTTTTGTCCTTCCAGTGGTAGCCTTTGTTTTACCTCTTTGAGGCAGAATTATTGAAGATGCTCGGAAGATTAATGTAAGATTCAAGGTTAGTTAGGCCAGATGCTTTCACATCACTCAACAAACTTATTGGACTTCTTCTTCATTAACTATATACTCCCTTATCACATGGTGGTTACTGCCAAAAGGCTCTTCAGTAATGTATAGATGCCATATGTTTTAATATTACTTAATTTCTATTTTTTCTTAGTCATGCTGCAGCTAAATTCTGGCTGAAAATACAAGAATAAAAGCAGCTATAACTCAAATGTATGTCTTTCCTTCTATGGAAATTAAGTTCTTATCATCTCAGTGCCTTATTCGCAAAGGCCTATATTCGTAGTACTATTTATCTTCCTGAAGGGAATTGTATGAGACCCTGGAGATGAATAATAGCTTTTTCTTAATCACCCTTTTGAAACACCATTGTCTTGTCTGTCTTTGTTAGAACATCAGCACAGTGGTGGGTGTTTTGTAGCATAATATGAAACAAGGTGCTTGCTGCTGGGAGCTTGTAATTTAAACAAAGAAGAAGCAATCAGAAAAGGGGCTGGCAAACACTGGCACTTGAGATTCAAGGGCTGAACATTTTCGGCTCTGAGGGCAAGAGTGAGGGAAGGAATGGACAAACACCAAATGGGCAAGAGTCCTCTGATGCATGCCAGTGTAATCTGCCAGGTCCTACTTAGCAGACTGTGATGGCACAGATTCAGACATTCTAGGTTTATGTAGCTTCTCCTTGCCTGCTTATTTTGCTGTTGCATTTCCTTTGATCTCTGTCTCACAGCTGTATAAAGATTCAATCTATGTTTGCTCTAATATGCTTGGCCCCTCTTTTTGTTGCTTTTCCTGCTAAATGGTATTTCTCAAAAGTTAAAATAATCTCAGAATAAAATATAAGTACAACATTTTGTGACACTTAACTCTCATCATATGTAGTACATTTTCAGTACATGATAGAAACATGCATTTTCCACTTTAGGACTTGGGTACTGTGACAAAGAAATAACTCTTAGGAGGTGAGTGACATGAAATGAATGTATTTGGAGTTCAAGGTTGCTGTTTTGTCTGCGCTGTCAGCAGTCAGTGTGTGCGTATCCTCTTTGTGTTACAAACTTAGGTCTCATTATTTTTTTCTCTTTCATCACCACCTGCTTCATGGTTTGTATTTTTGTTTTCAAATTCTCCTTACTCTCTGTAGTGGCTTGAACTTGTCTTTACAGAAATGCATCTTGTTAGATTTAAATCTTTCTTTACAATTTATCAGATTCATGTTGGGTGCCGATTCTGTCCCACAGCCTGCTTGCACCCCTCATCTCTTTGTGCTGATTTTGCAATTACATGCTCTAGCCCATCACCCAAGACATTAATGAAATATTGAGTAGAATTTGGTGGTTAGTGGATGGCAGGCAGAGATGAGTAGGCTGCTCAGGGCCCAGAGATTTGGCATGATTTTCTAACTGGGGCAGAGAATCATTACTTTGCTATTTCATTTTTCCTTCTTTCCCAGAGAACTGGAGACAGTGGACTTATCAGTAGGGATGCAAAACTGCAAGGCAAATTTTATGCAGGCTTTGCATCCCAAAATTATTTTAAGTAATAAAATAAGTAAAAAGCAGTAAACACCATTATCTTCATGTTAGAGTTTCAGAGGGCAAAATTCAGGCAACAGGTCAGTGACAAAGCCAGTGCTGGCAATGCCCTTCCTTCAGCTGCTCCTGGGGCTCCCTCCACTGCTCTGCCCTGCTTCTCATGGTGTCTGCATTCCCTGGGTTTCCATGTGCCCTGCAGAAAAGTTGCTGCAATAAAATCAACTCTACACATCAAACAGGCACATTGTCTACCTTGATTAGCATTCCTAAAGCGCCCATTAATTGGTTAGTGATGCTGATGTTGCTAACAGCAGAAAAGAAAGGATAAAAGGCAAATTATCTAGAATTATCACATTGTCACATAAAACCCTTCAATTTCTTCTCCAGCTACTCCCCAGCTGTAACTGGGTGATGTAGAGCACCCCTGTGGATGTCAGCTCTGTCCACCTCATCTCTGCTATTTATTACACATAGGCAAGTGCTCGGTGCTGCTAATGACTATTGATTTAAGGTAAATGAATATGTCACAGCATTTACCTGTATTTAACTGTTGTGTTTCAGCTCCTCCGCCCATTGCAGCAGGAAATATGTTTTGGGCTTGAGCCCAATGGTGAAGATTTGAAGGCTGGGGGGGGTGGGGAATTGCTCTTTTTTTCGAAACAACTGACAATAAAAACTTTGGTGCTTTCTGTCTGCCTTAGTTGTGTTGAAGTTCTGCTGTTCTACTCTGGTATAACAAAGAAAGAAAAAAAGGAAAGTATTGCCTATTTACTCTGCTTTTGGGTAAAATGATAACTTTTTTTACCTTGAATCTAAAGAATTGCACTTTGAATCTAAAGATTAAATGCATTTCAGGAGTGAATTGGTTGTTAAATAAGAAGGGTTGTTATGATTTTTAATTCAGAATTAGAATAGATTGAACTAGAATTGACCTCAGGTCAATTTTCCAGGTACAAACATATATTGCAACAGGTATTATGATGATTATGATAACTCTTAAAGTCTTCTGGGACAAAATCATGCTTAGAATGATGAAAAATTCCAGTGTTCTGACTGACGAAAAGTTTCAAAGATTTCTTTTCTCATAGGCTGTGAAGGGTAAACATTTTACCCTGATGCTAAAACTAATCCCAGATATTAAAATCTGTGGCTGAGTTTGCATTTATCAATACCAGGGAAATATCCATAATTTGGCCACCCAAAAATTTTAGACCATTAAGGGGCTGCTTAGAAATACAGTTAAGAAAAAAGAATGGGCTGCCTTTCATGCAAAATCACTATAGTAGCCTGCAGCTGCTGAATTACAGCTCTTAATATTTTTCAGCCCAAGTTTCAATGCAGAGCAGTTGTTCTGGGTCCTCAGGCAGAGAACCCATGGAGGGATGTAGTTCAAGATTTCCTTTCTGTGGTGAAGCCAAGCAGAGTTGGCAGATAGCTCTGATTTGCAATTTTAAGGTTGCCCTATATTGCTGAGTATACTGAACACTGAGGAAAATCACAAGAGAGCTAAAATACCAACTCTCTCTTCTGTTTCATTGCCTGTTTCATATTCATTGGAGGACTACTGGGAGTTCCTCCAGCCCTGGGAGAAGAGACTCCTGGCAGAGCTGATCTTAACGGAGACAAGGACCTGCTTTTCAAAGGGCTCTGTGTCTGTGGGAGTGCCAGTAAGTTCAACAGCAATTTCAAAAGTTTCACGTGCATTCTGAGCTGCAATACAAAGGTCACTGGTGACCTTTCCTGCTGCTTGCTGTGGGGAGATGGATGTAGATGCAATATCCTTATTCCTATTTTGCTGGGTTCTTCGTAAGTCTTCAGTCCTGAACTGCAAGGTGGGAAAATGTCACGGTTTCACTGCCCCTTCCCAGAGTTTACCAATGCTGGGCTTTGTAAACCATACAAAGAAAAAACTTCCACCTCACTGTCCCTTTTCCTCTAGATTTCATATCCCCTTTCATCAGGTTGTTTCACCAACTTAATTGCAATTTGCCACATTCAACAGAAAGAAAATTAAAGCTTTTTGTTTCCAGACTTCCCAGTGAGGCTGTCTCTCACTACCAGGGAGACTGGTGTATTCAGTGCACCTGAGGGCAGATAGTGGCCAGCCTCATCTCCCTGTGGTTTTGGCCCTGTCTCTTACTGAACAGGGACATGCCTACTCTAAAATATGCCTACACAAAGCTTGAGTGTTCTGTGTATCTACAATGAATGAGAAGCAACAACATTCATAGGAGTGTTGTCCGTCCTGCATTGTTTGCCTTCCTTTTTTTTTGTTATTGTTGGGTTTTTGTTTATTTGGTTGGTATTTTTGTTTGGTTTTTTTTGCTTTGGTTTGGGTATCACTCTAGCTGTGAAGTAGCACTTCCATGTCTTTTTATAAAAATCTTCTAGGGTAAATATTTTAATATTCATTGATAATCTACTAAGCTGTTTTTGTACTTAGATTTTGTGTGCTCCACATTGTGGGGCACCAACCTGGCAAGCAAAGAGCTGCTAGAATTTGAATGAAACAAAATAATCAGTCAAATTGACAAAACCGGTCACCTCTTCTGGAGAGGCATTACTATTTTCAAAGCAGTGTCTAACAAGGAGGAAATGTCTGACACTACACCTGTCCTAAGGTTGTCATAGTGATGAGGTTGGATTTTGTGATAGTCTCCTGTCTGAATATGGCTCTGTAGGGGGTTAATGCTGCTGTGCTGTAAGAGATTGGGGGTGTGATGCTGCTCAGTGCTGTAGGAAGTACAATCCTCACAAGACTTGATAATGCCCTGGCAGTAACTATAGGTTTACACCTCTCTGTTTTGCACACGGTGTCTGAACACAGATAGAAAACAATGTGTCTCATTTAGAACTCTATTTGCTGATATATTTAATGTGTTCTGGTTGGCACATTAACACATTAACTGTACTGAGCCTGTTCACATGAATTATGAGACAATCGAATGTCTTGCCTCAAAATATTTTGAAAAACTGACCAAGTGTGCAAGTTTGAACTGTCCTTCACACACTTGTCCCTTGCTCATTTTGCAGCAATATGTCTTGGTAGCCACAGCTGCATTGCAGGGGTCACTCAGGATGCTCAGAGAGATGAATGCTTTCAGACTTTTTCTGCAGCCCATTAGGCTCAGGCTCTCTGTCTTCAATGTCAAACGTGGTAGTCTTTCTGTCTTTTTTTTTTTACTTGAAAATACACATTTCTATGGGCACGGTAAGGAAAATTACTGTTCCTGCTGATGTTTAAAACCTGTCTGATTGCATCACAAAGCTGTAATTGAGTACAGTATGTTGTTCAGTATTTGCAGTGTGTCTTTTTTCTTTGGAAATGGCACTCTTCAAGAAAACTCTAGTGATGAAGGGGAGCTCATGGAGTTTATTACTCTCCTGCATCCCAAGTTTTCTTTCCTCTGTTCCTGTGCAGAGACAGATTTATTTTACTGATGACAGTTAAGATTCAGAATGGTCCAAGCAAGTTTTACTTCTAAGCATGCATGTCTGCCTTTTTAGGTTTGGCAGACCCATTGTGTGAAGAGTGCAATGACACCAATGACTCTACCTGTTTAAACTGCTTACTCTTCAAGCTCTGAACAGAAGCCTACAGCTGAGACTACAAAATGATTTCCATTCTAATCTAGGTCTTCCATTGCCTATTAATATTTGCATGACATTCAGTTCTCACAATGAAATAGTCTCCCACATTCAGTAGGTTCTCAGGCAACATGACCGCTTAAGGAAGGGTTGAAGTTGGTTGAAAAGAGCAATTGTCCAGGATTTCCCTGGAGTGTCTTCTTCCATTTTTGATTTAGCCCACTGTAAGACTTAGAGATCAATGCACTCTATGTAATAAAATGTTAAGTTTATTAGTGGGCATGCACTGATGTCTAAGGTGGGATATATATGGACAATAGTTAACTAGCAAGAAACATTTTAAAATAAACACATAATATGGACACTGCCTCCTCTAATTTGGCTGAAATATTTTCCTACCTCTAAGGCTGTTGTATTCTTGTGCACATCTGTGTGAATCAGTGCAGCATTATGTCCTGTTACATCTTGGGAAATGTGAAATTCCCTTTTGAAATTGAGTTCCTCCATCATTGTTACTGCCAGTGATTGTTTGCCACTATATATCCTGTTCTCTCACTCATCTCCCAAGTTATTGCTCTGCAATCTGATTTTAATCCAATTCATCCTACTAAGACAAATTAAAACAAACAAAAAAATTAAATGTAGGAGCTACTGAAAGTAATTAGAACCCAAATTTATTAAATTCCAGCACTGATCATTCTCACTTTTGATAATTCCCTAAGGAGAAGATTACTTACACAAAAGAGAACCAGAATAAATCTCTTTATGTAAAAAATTAATACATAGGACCAAATGTTCTCAGAGGCTGAGGTAAATGTGGGAGCATCAATTCTTTCTTCTTTGCTCTGTTGCCAGTTTGGAGTTTTGTCTTTGTGCTTTTCTGGGGGAATGGTGTCTTTTATTCAAGCAGTTCACCTTGTTCTGCCTGTCACTGATTTGGAGCTCTCAGAAATATAAAGATTGCAGGCTATCCAACTCTTTTATTTCTTCCAGAGGTGATAATATCCACTGCTGAAATGCAGCGTGCTGTGTATTTTGTCTGATCTCACTCACCAGGACTCCACTGTACCTTCCTGCTATTGTGCTTCCCCAAAACCTCAGGGAGGGGGGTTTCTCTGTACTAAGCATCTCTGATGGGAGATATTTCACTTCACTGTGATACTTTTAGACCTGCTGCTTCCAAAATTTGCTCCCCTACTGATGTCTGATGGGTTTGAGTAGTGGGGGAACACATGGTCTCCCAGTGACAGACATTGGGTTTCCCTGACCTGTGAGCAACCCATAACCTGTGCTCTTCCCATAAACCAACCCAGGTGCCAAGTCAAAATCCAACAGTGAGCTAATCCTGGTTAATGCACTTAGCTGAAAAAAACCCCCTTCATTAGTATAAATGTACCTTTCTGATTCAATACCCTGATTTTCTCTACACCCATAATAATTTTTCCCTCCTCTTTCCCACCCCCAATTTAATTTGAAGTTATCTGCTGTAGTGGATGACACTTCTGTAGCTCTTAAAACAGCTTTGATGCTTATATGCTAAAGCTTTTTGCAAATTAAGGAACTAAAGCACTTTTGTATGTAGGAGTGATATTTAACAAACAAGTTGTTAAAGTAACTTGTGAGTGATGACACATCAGCATAATTGCTGGGATAGGTTCTGAAAGCTAGGCAAGAATTGGTCCCTGCAACAATCATATATTTTTCACATAATTACAGTAACACTTTATGGATCCAAGGGCAATTCTTTCCTGCAATAACATATTTATTGACTCTCAAATTCAGGTGAACATGTGCATTTTTGGTGACATTCTGTTGGTATAGGCAGAAATCTCAGTAAAAGTGCTCCATGTTGATATGTGTGGAGAATGGGATTTGTGAACTAGAATGTCGTTTCTTTCTGACTCTGATTGAAGACATCCTTTTTTTTTTTTTTTTAATTCCTAGAAAGGAAATGAGACCTTCTTTTTAATTTAGTTTTTCAAAAAGTCTGTTTTTAATGACAGTGAGCTTTTAATAATAGTTTTTATTTAATTTTGTTTTGAATTGCTTTTATATTATCAATGTTAACACAGTACCAAAAAAATGTTGAATATAAAATAGTGTTGAAATGAAATGTACAAATGTTAAAACAAATCAATGGGGGATATTTTGCAGACCAAAGTCTTATTTTTGCAGGATGCTGAGTTTTAATTTATCTCCATATCATGATATTTTAAAAAAAATATTTTGTAATTTCTCTGACAAATGACTGCTCAGCATCCCAAAACAGAAGCATAAGTTCCTTTTGTTCAGTTTGAAACTAGATTTTAACTAGGAAAACATCTAATAAGATCTATTAGGCTTTCACACATCAGGTAACTAATTTTGAATCTGACCCTAATCGTAGGTGTAGAGTGCCTAAAATTATGACTCTGAGTGAAGCTCCTCTCAAGTTGTAATTCTCACTTCCTCTACTGTTGCTTCATAGAGTAACATCTGCTCCTTTTGGGTAAATTTTCACTTAATTGTCTTTTTAGAAGTGAAATTTGATAAAATTCTCCAGAGTTTTTGCGTCTTTAAATTTTCTTTTAAGTTTTATAACAATAAACTGTTTAACCTCTGAAAACCTCTCTGTATAAGAAGACTTCATTCATAACATGGAGATAGAGCAGTTTTCAAGAATAATCAACTAAAGTGAGACAGTTTAATTATGTGTCTGCATTATCTTCTTTGCTCTGGACTCTTTTCAGACGTGTTACTCCCAAATCCTCCACACCCTCCATTGAAGCACATAAAAGTTGTGTATGTGTGGTTTCAATTTCCAAACACTGAGGGTATCATCAGTAGGAACTTTTCTGTTCTCTTTAATGGCAGATGGATCCAGTACCTTTAGTACTTTTATCCTGTGACAGAACACTTACCAGCTCTTAAAATAACTGCACTTCTTCTGCATTTAATTCTTCAACTTGAAAGGAAAATAGCTGAACCTGTGAATGCCTGCATTTCAATGCTAGAGGCGTTTAGCCTGCAGTTTATGGTTGATGGAGATCTCTGCCCCTGGCTGGGCAGACACTCTGATGGGAAACTCCCAGCCAGCACTTTGCTGATTCAAGGATGTTTGTAGTGATTTGGGAGTAGTTGTGTGTCTCTCTGAATTGAGCCAATAAGCTCAAGTTTACAAGACAATAAACACTACAAAAACTTTTGCAAGACAAAAATACTACATAGGAATTAAAGTCTAGGAATGGTCACTTAATGCAAACAATGACTGTTTTCCTCTTTAAAAAATCTAAATAAGAACAGCAGTAATTTATGACTAAATAAGTAATTTCTATTTTATTAACCAACTATGATACCTTTGATACAAAGACTAATATTGGGTCCCTGCGGGGCAAGTTGGAACCTAAGGATCTCTAAGTTCCCTTCCAACCCAAACCATTGTAGGGTGGTTCTATGATTAGTATTTTGTTTTCTGTGAAAAAACAATAACCCAAATCTAATTATTTAAAGGTAGTAAAACATATTTATTGAGAGGACAAAACAGCCTTTAGCCCCTAATCTTGCCATAACCTAATCATTTGCTTGCCTTGGTCTCCAGAGAAGCACGTCCTGCTTTCTGGAGATGTGAGCTGGCGTCAGTTTCTCAGAGGTTGCCATTGCACCTGTTGCCTGAATAAATTCCCATTGAATTAGAAAGAAGATATTGCTGTAGTTTACCTGCCAGGAGATATAATTTCCTGGCAGGACTTGCTGCCTGCCTGCTAACTCCTTATGGAAATGTCTTTTGCTACTTGTTAAGAATCTACGGTTGATCACAGTTTAGTGGCAACACTGAAAACCTAATTCAGTCAGGAAGAGACACAGTTCACTGTGAGGGGATTTTCATAAACATATTGCTCCAGGCTACATAAGCATCTTGTCTCTCTTCCTATGATCCCCTAGTCTCTCCCTCACCAACTATTAAAATATACAGGCCAACAGCCTTATGTATCTGGACATGTTCAGAGGAATGGACCTCAGCACAAAATGGGTAAAGGGATAAATGTTTCCATGGCAATGAATTTAGAGCTCATGCTTCAGAAGCAAAGATTGGCCTTGTTGTTACTGTCTCATCAAGTGCTGTCAAGTCACGTCCAGTCTTCTGTGCAGTTCCTGAAAAAGTTAATTAAGCCAGAGGAACACTTCTTTCACATGGACAAAATTAACGAAAAGGTTGCTATTATGGTCTCATTTATGAACAGTCTCATCAGGGACCTGGTTTTGACTGCTCTTGTTTAATATCTAGAGGCTTTTTCCAGAATTCCTTGAAAAAAAACAAACCAAAAAAAGTGCTTAATCACTCCTATTCTTACTTTTCCTATAAAATAAAATGCCATTCCATCACAAATTCTAGCAGTGACTAGCACCGGAGGCCATCAGCATATTTCAATATTTAGAGTGAAGTGGCTTTTTTTTTGCAATTTTTTTGCAATAAAGTGAAAACAGTTAAGTGGAAAAGAATCTTTGACTAGGATAAGAGCTTTTTCTTGATTTATATTTACATGGAAAACATTGCTTATGGACAGCCCAGGAGATATCTTCTATCCCAGTGCCTTTTCTTTGCTAGTAGCCAGTATTGGATGCTTATGGCAATAATATAGGGACTGACAAGTGCAGAATTTTTATAGTTTCCTACTTTACATTCTCATTCTGAAGTGCAGAACCTTCAGAAAATTATATCTGCATTTTAATAGCCCTTGGTGGACTTCCTGATTGGGTTTTGAGGTAATACATTTCTTATGTAAATCCATATTTTCTAATTTATCCCTTTATAATTCCAGCATCTTGTGGCACTGAATCTCACAATATAATCACGTCTTTTCTGAAAACAATTCAGGATAACATATTGGCACAAAAGCAAGTAGGTATAGAGTAGCATGAATATACTTCAGGTTAGATATTAGAAGAACAGTCCTAGTAGTTCCAGTCAGATTTTTAGGGGCAGCCTGAAAAAGGAACATGAGAAGTTTGTCAGAACAATTAAAAAGTATATTTTTAAATGACCAAACTTAATGGCCCAGGTATTTTCCTACAATAAATGCATTTTTCCCCTCTAACTTTTAAGCCAGTGATGCTACATCTTTCTTTCTACAAAATGTGAAAAATTAGGGAGCACAGCTTCTGTCATCATTAATTACAGCCATTATGAAGTCAAGGGACTGTTAGGAAAAGGCTCTTAAAAAGAATTTGTAACTTGTAAAAGAAGGACAGATCTATTGTTGCATTAAGAGTCTCACATTTTGGAATGCTATAGATCTTACAAGTTGTGGAGACTTATTACGTAGGAAACATCCTTTTGTCACTGTGGAAAATTGCCTGTTGAATTTTAGTGTGTTATCTTCAGTCTTTGGTTGTGGACACGAGAACAGAGGCGTTTTTATTTCCTGCCTCATCAGGATGACTTCTTTGCTGTATTTAGCCTTTCAATTGCCACATTTGTAAACACTTTCCACAAACTCTGTAATTAATTGGCAGGCAAGACTACACACTGGCTGGAAGTAATTGCAGATAATTGTGAGAGCACACTTTTGGTGGATCGTTTAAAACACATATACAGATTAGAGGCAAACATAAACAATAATTAACATGGGAATGTAAACAGTGCCTTGGCTTGGGAGGTGTGTGCAGAGTTCATTGCTTATCCAAATCTCCATACTCCCTGCCTAACTTTAGGCTGGAATACAGCCCCATGGCCTCTGCAGCCAAGAACAGGCTGTCAGGAGGGGGAGGATGCTGACAGAGTTTTCATTAATTAGGAGGTACCCCACAAACCAAAGGCATTCCCCCCCTGACAGCCACCCAGCCAAATCCCAACCCTCCCAGACACACTCTGTCTCCTCTTATTGCCAGCTGGAATAAATCAAAGCCTGCAATGAGTCAGCAGAGCTCAGTGAAAGTTTCTTCATAGGATTGCAGCATCTGCTGAGCAGGCTGGACCTGCAAAAGCTGTGTCTCTTGTCAGGAAGATGGATTATTATGTAGATATAATGAGATTCTGATTGAAACTGGTATAAATCAAATCAGAATCAGCCCCTGTGAAGCTGACTGGTTGAAATTGTTGATTTTTATGTACTGTTCTTTACATGCTTTCCTGCAGCATCTTCTGAGGTAGATCTATATTGTCCATTCAGATTTATTGCTTTATGGAGTGGCCTGCATCCTCAAAAGATTGTTTTGATCAAAATTCCTAGATAACTTCCTTCTATTTCAAGATCTGAGTAGGGCTAGAAATTATTCATGATGCACATTAAATTTGATATTTCTGCAAGCTTGGCCACATAGTGTTTTAGTAATTTCCATGTTTTTCCAAGTTAGATTCCCCCTGAAATTTCTCACAGAAATGATTGGGATTTTATCTAAGTAATCATGTTATAGATATTTAAATGGCATAAAACTGAACAGCATCATGCTGTCAAACAGCTTTAAAGGTGTTTCTGTGCAACCTGAGCAAAAATGAGTGGTGTGTATGATATTCCAGTTCTTGTGTGTGATATTTGGCTGAGGTAAATTGGTAAATTTTGGCTGAGTTCTTTTTTAAAATTCCTTATGTTTTCTTGGAAGTGCACAATCATACACTAAACTTGTGTTTGAGTAAAAACTTGTATTGATTTTTATGATTTATCTGTTGACAATACAAATCAAAATCAGAGTGATGGAAAAATTATGTATTATAAGAGTGTGTTACACATTGGGCAAATTTTCACAGCTTGTTTTACAAACTTCATTGAAGCCTCATTTTGGAGGTTTTTTTTGTGGGATAATGGGTATTATAGAAAAAGAACTTTTCAAGACTTGCAATTTTTTATACTCTGGTTTAAGAGAAAAGATGAAGATTATTGTTTATGCAGCTTATTGAAAAAAGGTGTATATTCTGACTGGAAATGAAACCAGGACACAAAATTGAAAATAGGGAACCATGCTGATGCTCATGGTTTGAAGAGTTTTGGAAGTAACTTTCTCTCACTATCAACACTAAAATTTATTCTTGTTTAAAAGAAAGCTGAAAATATTGTAGCTTTCCTATTTTTTGATTCAAAATTTTAAAAGTGATCAGAATTATCTACAGCCTTGTAGCCTGTGATTAGTGCTTATTAGAGAGTACATTAGTCACTAAATTAGTCATTACATTTGAAAATGTGGCTATGGACTCTTAATCACAAAGTGAATTTTAAAATTTATATTCAATTTCAGGCCATTGTAATTAGATTATAAAAAAATATGAGTCATTGCATTAAAAACTTGGATTACCTTTGATAACGTGCCCAGTGAAAACTGTTTTGTTAGAAAATTTAATGACAAAATATCTGAAAATCTATAGTGGTACATAAATGGACAATATCAAGACTGAAAGATAAATCACCTAAATTACTTGCTGGGCTAAATGTAATAATTAACTGTTTATTAACTGACTTTTACTATCTTTTCCTCTCATATAAAAAGCTCAATTCTAACTACATTTATGGATGTTTTGTCAGTTTATTTTATTGCAGCTGTCAACTTGGAGAATCTAGGAAAATATATTTTACCCAAACATATTTTCTGTCTGAGTTGGCTGTGAAACACTGCTACTGTTTTGAGTATTTGAGATCTAAAAATACAAAATCCAGGTTAAATTGTGTTGAATCAAACTATTTCAGTTCTCTGACTTTTGTCCCACATCTCTTTCAATGCAGTAACCTATAAATGTATTTATAAATGTTCAGTACCCGAAATATACATAGTATTCAATTGAGTTTATAAATGAAATATTATCTAAATAAAGTCACTTAAGAGATGCAAGGCCAGACGAGGCTTGCTTTGAATCCAGTGATGCAAGAGCTTTCAAGTACAATGTGCACCTACTAATCTGTTATCTGCTGGTAACCTTCCGTGACTGTAGTCTTTTTCACCTCCTTGTTTCCTAATCTCTGGAGGAAGGACATCTGCCTTGTAATGATCTATACACATCAAACGTTATACCTGTGCTGAGTGCTTTATTTGAGGTATCCACTTCCCTTCATTTCTCATGAAAATGCCATGGCTTAAGTGGTTTAGGTGTTATGCTCACTGCTTTTCCAAAATAGGATATCTAACATGCTGCAAAATTCACAGGAGACAGTTTATCCAGGAGTCCTGTTTATTTCTTAACAGATTTGCTTTCCAAATGTAGGAATATCAGGAATAACATGCATTGCTTTTGGTTGAGAAGATATTCAGTAAATATCAATATTAATGAGTTAGAACCCTTCTGCAAGTTTGCCAAATTGGCAGTGTTGGGGATTGGTGTGCAAATTTGCGTGCCTGGGCATCCTATCTGCAGTTCTGTTCTTCACTGGGGAATTGAGAATGTTACTTAGTGCCATTTTTTCTCTTTATCTTTTCTTTTCTTTCCTTTCCTTTTTCTCATTATTTTCCTGTCCAGCCAGAGAATTACTGTGTATTATATTTAGGCAGTATAATTTTAGCTGTCTTTGGTTCTATCTCCTCTGGCCTCTTCTCCCCTCAGATGTAAGGCACAAATGATCATCCTAACTCCCTGTTGCTGATACTTTAACATTCAGAAATAGGCTGATTCTTTTATAATGTTACCTTATTTTTGGTCTTAGTTTTAGGATGCATGATATATTCTATCAGGCTCACTTTGAGAATTATGTCAAAACAAGATAAAACTCATTAAAATTTTGGGTTCAAAACCTCCTTGTCAGCAGGAAATGAAAACCACCTTTAGCTTACCTGGGCCATTTGTATCAATGAGAAATTAATCGATCTAGGGGCAGCAAAGCTGCACAAATCCTGTCCCAGTTTCAAGCACTCTTATATTATTTAAAAAAAAAATTAAAAAAAAGGCCAGCCTCATTCCTGCTGCTCAGGTTTATAACAGAGGCTCATCTTTGAGAAGTTTAGAAGAGAGACAATTTTTTCCTTCTTTTATTTTTCTGTTTTACTGAGGGTTTTTTATCTTTTATAAATGACAGTAAAGCATTATTGCCTCCCACAATATCATAAATAATTTCACAAATTCATGGGTTTGCTAGTACTGTTAGGAGAGGAGGATTGTATCTCACGATCTGACTTCAAAATCACTGTTCCCCTCTGAGGTGGCACTAGCACTGTCGGCATTTTCAGTATGCACAGTTCCAGGAACAAATTACCATATTTTCATAGCTTCAGAGATTCTGATAAGCAATTCTTTTGTGGACTGCCCAAAACACCGTGATCTGCACCCCACAGATGTCAGTCTTGCTGTACTTCCCATTTCAAAGTCAGAAGCAAAACTGGTGGCATGTAAATTGCAGGCAGTGTGGAAATGTTTCTGTAGAAATAGCTTTCCTGGTCAGTGTCCATGTAAAATGAAAACCAGAAAGTACATGAGCATAATTCAGAGGATTACATGGCTTTTGTGGAATAATGTATTATATGGATTTCTTTTGCTGCTCATGTTTTTTTCCCCTCTGTGCAGGAGCTGCAAATAGTTTTTCCTTAGACTTGTTTGCAATTCAAAATATTGCATTGATAATTTGCTTTCACTTTAAAGAAAGACTCATCAGGGAACACTGGTTGACGTGAAGTGACTGAAAATTATGGGTCATATTCAAGTATTGAGGAAAGCTGAAGTTCATAAACATAGGGTCAGTCTAGGTGTGCTCTTTGATGTTCCTGTGATGTCTGAATGTGCCTGATCAAATCAGGCTGTTCCTGGATCAGGTGAGTAGATGTTTAGTTACAGCTGTTTACTTCTGCCAACTTGCATTAAAAGTTTATTGGATAATGGTCAATGGAAGAAAACAAAAGTGGCTTAAACAATTAATTACAATTTAGTTTATAAACATTTTGCAGTAAGGTTTATATTTTCATTCAATGCTTGCGAAATATAGCATGCTATGGGGTTTTTTTTAGGATAATCCTGATTTACATTTCTTTGGAAATGCTCTGACCTTGGTTTCCCAAGGATAGTGCTGCAGCTCTAAGGAACGACTTTACCTTTTGTCCATTTCCATATTGAATTGTTCTTTACCATGCAGAATGCATATTTAAGCTTTAAAAAGAAAGATTTCAGGCATCTGCATGTCTATAATATTCCACTTCTGATGATGGGATGATGTGTTACCTGGTAGCTACTCTACAGAAGGCATGGGAAACACAGGCATAAGATGCTATACCCATAAATAGCTGCAAGTGAAATTTGAATAAGATTATTTCACATAATATACAAGTGAAATCCTGCTCTGGCTGGGCTTCATAGCAAAATTGCCCAGTTCAGCAGGGCCAGGTGATGTCTTATCTGTTACTACCTAAAAACAGAAGTCACATGAAATTAGGAGAGGAAAAAGCAGTTCTATTTATGAAGGGCCTTCAGTTACATTTAGGGCAGACAGGCCACGCACCCTCCCCCCAGGTACTTCACCCAAAATGGACGAACAGTCATGGGATTTCATACTTTTATAAGTTTAGTACATTTGCATATTGGTTTAATCTTCCAATTACAGCTTCAGGTAATGAAGTCATTTACCTGCAGTTTCCTCTCCCTAGTCCCACTGTTGTTTACATTTCTTGGGGCCTAAGACAGTAAGGTGTCCTTGGGTCTCAGACCTGGAGAGGAATTGTTTTGTCTAACTGAAATGGGAAAGCAGTGGCTAACACTCTATATGGAGTTTGGAGTTACAAACTAAAGAATTGCAGGATTAAAAATGTATGAAAAATATAAAAGCTAAATTCCTAAGGCATCACAGCCTTTAAAGACACATCGTATAATATTTAGCCTCTTCCTTCTCCTTCCTTTTCAAAAACCTTACTACGTTAAAATAAAATTTGTCATAAAATGCTGAGAAATAAAAAACTGGTAAATGTATGTTGAATACACAAATTTTTTAAGGTCACCTAGGACAGTAAGAGAACTGTGTAACTTGTAGCCAATGAACACTAAACCCTTTGTTTTCTAAAATGCATAAACAGTAAAGTTTTTATAGTTGGGATGTTTCATTTACGGAATACCAGGGAGCATCCAAGTTTGTGCAACTCTGAAATGAATAATCAATGTCTCTCTCAAGTGTTTAATTATTGGCTTGTTGCACACCAGGCAACAAATCCGAGTTTTGTGGAGCATAGCATGAAAACAGCCCTGAGGAACTTCCGTTGGTCAAGAACCTTTGCTTCTTTCCTGCCATTGACTGATAACCAAGTTCAGGAACCAGATCATCAGTGGATTTCTCTACTTTTGGTAATTGAATTCAGTTGACGTTCACGTTGGCTTGAAGCTGTCTGCCTGGTGTCTTGAATCCCCAAATGTATCTTCCCACACAGATGTCCTGGGATTGAGCAGTATTGTGTGTTCAGCACTGAAATTTCCTGGGAAATTGCTCCACTCAACTCCTTATAAAATAATTGCAGGACAAAACCATTTAAAATAATTTCTATGACTACCAGTTTACCATTCAGTATCCAATTGGTGTTTATGAGCATAAATACTGTGTTTTATGTCAATCAACAGTCTCCTATTCTCATTTTATTCTTCATGTCTTGTTTTTGTGTGTCTGTTTCAAGAGTCCCCCTTCTCTCTATATTTTTTGGTTGTAATCTTTTTAATTTCAGATTTTTGCCTCCTCCTCCTTGAGTTTTATATAAAAGGGGAAAAGAATAGTACAAAGATTGCAGCTGTGCAGCACTTTTGAAGTGTCCCCCTTTTCTAATAGTAGAGCCATGCATTTAATTGTCTGCTATTGATTTTCCTTCTCATCCACACACAGGTGATGAAGACTTTCATCACAATCCTCTCTTTTAAATCTCTGATTTTAGAAAAGTACTTTGTCTTCTAATCTTTCTGTGTTAATCTATGTGGAAAGTAATTTTGACGTCAGTGTTTTCAGTCTGTTTCAACCTATTTTGCTAACTGTGTGAGCTTGGAACAATGTTTCATCGCTAGTTGAACTACTTTAGTATTTGCAGCTAAGAAGTGCTAGTTTTCCTCACCAAGTGACATGATTAAAAGCAGGCATGTAAGACAGGGTAGAGGCTTCTGGGAATGGGTTATGGGTGCAACTTTTTAATTTCACTTGGCATTCATAGTAGATAACCACTGAAATTATGTTTTATGCACTTGTGATATTGCTGACGTGAATTATGAAGGGATATGATAAACTATGGAACTTGAGCTGTAGCTGTGGAGGTCAGGACACAAAGTAAAGGTTCTGCAACAAACAGGAACAGGGAAAGCAGATGGAATTTTAAAAGTGTGACAGAGGAAGTAAAATGAACCTTTCTGTCCAGATTCTTCTCAGAATTAATGCAAGGCATTGAATGAGTGATGTAAAAGAGAAATCTCTGGCAGTTGGGTATTACATATTTAGGGTAATTTGTTTGGGCTGATTTATTACATTTGCTATTTTTTTATTTTTAACATAGTGCTCAAGATGGGAACAAGAATTAAAGTAGGGGGGAGGGAGACTGCAAGAATTACATTGTGATAATTCACTACTTGTGGCTGTTCTAAAGTGATGAACAAAGTTCATGATATTTGTCTTTTCAGGCTTTAGATGAAAAGCTTGTAGTGTTGCCTTAGGTTTTAACCCTTATATTTTTCAAATTCTGCATTGCCTGGCATGTGTGCTTTATATCTCGTTAGTTGCTGTTCTCTATAGACATAACAGTGCCACTCTGTACTTGCCCTTCAAGGACATTCAGGCTGCCAGACCCAAGCTTCTAAGGGGGGAGGGGGGGATGACGACAGGGGGTGAGCTAGGGGGAAACTGTAAAGTTTTAATTGGTGAATTTATGCTGATATGTGAATGGACCAAACCTATAAAGGTGTGGAGAACTTGTGACTTGTCATCCATTTTGGGTGATGCCCCAAGGAGGGGGCTTTGTCTGCCCTAAATGTACCTTTGAAGGCCTTTCAAATAAATACCCACCTTTTATTCCCTTACTCCTGAGTGGCCTCAGTTTTTGGGCTAGCCTTTTAGGCAACAGTAGCAGCTCATATCTGGGTATGTAATTAAACTTCTATTTTATCTTTTAAACCGTGAGAAACAAGGCCAGATTTGGTAGTGTTACGTGTCCCCTGTTTCTCCTTTCCCCAAAAACCAACCAGTCGGCCCCTCCCTCAATCAGAGCCTTTTTCTTTACCTACATCCAAACATTTTTCCCCCCAGCTTTTCCCTTTAAGCATGAGGACCTTGCAAGCAGCACAGGGGATTTCCTCGAGCCCCTTTCATAGTTGTCTCTCCTCAGACAGTAAAGAGGTCCCATGTTTCCATTAAAGTGTCACCTGAGTAGCAAGAAGAGTTGTTCTTTGTCCCAAATTAAACCACCAGGAAAAAGTGTTAATGAGCTGTGCAGGGATAAATAATGCTTGCCAAAAGGATGGTTTTATAATACTAGCACTGGAATTAAGTGGTTTGAAAATGCAAAAAAACATGTATTCAAAATGTATGATGAGTGAAACCAAACCTTTTCCTGGCATAATGATAGCTGTGTGGGAATCTCTGCATCAGCACTGAGCTGTGAGGAGCCTGCACTGTGACTCACAAAAATTGCTTGGAAAATGGATGAAAAGGTGTCTTTGTTCATCAATGTGCATTGTACATACAGTCCTGGAAACCAACCAAACCACCATGACTAAAACAACCTTATAAAGAGACACAATGGGCCATTTCATTACTCACAGAAAGCAAAATTTTGGGGGTTGCTAGACCCTGTTTAAGGGAACATTTGGTACAGTGCATGATTTGTATTAACTTGTTACCATCTGAGTCTTTATGAGTCATGCTATTCATCCCTCCATGACTAAGCAGCATATTTTTGAGATTTTCTTCTTAAATTTATAAATACAGTGTATAAATATTTATATGCTGAAGAGAAAGTTGAAAAGTAACTACTGATGCCTAAAATCTCCTGTGTGAGGGAAGAGTACCTGATTCTGAAAATTTCTTTATGAAATGACATATACATATCAGCTAGATAACAGAAACAAAAAGCAAGAAATTATATATTGCTCCCTGGGTAAAATCCTTACACGGAACTGGATACTTTTGACAGACACATGTGCTGGTACATCTGTGCATTATTTTGACTCAACATGGAAACTACTGGATGCATTTCTGTGGCTGCTGTTATTCTGCAGCTCAGCTGGACCATTTTAATTGGGCCCTCCTACCTCTAAAATCTAGATGCAAAGGCTTGTTCTCATTAAGCCATGGAATTTACTGTCACAGAATAACTGGGACTTTGCCATATAAATTGGTCATAATATACGTGTGAATATTATATAAATGTACTGTCTTAATGGGAAATCTTTATTGCATGCCAGAGGTTTAAAATTTTTGACTTTCAGAGGTGATTTCATGGGAAGTCTAGTAAAATTTTCTGTTATATTTACTTCCTAAGAATGCTGGAGAGGCTTGGATGTTTCTGTAAATAATCAGAAATGCAGCATTAATTGGCTGCAGTTTTGGAAAATATTGTCCATATTGGAGTTTTCTCTACAAGGCTGAGTTCCAGAAGCAAAGCAAGAAACTGCACTAGGGAAAAACTTAAAAGAGGAAGTGAAATAAAACACAAAGGAGGAAATGCAAGCCATACTACAAACATATAACATGTTTTAAAATGTTCTTCTCATAATTTATTTGCTGGAAAAAAAGGCTGTTGATGTAAAGAATTTTAGTGTCAGAAACAGTTTTAAAGAGCATCATTTGCAAGTGTTGGCATTGCCATCTTTGATCATTGCAAAGGTTTAAATGTGTTTGGAATGTAATATATTAGCAGGACTGTGGTCTGGAGATCCTATTTGATTCAGAAACCACTTCAGGAGACACTGTAGTTGTGTCTGAGGGCAAAAAATTGTAGGATGTTGATGATAAAATTTATTGCTGAGCTGAGCTCTGCTAGCATTTTATAAACTGCTTTATAAGTAGTTGAACATCTTCTGGAATAGTATTTCTGGAGTATGTTTAGTTCCCTCTGCAGGCTTCAACAATGTCTGTGTATAGTAAGAAGACATAAATCTGTGGGGAAAAAAATGTATAGAGTCTACAGAGAGTGAGTGCCTTCTGAGAGGGAGGGAAAAGGAGCAACCAAGCAGAGGACGGCTTCAGAGCAGCTCCCTGCATGATTCAGATATATTTTGTGCTTTTACAGGTACATTTTGTGCCATAATTTACAAACTGAAGTTACTATTCTGTGCCTGTGGCAGCAGCTGGCTGTGCCTCCACCACTTCCATCCCACCAGGATCCTTCAAACACATGCTAAATAGAAGGAGAATTTGCTGGCTGAAGGTTGATGGAATTGCAAGTGGTTTGAGGATTATTGTTTCTTCATAAATCTACCTCAAACCTACCTTTCTACTCGCCTGGCAGAGATGGAAGAACAGCCTGTTATCCTTTAAAATACAGATTAAAATAGCAGCATTCAGAAAAAAAATTGGATGATAAAAGCAGCTTCGTTAGCAGGGGTGCCTGCCACTCTCCACTATGATTTGTCGATTCCTCTGCACTTTGCCAAAGTAATTAATTGAGAGAGAAGTTTATAAATGAAAGAAGGAATTTCTGGGTTCAGAGTATCAATGTGAACAACAAGGCCTTGAATTGCTGGTGATGGTTAGTTTCTGGCAATTAATTTGGGATGCCTCTTCTACTGCTAATCAAACAGCCAAAGGACTGGTTCATATTTGGGCATGGTCACATAAAACAGTGAGACTTAGCCTTACAACGCAATGAGGTTCCCAGGTGGTTTGTGGCTTAGCAAAGAAAAAAGGTGTTCATGGATAATGCTGGGTCTATTTTTGGTTTGCATTTTGGCAGGTCGGGAATATTTGGCCATTCATCAACTTTTGCAGTGGAACAATTTTACCTAAGTCTTTGTAAGGGCTGTTTGATTATGAGGTTTGAAAGCATCATTGTTACATCAAAGAGATCCTGGGAGATGCCCACTATTCTCTTATTTGGATGTTTGGAGGTAAACAGCTATCTCAGTCATTACATCAGTAGTAAAAGCAGAAGGCATTTGCTGGTGTCAATGCACTGCCTTGCCTTTTTGGCAGCAAAAAATAATCATATATTCATGTGAGAAAACTGAAATTTTGTGAGAGCATGAATATTCACAGGGGCGTCCATGGCCAAGCTCCACTTTTCTCTATGCTAGCTGATTAAAATCCTAAAATATCCTGAGATGGAAGAGACCCACAAGGATCATCCAGCTCCTGGCCTTGCACAGGACAACCCCAAAAATCACACTATGTACCTGGGAGTGTTCTCTGTTGTTCCATGTGGCCTGACCAGGAAAACCAGCATCTGGTTACAGGTGGGCATGTAGAGAGAAGGAAGAAAATTACTTTCCAGTCAGCACTGAATTTCCAAAGTTTGATGGAATACCTTGTCTGGGAAGAAGGTGCTTTGTTGCATGGCATCAGGAAGGGAATCACCACCTGTCTGGGTTCAAATTAATTGCTGCTATGTCTTGAGGCACTAATTTTATAGAGTCTGATTACTAGTAGTTTCAAATTAGAGTGGGTATTTGAGCCTGTGCATGTATTAAGCAGTGAGGAGATACCTCTTTGTATCACTTGTGTTATTTCTCACAAGAGGACAGGGCCAGGGGGTTCTTAGGAGAATGCTTGAGTTGGTCTGAAGCATGAAGGAACGACAACAGTACTCAAAACAGCTGGAGATGATTAAAAGAGGAATAATTACCTTCTTCTATGTGATTTACTGCCAAGTGGTTTCCAGATGAGCTAGTAAGGTTGCAGTCTAACTAGAGAGTGTCCGTTATATCTTGTCTGGCTTACTGGATGGACAATATAATAGGACAAGTTTGTGATGTAGGAGTTATGGAAAGAGTGAAAAATAATTCACTAGCTTCATAAACTCTTGTAGCTAAAGCCAGTGATCAAAAATTGCAGTGTTAGCATAATAGAAGGGATAGAATGACTTCTTAAAGGCCCATTTGATGTATTTCTGGCACTAGTACATTTCTAGCTGAGAAATGTTTGAAATTCTTGAAGCATTAGAGCTGTCAGCTGGACTAAATGACTGGTTAATATTTTTGCAGAACAGTGCTCTAGGATAGACATGGCTTTTCTCCCTCTTCCTAATGATAAGCAATTTGAGTTTCTGAAATAGTTTGCTCATATTCTGTGCTATTTCATGGTTTGTTTTTTTTTTTATATTCTATGTTATTTCATAGTTTGTTTTGTTTTGTTTTGGTGATATCCCCTGAGTTAGATGTTGAGGATTTGCCCTTTAAAAATGGTCCTTCCTATAGTGTTAATAGAAGTTGTTAGTGAGATCACTGCATTGCTTTATAGATGTATTTGTATCCTGGTTATTCTGGCTTGAAAACAAAAGGCCTTACATTTCAGCCATTTACAGCTTTGTAAATTAATTCTTGTTATACAGAGACTTTTAAAATGTTATTGCAAGTCAGATCATTATTTTCAATATGTTAAGTACATTGATCAAGAAATGACTCAGAAAGGGCTCCTTAATCTCAAGTTTTCAGAAATTATAAAACAATGAGGCATGCTTCCCTTTTTGGTGAACAATATTCTTTCTTATTCATGTGGAATGTTTTTTAAATAATTCAAAGGAATGTTCACAATCAGATCATGTATATTCTGGAAACTAATACCTCTAGCTCTCAAGAATAAAATTATAAAAATATTTAGAAAATGGGACATATCCTGACTCTCAGTTTTATTAGGGGCTTAAAGTTTTGACATAATAAGGAACTTCGAACCAAGGATCCAAGGTCTGAACCAAGGATCCAAGATTTGAAAAAAAATGAGAATGCTATTCAGTACCGTCTACATAAACATCAACTTGCACATGGGATAAAATTAATAGAAATATTGTCAAGTCTTTAAAATGTTTTCATCTGGTAGGAGTGTCAGCAGCTGAGGTGCATCATAACAGTGAAACCCATATAAATAAATGGTTGGTGGTTGGCCAGAGGTGGTTGGCAAATTTCCTGCATAACTGAATTTTTGATGAAAAAAAAGATAAATTTATTTTTATAATTTAAAAATAATTTTTCTTAATTTTGGAAAAAAAAACCCAAACAAAGCAATCAGCAAATGTTTTCTGTGATGAACACCAAACCAAATATTTAACTTTGTATTAGATTGCCTGAATAGAAATAGTTCATTTTGCTTCATTAATTCCAGGAGGGTTTGTGCTGGATCATGCCTACATTAAACTAAATCTTCCTGTGTTGTTGCAATATATATACTATGGGAGACATATTTCAGATACTTTTTTCCCCTCAGGTATGCAAAGCTTCTCCCCAGATCTCCAATAATGATAAAAACATTCACTCTGACCACTTTTGCCAAACAGAAATCCTGTGGTTTTATCTGTATTACCATGGATCAGATTTTAAATACAGCAAAAAAACCCAGACAGGTTTGGGGGTTCACTAAGTTTTAATGTTTCCTTATAAACACAGGGAAATACCTGCTAAAAGTCAAATACTAAAATTTTGTAGAGAAAAGTGAAAATTGTTCTTATTGCTTGTTTCCTATTCCAGTAGCACTAAAGAATAAAGGATCTGTGGTTAGGCCTACAGCCAGAAAAGACCATAAACACATGTTCAGATACATGAATAGTCTCATCAAAGTCAAAACATTTAATTTTTATCCTCAAAACATGTGGGTTTTTATAATTGGCACTTGCAGGCTAGACTGATGAATTAGCAGCAGATTTACAATGTAATAAAACCCTCTTACTTTCCATATTCCTGTGAATAGGAATTTGTTAGTGTTTCATGCAGTCTGAAAACTTTGGCCAGATCCTCCCTGAGTGAGACATCTCTTTGTTGAAATGAAAGCAGAAAACCTGGTCTGTTTATGTAAATATCTAGACAGCTGTCCTGTCTGGGTTTGTTTGGTTTTGTTTTCCTCCCTGCTCCTGTCTTTTAACTAAATAGCTGTACCATGTGTCTGTTCAGTTCTGAGTCTATGCTTCTCAAGAATGTGAAAACCAAATTGTTGCATTTTCAAGCCTTCTTTCAATCTATGATTTAAGCAATTTAACTCACTTGCCCCTTTGGGGGCAAAATATCTCAGGTCATTTCTGGTAACTCCCATTCTGACTTGACCCTCAGCTGCCCACATACAATATTGTACCTACTGGTGACAACTCCCTCCAGATAAACTTTTTTTTGTTAGACCATGATGTAAGTAAAGTCTCTAGGCTTCCAGAATAGGATACATCACTTTATAAACGCAATTATTCTTGTCCTGGGCAACTCTGATTTAAATAAGATCTCACACATGTTGGCTGAATGTTGTAACCAGTAGGCTACTGGTAGTTCTGGGGTGATTTTCCAACTTTTTGTCTCTTCTAAGCTTTTCAGGCAGGTTGGGTATATTGATTTGGGTGGTCTAAGCAAATGAGCTGTACATACACCTAACTTCAAGGAAATCCTCATAGCACAGTGTACTGAGCCTGCCTGTTACATGCCGTGTTAGGCTCTTCATGCTGCCTATTTTCTGTGTCCTTCCCTGCTGGATAGGGCAGGCAGGTGTTCAGCTCCATCTTGATACTACTTTTCAGTTTGGGAACTGTCTTACCTGGCTCTTTGTGGCTGTGTTTGCACACATTTTAGAGCTGAGTGTATCCTAGGTAATGCCATGTTTGTAACAATAGGTTTTGCATGCCTGGATAGAGATCAAATTAGTGGCAATAGAAGGGTCAAGACTTTGTAACTGTGTAACTAAAATTTAAAAATTAAGTAAGCAACTCAGATTTCAAAAATTCATGAGTCAGCTCCTTCTGACTTTCCCATTTCCCATTCAGTTTTAAGGAAGATAAATCGTGGTTCTGCAAGTTTTTCGATACGGAAAGGTATGTACCACCTGTTACTGCTTATCTTACAAGGAATTGTAAAAGAACTTTCTTGTCTTTCCAGTTTCTGTGATGCCTGTTTCTCCTGCATCTTCTTTCCTTCTCCTTGTCTTGCTGCCACTCCTGGAAGCTTCAGGATGCCCAGCCTCTGAGTCCTGCAAAATGAGCTGTGGACTTCTCTGTTGTCCTTCTGAATTTTGCTGTTCACTGCCAGTTTCCCTTTTCTCCTAGATGCTGCTGTTAAAAAAAAAAAAAAATCCTGACTTAGCAGGCCTCCTCTTCCAGTATCCATACTGGGGCAGAACACTCACATGTATCCTAAAATGAACTGTATGCTCCCATCCCCAGGATGCTCAGCGCATCTCCCTTGTGTGTGCTCTTACCCTCAGCATATGGAAAGGGCACCTGACAAGGCTCCACCCACAATGCTAGAGTAGTTCCTTGTCAATGCTGTGATGAACTTCAGCTTTACAGAAAGACATTTCAGTTAACAAAACCAGCAGCAAAAAAAAAAAAAAAAAAAAAAAAAAAAAAAATTAGGAATAAGGCCATGGAAGGAGAACTGCTAAATGGAATTATTATTATTAAAATCTTGTAACTGAAAAGCAGTTCCAAGTTTTTAAATGTGTTTGTTATACTCCGGGAGTTGGTCGATTAAGATTTGGAGGATTTTAACACTCTGCTTGGAAGAAGGGAAAAAAATCCATGGTTGGGAAAGCTTGGAAGGATTTACCACTCTGTTCAGGAGCTGTACTCTCAATGACATGATCAAAAGCTTGTGTACACATTATCTCTGACTACACTGCAAGACTGCTTGTGGTCTTTGTTTTTCGGGCTTTTGTGTGAAGAAAACAATTGGGTAGGAGAGGGGAATGCCAAAGGGTTTGGGATTCATTCTGCAGTATGAGCCACGTTCAATACTCAGCAGCCTGCCTCATGCTCAGGCACTCAGCTTTCAAGATTATAGATGATTTCATGTTATCCATTTCCTTGCCTTTGATATTGAAAGGAAAAAAAAAAAAAAAAAGCTCCCGTTTGCTTTAACAATGCCTTTTAATGGTCCTTCAGAGGGAGTCATTCCAGTAGATGTCACTGTGGGCCCTCGAGTCACAGCCGCCCCAGTGCGAGCCGCTGTTTGCTTCGGTGTCACACACCTGCCATCAACAAGGCTCGAACGCCTTTGTAATGATGGTACCGAATTACAGCTGTCTTGGCGCTGCTAATTTCGGCTGTTTACTGAGCAACACGAGGACAGCTCCCTGCCAGCTCAGCTCGCCATCTCGGCCAAATCCACGAAGCCTGGAGGCAGAGCAGTTGGGACCAGCAGTGGAGGAATGCGTGAGGATGGTGAGCCACCCCTGTGTGACGTGAGAGACATGCATGACTGTAATGAGCAGGGTTATGAGCAGTCCTGAGCGAAAGGGGTGCTGCAGCAGAGAAACAACAAGTATACTCTATGTGCTAGCAAAGCCTGGGCTCCACAGATACAGAACTTAAAAACCCAAGCAAACAAAAATAAATTAAAAAAAAAAAAAAACCCAACCAAACAACTCCCCCCATTAAAAACCTTAAGAATTTTCTAAATTCCTAGTTCAGGCTGTCCTGAAATTAATTTTAATTTGATTGGCTTACGCTGAGGATTTTCCTGGCACATTGCAGACGAATGCTGGATGCAGAATAAACCTGGCAGCCTTTTGTAGGCTTTGAGCTTCCCTAAATAAGATAAGAATTCATAAATTGTGAGGCAAGAAAAAAGAGCGGGCAAGGATAGTGCTGGAAGTAACAGAGAAGTTACAGGCTGTAACAGGCTGTGGAGAAGGAAGAAAGAGGAGCAGGAAATAGATGTCAAGAAGCTGTGATGAAGTAAGAGGATAAGGGATGCAAAAATACACACAGATACTGGAAATGCTAAATGCATCTTTGACTAGTAGTTTTTAAAATTCAGGCCCAGACAGCGAGGCTTTTCTAATTCAGTCCTTTCTAAACCTCTCAGCTGATTTCTTCATGGTGGTTTTCTTCATGGCCTTTGCTCTATTGCAAAGGCACCAGTGAGAGACTTCTGTGGGCTGGCAGCAGCCTTATGAGCTCTTCTCCCATCTTACCCCAAACTCCACCCATCCAGGACATTTCCAGCATCAGTGCTATATTCAGATCAGATCTGCTCTCAAAAAGGGTTTTCCTTTTGGTATATGAGGAAAACTGGCATGGTCCGTGCAAGACATTTCCGTTTATGATGAAAACAGAGATAAGGAGAAAAATTGGAGAATTCTCTTTCTTACTTTGATGGCTTAGTTCTGGTGATTTATAATATTTACATATGTATGGCTTATGTGGTCCTGAGCATGCTACTCCCCCAGAGAATTGTTTACTTTTATTATATTGATTTCAAATTGCAAAATCAGGAAACATGCATTAGTAGGAAGGGGAATCCTCCTCTTGAACTTGATAGATAAGAAAGAGCAGAAGAATTTTCAACTATCTGTTCTCCCTGTGCTTCTGAACCTACAAATGCCTCCTCAGGAGTCTCAGAATGGGATTATTACAAGGCTTGAGTCAATATTCAGTCTCTTGTCAGAGCCCTCCAATTTTCTTTTCTCAATTTCTATAATAGACTGATTTTTACCCACTCTATCCTGGTGCTAATATAGAAGTGAAAGATCTCTGGAAGAGGAAGAGCCACAGTCCTTTGATGGAATTTTCAGCTAAGATTTTTTTCATTTGTTGGACCTCAAAGTGATGTTTTTAAAGGAGGCTTTATTACTCATAAGAATTCCAAGGAAAAGGTGCTTGTTTGAAGGAATGAGTTTGAAGGTTTAAGGTGAAGAACTTCAGTCCAAATTTGACAACTTTACAGAAGTTGGCCCAGGCAATCTTGTTAAAACAACTCAAAAAATGAGACCCAGATTGAAGTAGAAGTTTTGTTGCTTTAATACACCCTTGGTTACAGATCTGCCCCCGGGCAGGAGATAAAAACATCCGGGTGGCTAATGAGAATATTTTCAGCTTCTCAGGCCAGCATGTATTTTACCTTCTGGAGGTTTAGATCACTGAAAGGACAAGCAACAACTAAATAAACAGTCTTACAAGTCAGTGACATAGGAAATCACATATTGTATATTTCTCACAACGTGCATCTAATTGTTAAGACATCACAAAAAGTACCATTGAGATTTATAATTGTTCAGCTGGACATAGAATGTGTATTTGCACATTATCTACAGATGGTTTAGCATTACCTAAGTTTTTACATACGGAGTTTTGTTTTTTTTTTTGTTAGCTTTTGCTAGGTGTGTATTGAGGAAGAATTCTGTGTAAAGTATAGTTAAAAACAAGGAGTTCGATTTTTCAGCTGCATCCTGATTTTCTACAACACATGCCTGGAGGAGAATCATCTCTGCTGGGAAAATTTCTTTCTTCAGTAGAGCCTTCCTGGTAGAGAGATGTGCAGAGACGGGTGAGGGTTGTATTTGCATGTATGGCTGTCCTCTAGGTATGAAAATCATTAATGACCTCGAAGGAATGGCTGGAGTTAAAGCTGTCTGACAGCAGAATTTATGTGTGCACAGACTGCAGGTGGAATTGAGTCAAGAAGGGAAATGATTTCCTGATTTGCCTTCCTCCATTCCTCTGTCATGCGGCCCTGTCAAGCTGTGGTCTCACAACAGCTGTAGCTGAATCTGAGGAAATCTGTGAATGCACAGTGTGAGTTGTGAGTTTGTTTTGCATAAAGGTCTGCAAAGGTACAACTTCCCTTTTAGTATTCCCAGTGACCAATTTGGTGTTAGCTTTACCTGGAAATTCATAGCCTTTAGTGACCCTTTATAGTGATTATCAGTGAAAGCATAAGGACAGAAGTCTTGTTTCCTCCTTAGCAGTGTTAGGCACTGGATGCTCTTAAAGTTTTCTTTTACCATTTGAAACATTAAAAAATTTGATTTCCCTCCCCCTGCCACTACCTCTGAGATAAGTGAGGAAAAGACAGAATCAGGCTGTTGAAATCTATGGCCTGTTCTGCACCTTCTAACTCAGTCACTCAGTGACTGCAGTAAGATATTGACTGTTACAGCAGATCCTCAGCTGATCTGAATCAGCAAAGCTGCAATGGCTTTTATGGAAAAAGGATGTGTTGTAGCAGCTAGAAATGGGACTCAGGGTATTACCTAGGCCAGATCCTTATCTTAATTGTCTAAGTTCTGCCTTTGGAAGTAGGCTATGTGCAAGATGTCTGAGCTAATGGTGAAACAGTAATCATAACACTTGAATTTCCTGAGTTTTGAGTGCTTGATTTCTTAGCTGATGTTTCTTTGTTTTTTTTTTTTGTTTTTTTTTTCCCCCCAGTACTACCAATCTCATCCAGCTGTTTTATGGCTCCTGCTCCCAGTATCTCAGATCCTCTTGCCATTGCTGAACTTGGCTTGCTCTGGAAGAGATCAGGACTCCTGTAGACTGCCAGATTTTCCTTTTTAAAAACACTGACTTATGCCGATTTAGACAGTGCAATTCCAGGCACTTTGTCATAGAAAGCTTATGCCAGAGGTTCTGAAACAGAAAGCCCTTGAGTAAAGCTATAATCCTAGCTTGGAGCAAGAGGCAATAGACCTGTCAGTAATACAGTGGCATGGGAAATGCTGCTGTAATTAAAGTTCACTCAGCTTTTCCTTTATAAATCTCTGTAATAGAGGCTTTGTGTGTTAGTGCAGCCATTTCAATTTATGTTGTTTTGAAACTAGGTAATCAGATTGTCAACTTTAGTGGGATCATTTCTCCATGAACTATTTAGCAGAAGTGTGCCTAAAATCATCAAAACCAGTTCTTCTGTGTGGTGCTGTAAAAACAACAAGAATGATTTTTAAGCCTGCCAGCCCAAGTTGTTTGGGAAGCCTGTAAGCTCAGGTGCAAAACTGTGGAAACTAACAAAGTGGTAAAAAACTGGTAATACTTAATTTCCTTTTGGTAAACCAGATTTTGCCCAAAGTTTTGCAGAACATTTGTTTGATAGATCACAAAGTTTTAAAAAATACATCTACTGGTTATTATTTTGCAAAATGCATAAAATATCTTTATTTTGGAGGTTTAAACAATATTGGATTTTTTTTCTGTGAAAAATATATACTAAAAATACTGGATTTTACATAGCTGTTGGTACATGGCGGGGCCTAAGATCCCACTGAAGTCAGATACTAGGTGCAAATACATGTAAAGTTTTTAAACTTTTTACTCCCAGGTTTAGTATTCATTTTTTTTCAAAAGTAAGGGGAAAAACTCAAAGCATATGTACTGTGCCTTCACGTGAATATTTGTTTAAATTATTTGTATAATAAAAACCCATAGAGAAATGAAAATATATTCACTGTGCAGTAGGAGAAATGGCAAAAATTGCCATACGTCGTTAAAAATGACTGGTTCTTCTCACTGTAGGGATGATGTGTTGAATTACAATATAAAGACTTCACAGTCTCAAAATTTTGCCTCTGATAAGGAGAGGAAATATTACTCTTTTTTTTTTCTTCCCCCCCCTTTTTTCTTTTTTTTTTTTCCATCTGCTTAATACAGTCTGAGATTGTCCTACCTAACTTTAGGCAACATTGGTTAATTCATTCTGAATTATTATTGGCTGTAAACCCCTTCCAGATGTAACTTACAGATACAGAGCTCTGCAGTTGTATCCAACTTCAGACAAAGAAGTACCAATTAACTTGTTTGGTATCACTAAATACCAGATTCTTGACCTAGGTTATTTAATTCCAATGAAAAAAAGATAGTTTGGATGTAAAGGATTTTCAGCAAGGCTTACAACTCAGACATTGCAGCATAATGCCCATACAGAACAAGGAGATAACCAGCAATTCTCACTTAGACGCTGCAGGGAATGTCTATGACTGCAACACAGAGTTTGGGAAATATTGAAACCTGGTATCTGTAAAGTCATGACAAGTCAATTGGTTCTTATTCATCTCTGCAGAAAGTAGGAACAAGTAAAATCCCTGTTATTCCCTAATCAATTTTTGATTCTGGAGATAATGACTCAGGGAGCGGATACTTTTATGATACCTTCTGCTGGAACCAAGGGACAGGAATGGATGGAAGGAAAATGGATTAACAAGAGCTGACCTCAGTACCTCCTCTGATTGATCCAAACATGGAGTATCCTTGCCTAAAAGCAGGTTAACAGGGTGGGTGAAACACTGGCAAGAAAATTTTTACTATTCAACCACTTGCAGTTGTTTACATCCTGCCTTACTCATGTGCCAATGTGTAGGGACCTCAGGGGAGGAAACATTCTGCATGTCAGTTTGTCCTCGGATTGTCTCTTCCTTCAGTGTAGCCTTGGCTTTGAACAGCGTGGTTTCAAATTTGGTGCATTGACCTCAGTAATCTGACCTTGGAGTAGCATGGCTGACATTATTGGCAAGAGATAGAATTCTGGTGTAGAAGGGACACATTGAAGACTTCACGTGTCAGAATGTGCAAGACAGTCTGGAAATTCAATGCCCTGGTGGACTTCTTAAATAGCACCAAATTATCAGCACTTCAGCCACCCATGAGGTAAGATCATCCTTTATTCCCCTACCAGGCAAGACTTCTTGTTGACAGGAACACAAACAGACAGAATTTCTTGGGGTTTTTTTAGACACTGATATACCACCTAAAAGTGTCTTCAACTTCTTGAATGTTCTCTCAAGACTGGTCTTATTTCTGAAACCACATGAAATGTTCTGAAAAAAGTTGAAATAGTAATGTTGTAAATTTTCTTTTTGTAAATTTGTTAATAAGGTTTTCACCAGCTTTATTGTAGTAGTAGCTATGATAGCCTTGTAGCTGGACAATGCTACTGCTACTTTCTGCTGCTGCTTTTTTCTTTGACAGTTTATATAAATAATTTAATTTACTTTAACAGATTACGCAAGTAAAAGTTTTGTTTATTACCAGTCAATAAAAGCTCTCACTGAATTTTATGATCACCTTGGTACTTGATAAGTCTTGCTGTTTAAACATAGATGTGAAAGTGAATTCCTTAGTAATGAGAGATTTTAATCACACAAAGACTCTTTATAAACACTTGATTTGCTTTTAATTTGAAAGAATTTGAAGCATCAGCTCTTTAAGGTTTTGCATTTTGTCTTCAATCACCCAAGACTCAACATATAAATCTACTTACTGCTTCTTTTATAGCTCAGAAAGGTTTTTAGTTAATAGTTCCACTGGAGAAAGACTGTATTTTAGATCTGAACTCTTTTACTTTTTATAGCTAAATGGGTGAACGTGAGGTTAAAGAAAATATGTTGAAAAAATACATTGCATATATTTAATGTACTGGCAATGACTATACTCCTATGGAATTACTATATGTGGATGTTTTTTTTATTCACCACTGAAAAAATTGACTAAAGGTGCTAAAAATAAACTCTTGGAAATACCTGTGAAAGAAGAAATTGCACTTTGTTTATGACTGAGGGTGAGACTGTCTGCAAAGCTAATCCAACAGAGGTTTTTATTTGCATTTTTTTTCAAGTAGGGATGCTTCAAAGCGTGGCTCTGATGTTTGCTGTGAAAGTAGTTTATTTTACTACTGCAAGTGTATTATTCTGTATCACTCCTCTTATTTTTTGTCATAAAGATCAATATTTCCCCCACTGGAGATCACATACCACCTCAGTGATTTCTGTGGCTTTTATGAAAGTGCAACGTTGAAGTAATATTTGCACTTTTCTTAGCAGCTGTAAGTTTGGGACAATCTGTAAGGAAAAAAAAAAATTCCATTGTCTCCATGAGACTGTACTTGTTTTGTTCAACATCAGTGGGAATCTACCATTTTGGTATCTCAGTGAAAAAAAATCAGTTGCTACTAGAAGTTCAATAACATGTAAAAATGCTAATTTTGAAGGCCTACAACCCACATATTAAAAAGGGCAATTTTAAAGGTAGTGAAAACAGTAATTATTTTGTTTGAATGGCTTTAGAGTTTTCAGTCTGAACACTTTCTTTAAAGATTCTTGGAGATTTTAGTCAGAAAAGGGCTGATGCAATTAGTGGGAATATTATTTGAAAACACATTTATGTGTCAAACTATATTAGCAGAATTTGAATGAAAGAAGTTTGAGTTTGATGGTGTATCCTGTGGTGTTCTTCAAAAAAGATTAACCACCTTTACCCTGGATAAGTGCAAATTATTATTCCAGAGTATATTATTATACTGCATGGCTCTTCAGTGTACTGCAAATGACTGGGAAATACTTTTCTACACATGAAGAATTGCACTATGGTCTTAATTAAGTGATTCATTTCAGTAGAATATGGATTTCAATTTGATAATAGCCCCTATCAGCAAGATAAATGCTAATTCATAGGTGGGGAATTATAGAAAATAAGCATCCAGGCGAAGTGCAAAACCATTAGCCAGTCCCAATGTTCAGAGTCAGTGATGTTGCTGCTTTTGCATCTAACAATTATGTGGAAATGAGAACGTAATAAGTAAGACATGGCAGTGGCAGATGGACCCCATCTGGAGTAAAGGACTTAGAACAACTCTGAGAGTGTAGAAAAACCTCTTTTGGTTTGGTCTCGAATCAAACACCTCTGAATCCTGAGGCAGCCTGAAATTACTTCCTTGTACAATCCTACCAAGTTCTGGCAGTCTTGCTATTGGCCAAGCACCTGAGATCAGTACAAATGTCCAAACCAGGTCCCTCCTCACCTTTATGTGGTGGTAAAAGAGCAACAAACGAAGGGACCAGCTTGTGAGAACGAGGTCAGAGTGGAGAGAGAAAGAAACCAAGAAGTGTTACTGGAGCAGGAAAGAAAAACTAAGTTGTTCACATCACACTTACAGATGTCAGCATTTGTTTAATCATGGAAAGGTGTTAAGTTGCACAGGAAGTTAAAATTGTTCCATTTCTTGCCATTTCTGGTTGACTTTGAGAGTATGGTTTGAATCTGGTGTTTGTCAAGTGAACAAACTCCCCTCCTGCTCTTTGCCACCTTCAGTTGGCTTTTCCTGCGGGTTGGGTTTGGGGCAAAGTGGTGGCCGAGGCAGTGAAATGTTGAGTCTGGAGCCAGTCTGGCAGCTCTCCTCAGGCAATGTGCAGGGAAGGAATAACCATATACAGGGAGTCCAAACCAAGAACTGTTGTTGTGGAGGGTTTTTTAATTTCAGGCATATTTTCTGCTGCTTATGAGAAAATGACTGGATTATCTTTACTTCCTGATGTTTTAGATAGTACCTGATTGCAGTGCTTTTACAGCATATTTAGTAATGGATTCTGGAGAGTGCTGATAAAATTGTTTATGATGCAGTAACCAGTTAAACAGTTCCCTTGTTACAGAAATCCTCCAAAATTACTGGGATAAATAAGACTCCCTAACACTGTTTATGTTAGTGAGTAAGGCATCACTTTCGTCCGAGAGGTTTGTGTGTGGCTCACAAAGTTATGGCCTCCACACAGACAGCAGTGCAAAACTTTTTCACTTATTTATGCGTTTTTAGCAAACAAAGGCATTAATCTCATTGGTTTTAAGTGACATAATTCTCTTAATTAGCATTCTCTATTGGTTATTGATTTCTCACTTTTCATACTAATTAGTTAGGAAAGTTATTTCCAACACCCTGACTAAACTCAGCAATGGACTTTCAGGTATTACAAATAGGTGCAAGATTTTCTGCAGATTTGGAAATTAGAAAAGCAAAATAAACAAATATCTGTAATTAGTAACTATGTAAAATAATTTCATTTTCCTTTAGGTACAAAATCATCAGCACTGTTAAGCTTGACATGCCACTGTGACTATTTATATATTTTATATACATCAGTATGCCTTGTTCTTTGTAGTGAGAACCTCTGTGGAAGTGTATGAACATCATGTTAAAATCTGGAAGGGAAACACGATACCAGGAGCACTAATCGTGCTGTTTCATGATTCAGGCACAAACAATCCTGCTCTATATAACAATGAGGACTTTGAATCTTAATGAATCTACTGTTGTTCAGTAAATGTTTAAAAGGAATGGTGTACTATTGAGTTTTGTATTCTTATTTAAGCAAACAGATGGTATATTGAAATTTGTGAATTGCACTTCAAGTCCATTTGTAGGGTGCTAAGTCAGCTGGGATAGTTTTCTCTTTGTCCCGTGTTAAAGTTTTATGCTTGACCTTTTAAAAAGGAAGTTGTTTCTTTGGCATAAACAAACCCAAACTCATTGAGGAGATAGCTGTAAATGTTAAAGTAAGTGAAATAATTGAAATGTAGGTAACTTTTTGGAGAACAGCTATTTTTATTAAAATCTTGTTAAAGACTATAATTTGGCGCATTTAGATTTTTATATCTGCCAAGATCTGGTTTTGAGATTTGGTTGGGTTTTTTTCGTGGTAACTGAATGGTATGAATTAACTTTTATTAACTGCTAATTAAAATGTCATATTCTGAAAGAACTAATAACAGTATCTAAAACATTCACCTCCTGAGAACAGGACTAATGTCTAAGATAAGAGCTTTTGCTGGTGCAAGTTGGCTTGACCAAAATAGATTCAATCAGTATCAGACAAGCTAGGACAAAGTCTAAGGTAATCAGGAATACAATGAACAGTGCCAATTACACATTATGAGAAGTAATTGGTGTATAGATCACTTCTGTAAACAGGACCAATTTTGATTCCTGTGGTAGCTTTGAGACCTGATTTTGATCTCCTGCCAGAGTTAATACCTTGCCTGTGATTTCTTGATGGGCGAAACTAAATCAAACATACACCTCATATCTAGGGACAACTGTGAGTCTCCCGGTATCAAAATACATTGTAGAATTGCATAGGGCAGCTTGTCTGCAGCTTTGACATGGGTGGTCTTCTTCAGGGAAAGTAAGACTAATATTTAGGAAAAAAGTGCATATAAAATTGTGTTCAGGACTTTATATGGAAAAGGCATTCCAGTTTTTCAAAGATGTTTTCTACAGCAAGTGAAAGAGTTGGTTTTCCACCACCATCACAGAAATGAGAGCACTTTACCATCTTCTCATGCTGCAGGTAAATAATTTAACGGAAACAACCAAAAACCTCCTTTGAATTAATAAGCTGTATTAGGAGCTGTGAAGTTCTGTGTAGCAGGGAAAAATTTGTATTCTGGTTTAGCAATATAGAAATCTGTGCTTTTTCCACTATGATGTAAAGAAGTGTAGGCCATGTCTTCTGCTTATCCCCAAGACCTGCCTATTAGGTGTGTAAATGGGATATATATTGTCATTAAGGAGATTGTCTTGTAGAGGTCTCATTTTAGTAAAGGGTGACACAGGGTACTCAGGATTTCTGTCTACCTCTACTAGAGGGTTCATTTTAACCCTTTGAATTTTAAGTGATAAGGGAAGAGTAAAATTGTCTGAAAAATGTCTGATAATGTGGATCTGAGACCTCTGGGAACACATAGTTATGTAAAGGTGGTGACTGCAAGTCACATACTGCAAGTTCATACAAGAAACATACTGCTCACTTAAATTGAAATTCCTGTGGCCATGTGCTGCCCAAAACTCTGCAGGACCAAATCTCCATGAAGCTGGCTAAGATTTTACTGGGCCTGTCAGAACATAAGTGATGCTTGTATCTAGAGATGTTCTCTTATTAAGGAGTCTCATTCTGGCTTGTATATTTTGTCTGCCTCTAAGCTATATTTATGGTTTACTGTAAATATTTTCACATCAATTTGTCAGCCAGCAACAGTAAAATCAACGAAGTCTGATTGCTATCAGCTCCCCATAAAAGCTGTTAGGGTTTTTTTTAACTTTTGCTCTTAATTGAAATGATATTAGGTTTGAGTCTTCTTTAAAACCCTGTAGTAACAGAATATTTATGTCATCTTTCACATAAAACTATTTGTGTGAATGAAGGCTTCTTTAATAGGAACTTCTATGAAAAGCTCTAAGTCAAACCCCAAAGCTCAGAAATTACTTTTAAATACTTTTGCATTTTAAATAGCTTGTCAGTAAATACAACCATGCTGTATTTCAAACATTACCATGCTATATTTCAAACATTATCCTGCTTTCTTACTCAATTGAAGCTATGCTTGTTTTAAATGTGTCTATGATAAGTTTAACAGGCTTATTACAGAAAGGTTTAATTTTCTTTAGAGTATATCTTCAGGCATTTCATTTAAAAACTGAAACAGCATTTTAGCTATTTCATGTGGAGTTGTGGCCCTGATCAATGCTTTTTTTTCTTTCCCTTTCTTTAGTAATTAAACTGTGGATTTAATTAAACTGAGAATGGAGTTAAAGGAGGATTTGTTACCACAATTTGTGCCATGGTTGCTGAGTGCTTCTTGATGCTAGCAGTGGGTCTTTGCTCACTTCAGTTGAAGTTGGTGTTTTACCGAACTTGTTTCCAGGTAAAGGTTGGATATCCCCCTCAATAGCACTTTACCAAAATATAAGTAGCTTTGCCCACTGAACCCACAGTAAGCTATGACTAGATGAGGAGCTGGTGCAGATAAATTATTTTCATTGCAAATTTACTTGATTTGATCAGAATATGCTGGAAATTCTTAAGTAGCAAACTTGAGTTTTGAAGATCTGTTTTCTAGTGGTTCTACTATAAAAGCAATTTGTAGGGGGGTGACAGGTCTTGGTTTCTTTCCTGCCTTGTAACTGTGAAAGTCCTGCTTTTTGTTATGTTTGCTCAAGTTGCTGAGAATCACATTGGAATAAATGCAGTCTGTGACAAGAATGTGTGTGAGTGTTGGTTGAACATATCATACTATCTGGGATGATACTGTTCCAAAAGCAGTGGGATTTTATGTAAGGTCTGTGATTGGCAGCCAGTGAAGTTGTCAAAGGTTTATGGCTGGGTGGTCCTATACATTTATTTATGGTGTAGGGAGATTTTGAGGTGAGGTGGATGGCTTTTTTTTTTTGGATTCTTTGATGCCAGTGAGCAGATTCATGCAAGAGGCTGCAGCTTCTGTCATGTATTGAGACTGCAAAAGAAGAGATTTGACTTGTAATAGATTGTCCCACTCACTGACTAATAAATGGAATCATTAACAGAATGAGAGGAAAATAGGATTAAACTCCTGCAGGCCCAGTGCTTGCCTGAGTACAGCTATGAGGTGACTGAAGGTGATGTATAAGGAGGTTAAAAGCACATCAGAGGGTACAGGATCTGAAGAATTAAAGACTGCTATAAATTCTGATTTACTTGCATTTCACTAAACCTGACAAATAGCAGTGAAGTTTATTAACTTCTAGGGAGACTTTTTGAGTTGTTTCCCATCAGCCTTGCAAGGCCTAGCCAGACTTGTACCAGATCAGCCAACTTGATCGAACATTTTACTAGGGGACCTAGAGCAAAGCCCCTTGAACAATTCTGACAGAAAAACTGCTATCTTACAACCTGTAGGTTGCATGACAGGCTTTTGGAGAGTGATTTTTTTTTTTTTTGTGCCATGTGCACCCTTCTTTCGTAATAAGTTATTGCTGCCTCATGTATGTTTTTTTCCACTCTGTCCAACAAGTGCCTCTGTGATGACTGAAACCCAGGATAAAGCACTGAAATGTGGCTGAGCCTAGTGAGCTTGAACTGAAGAACTTTTAGGAACACGGTGTGCCTCAGCATAGCCCTCGCTTTCAGCTGAGAGCTGGGCCAACTGTAATGAGGCAGTTAAGTGACTAATTATGAAGATTAAGGACCTGCTGGGATTTTCAAAATGATTATGTGTTCTATTCCTAGCTGTAAGCACCTTTATAAATCAGGCCCTGGTCCTGAAATTTGCATCCAGATGCCTAAGTGCCATGGAAATCAATGGAGTCTGAATATAAGCATGGATAACAATGCAGGCCCACTCCTGGATTCTAGGTCCTTTTTTTTTTTCCTACTCCACAGTTATTGCTATTAAAATTGTGTCGCTTAAAAACACAAATGAGTGCTTGCAAGGTGTTGATGTGAGTTGTTTTAGGTGACATGAGACATCCAACTTGTGGCTCATAAACGTGTTAAAGAAAATTTAAACGCTTAATTTCAGTCCATTGATTCCCACCGGTTGGTTATAAACAAAATGGGCTGGTAAGCACAGTTGCCCTTTCTACCCCATTCCCCTGGGAATGGCTCTCACCATGGAAGACTCCGGTTATTCACCTGGAAAGGTGGATTTCTGCTTTGTCTGAGTGTTCTTTCATTACAGATGGTTCTTCTTTTTGAGGTTACTGAAGTATTTTGCTTTGTGCAGCATAATGAGAGGGAACAGTAGTTTTTAGGCTTTCTCTGTTATGTGAAAATAATCCTCGGATGTCAGACAGGCTGCATTAAAAGAAGTGAGACTATATCTAGTGCAAAAGAAACCAGCAAATTGCTTTGCAATGTTCTTGTAATGCTGAGTGAAACATTTTGCTTACAATAATGGCTAGAGGAATTTTATATCACAGTTGTTATGATGGAGGTCTAGAAGAGGGGTACAAATGCAGGGTTGAAATCCACAGCATAGGAAGCATTAGGTGGGAAAACAGTCAAACTGTTGTGTCATGTGTAAGTCAGAAGTGAATGATCTTTAAAATCATTGAATACCAAGAAGTAGAATTGAATCCCAACAAGTGAAATGTGGTGTAAATAGTACACAGTGCTGGCAGCCAATCACCAGACAGTTGTTAAGGAAAGCATTTATCTTAGATCTGTCCCTGATATATGGGAAACTGTCCTTTACTGGCACTGTAGGTGTCTTGTGGAACACATTGTGCCAGCACAAATGTCTCTGTGGTTTAAGGAAATGATTCATTAAAGTTGCTGAACTCTAAAAAGAGCCAGTTCAGCTTAGAAAAAAAAAAATTATTAAACTGTCTCTCTTTACATTCCTTTTTTTTTTTTTTTTTTGAATGTTATAACCTTTGGGGAATTCCTGAGACAAAAGTGATTGTTAAAGTTTTGTCACAGGATAAATGGACTTTCTGTCAGTAAGTCTGTTGTCTGTACCAAGGGAATGGTTATTGTGAGACTTGATAAAGAGTTTAATGAGTGGGATATAATGAATGCTAATGCACGTGGATTTGTAAGAAATGAACCTTAACAATTTAGACATCACTTTTTTGAGGTTCCATGTTTCATTAATAAAGGCATTGAGTTAAAGCCTGCCATGAATATTGTCAGAGTCCAATATTCTCAGACCAGGTTCTTTTAGATATTCCATGCATAGACAGCATAATGTTTAACATCAAACTTGCTTATTCAAAGATATTTAATGTTCCATGCAATTTTTGATTTACCACAGTGATACAAAACATACTGAAAACACAGTGAAAATGTAAATTATGCTTAGAAAAATGTAACATTTGCAATAAATCTGACTATTTAACTGACTAACTAAGTAAGTTACAATACCAATGTGATTACCTGTCTTAACATTCTTACCCTCATGATGCTGGATATCCTCAGTTGCCAGGAAGGAAGACGTGGCTTGAAGCCAGCTCTGAAGCAAAATCTGTTGCTCTATCTGAAAGTATTTTGTTATTTTGTGTGAGCCACATCATCACTTTTCCCATTCTGGTCTGATCACTGCTGTGGTCACACGAAGTCAGCTGCTTTGTGTTATTCTCTGAGCTCCCTGGGCACTTCACCCTTGCCCATCTTTGAGTGTTGTTCATTTTGAGGGATTCATTCAGAGGCTCCCGTTCCACCCTTAGGGATGCAGTCAGTCACAGATCCCTATAGGGGTTTTAATTCAATAGATCATAGCAGTTTCATTAAAAAATAGTATTTCCATGGGTCATGCTAAATGGAATAAAACAGGTCAATGTGTCTCAGAATATATTTTTTACAGACAAAACTTTTTACACATCTGTGTTTTTGGTGGAGTGCCTAAAGGGACTGCTTTTTAACCCTAAATATTTTTACATTTTAATTTTACTCAGCAAGTGAAAATGCATAATCGTCACAAATTTAAGTCTGCAGATGACTCCAGTTTGGGAGAAGTGTCACTGAGAAAGAGAACAAGCTGAAAGTTCTGAGTAATGCTGAATTCCTTGGTAAGGCAGGCACAAGGAGAGGGTATTGAATACAGCCGCATGTAAAACCAGGCTTGTAGCAAGGAAAATTGAACACACTTCAAGCATGGGAATCTCTGACTTGTGGCAAAATGTAATGGGGCAAGCCAGCTGAAAAGGACTATGAAGGCTGATATAACAGCTGGATTTAAGAGCAGAAGAACACAAGATTGAAGTAGAGAAAGTCATGCTGCTTGTCATGCTTGTAGCAAAATTCATGAGCAACTCGTCCTGTGGTGTGTTCCCCATTGCCAGAAATTGTCATCAACAGTGGCTGTTTTTTAAAAAAAAATTACTTAGTTTAGATTAATTGGAGAAAAGGTGGTTTTGCACACCAGCTGAGGCCCCACATCTCTCATTAGTCAGACTTGCTGGGTGAAGGCAAATGTTTCTCTCACCCTTGGTTTGTGAAAGCAGTGGGCAAGGTAACCCTTGCAGTGTGGTTGCACAGCTATTTTTGCTTACCAGGGCATTACAAAGCAAATAGAGTGTCCCACTCTGTCTCCTGGGGGTGTGACTGTGCTATCAAGATTTCCATGATATTGACTCTTGAATTAACTCTGTGTCTCCAGGATGGAGATTTGATTTTGCACATAATAGTAGGGAAATCCTGGTTGTGCTGTTTCTTGGGTGGATCATGTTTCCAGCCTTGACTTCTTTCTGCTGTTCTACCATACCAGTCTCTTTTTATAAGCTGTTCAGTGCCACACAGATGGATATTTTTTTGTCTGGTTGAGGAGCTGTGTCCTGCCTTATATAGAAAGCTGATGCTCTGCTTTCCCTCCTTCTCCTTCTTTTCTTCAAACTCCCCCCATGTAGTTGTCAACACTAAATTATGTTCAACCAAAATATCACTTATATTTGCTACAAGTTCAATTTGTTTTCAAATTCTTGGTTGCCAGCTCATTTGAACAAGTGTCATGTGAAAACCAATGCCTCCTATTGATAATATTTATAGCTTTAATACAAAATGCTGCAAACATTTCTGGAATTTAGGATTATTACCTTTGAGCTCTCTCTCCTGATTAGATAACTTGTGATCATTGAAGTACATTTTAGAGGGCTTTAAAATCTGCTTTTTCATGTACAAATTTTATGAGAATCTCTTTGTGTCACTGTCACAATTATGTTCAGAATGAGTATGTGTGTATATATATATGAATGAAGGTTGATAACGCTTGATAACTCCTAAGTGGGGATTTATATTCATGGAAGGATATAATCACAGGAGTATCTGCACATAAATATGCACCTGTGAGAATGGAATTTATTAAATAAAGCATGCAGCAATCTGTAGCTGCAGGGAGATAGCACTGCTATCTGATGAGGCTAATGGCTTCAGCACTGTGTTTTGTGAACACCTTTGTTCTTTTCTGAGCTTCTTAAGAAAGAAAAAAAGTGCATCTGATCTCACATCTTTCATGAGAGCAGTGTATTGATTTCTTTCTCCTTAGACTCTTTTCACAGTTTTTGAACAGTGAATAAAAATACTGGTGAAAGCAGAATCTTTCAACCTCCCTGTGTATCTCTCTGCAACTTATGCTAAACAAATTATCTCACCATGCTTGTATATTATTGTACACTATATATATATATATATAAAATTTTATATATAAACCCATATTATACATATATAAAAGGTTGCTAACTTTTGGTGACTGGCACAAGTGACCAGGAAAAATGAAGGTAAAGAGCTTTTTGTTAGTTGATCTTCTCAGGTCAGGTGATGTGGAAAGCTTCTCTGCCTGGCTTCAGCGTGTGTGTTATCAAGGATTATTCAATGGGCATCTTTACAATTTCAGTAAAAGTATTATAACACAATCAAAGTTCTTAATGTGGAAAAGGCAATCACTGGTAAATTATAATTGAGAACAGGCTACAAGAAGTACTCATTTAGAAATGTGCTGCTGTTTTCTGATCAGTGATAATGAGAAGGCTAAGGTGGGGATTGTCTGCATGAAAATTTACACTAGTTCACTACATTGGTTAAAGTAAAGCAATTTACACTGCTGTGGACAGACTTAGTTAAGAATGGCTGCTCCTAATTGAATAGAGCTATACTGAAAATCTGGTTTTAATGGAAATAAGAGGTTCCACATACTTATTTGCAGCAATTTAGCCTATGGAGTTTAAAATTTAACAGAGGCAAATTATAGTGTAGATGGCCTTTAATAGATTTGAATTACAAACATGGGAGTAGGCTCTCAGCTGGTGATAATGTGCCAGCTGAAGTTCCCTCCACATTCACAGTGGGATCTGCAGGCTCTGCCTCCTTTCCCAGGTATGTTGTGTTACTTTTTCTGAGAGCAAACATGGGGAGGATAAAAGAATTCCCTGTGAACCTGAGGTTGACTTCATCTCTAGAGAGAATTAAATGCTATTCCAAAGCCGTGTTTTAAATGTTTCAGGATGGTGCCTCATCCTGAGGAGGACAGATGGGTACCAGAATTTTGCCCAGTGGGTTGGGAACCCTTATGTATAACACTTTTTTGCATCTGCTCATATGAATAAGCAACCATGAAATTAGTTTGTTTAATTAAAAGCAACTCCCAGTCTTCCAAAACAGCCCCCCCTTTTAGAAATGCAGAAAGTCTTTAACAGAAAGGCAGATGCATGAGTTTAACAGATTTCCTGAATTCTGCAAGCCTTGGAAACTTATGAAAAAGAGTTTGTGTGTACATATTTACAGAGGTGCTAAGAAACGTAGCTGCATGACTCTTGCTACTTTCCACAACAGCTATGAGAGTGATAGAAATTCATATGTTTGCACTTAAATATTGATGCTGGTAACTTCATGCATGTAAAGAGTCATCCTGTGGTGTCAGCAGTGAAACTGAGGGAAACAGAGTCAAAGAGGGAAGCAGATTCTCAAGATTAGCAGTGTGTACATGTAAATGTGGAGAAAAATATCATACAAAGTTTTTTTTTTAGTGGATAGAGAACACAGAGCATTTAATTAGATTCAGACAGTGTTTGAGTATGTACAATATGAAATATAAATACTCTAAACTCAGTAGCATCATATGCTTTATAGAATACTATATCCTTATACAGGTTCAGAATGTACATTGAAGACATCCACAAGTGCACCTTCATGCAGAGGGAGGAGATAGCATGAAAGGAACAGTTTAGGCATCTGTTCAAATGTTTCAATCAGTTCCTTAGTTAAGATTACAGATGCCAGTTGTATAGTTTAAACATACATTACTGAACTGTAATGCCCTCCTCGTTTTTATCAATTTCCACCAAAGCAAATCCCACTCCAGAGGTTTGTCTGCTCTAACAATGCATTTGATACAAACTTCCCTAAGGCATAGAGCAGGATGGGCAACCAATTTGGAAATTATAATAATCCAGGGAAGGTTAAGATTGCCTTGTTCTGCTGGGATATTAAAAAATTTGAACCATATACCTACATCTAAAATAAATTAGCTGTGGGTGGTTCCTGGAGTTTTATTACCCTAGGGTACTCTTTCTTTAAAGTCCAGATACATTGGACTCCTATTATCAGGTAATACATTCATATAAATGAATACATTCATATCATATATTTCTACATTAATGTTGGCTCCAAAATTATTTGAGTGGGTGGGATAAAATGGGATCATAAGAGGCCAGTTTGAAAGGCCGAGAACACAATTATTACTTTTGAGTCTGTGACTAGTAGTCATGAGATACTTGCAGCTCCCCTCTGTTTAAAATACCTGTCTCACTGTGAAGGAGGTTACAGAAAAGTACCACTTAGCTGGTTGAATACACTAACAAAGAACTTTTAAAGGTGGGAGAAGGAAAAAAAAAATGAGAGCAAGCCAGCACAAAACATGGAGAAAAGGGTGCCCCTGTTATGAAAATCAGATACAAAAAGAAAATTAAAGCTTAGGTAGCAGCAAAAATTATTAGTAGGCATTTCTTTGCTTTTGTGGCAGTACACTAATGAAGTGCTGTGGACCATGAGAAGGAACTGATGTTGGAGAGGGATAACGTGTAGGCAGGAGTCAGTGGGGTGAATGACCTAAGAAACAGCAGAAAGAGGAGACAGAAGATACTTAGAGAAGACAGGATGAGATATGAGATGGGGAACTTGGAAAGAAGTTGGTGCAGGTGTGAAGCTTCCCGGGGAGTGCCCAGCAGCTGTGTGAGGAATGGGAGGCAGTGGCAGCCAATGAGAGATGAAGTATGGCTTGGGTCCTAGGTGTGTGCTTAGGGTGTGTGATAAATTACCTTCATTTGTCCAACCATGCCATCTTGCAAAGGGCAGCATAATCATTCCCTCTTGCTGGTACCTCTGCATTTCTCACTGCAGTATCTCAGAGCGAGTCACTATGGTTTCTGCAAGCTCCCCAAACACCCAATGCAATGTAATCAGCCTAATCCACTTCCCACTAAAAACTGTAACTGGCCTTTGGGACAAATTTTCAAGTAACCTTTTTGGTCAGAATATAAGTGTGTACAGAGTGTAATGAGGATATTTTTGCATGTTTACTATAATTTCTCTTTTTCTTGGTGTTCTGTGATCTGTAGAACAAGGTAGTTTTAAACATACAATAAATTACTTGTAAATATATTCCCAGCTTTTCTAAGTTCTTATGCTTAATATGATTTCCGACTATTCTTGAGGAAGTGTTATGTTTTCTCTTTCTTAATGATCTTGTTGCCTTAGGTTTTAACCCTTATATTTTTCAAATTCTGTATTGCCTGGCATGTATGCTTTATAGCTCATTAGTTGCTGTTCTCTATAGACATAACAGTGCCTCTCTGGACTCGCCCTTCAAGGACACTTGGACTGCCCAGGCCCAAACTTCTAAAGGGCGGGGGGAGCTAAGGGAGCTAGGGGGAAATTGCAAAGTTTTAACTGGTGAATTTATGCTGATATGCAAATGGACCAAACCTATAAAGGTCTGGAGAACTCGTGATTCGTTGTCCATTTTGGGTGATGCCCCTGGGGGGGCTTTGTCTGCCCTAAATGTACCTTTGAAGGCCTTTTGAATAAATACCCACCTTTATTCCCTTACTCCTGACTAGTCTCAATTTTTGGGCTAGCCTTTTCAGGCAAAAATCTCAGTCTGCATATGAAATGAATATAATTGAACAAAAAAACTTGGCCCGTGTAGCTGGTTATCATAAAGGTTTGTGCATCCTGGAATCAGGGAGTGTTTAAATTTTGTTTCTTATCTGTCTTCATATGCTGATTCAGAGCTGAGTACCACCCAGCCTGAGGCACTTGGACCAAAGTACATTTACTCTGTTTTTTCCAAAATGCTCACTGAAGAGTTTGTGTAACTGAGGAGCACCTCTCCCTAAAAGGTGCCTTTAATATAAAGTCTCAGTGTACTGAATTTAAATAAAGACTTGCCCTTAGTGTGCACATCAACCCTTGCTGACAGGAGCACTCCATAATGTGCAGCCACTGTAGCAATATGGTCGGATGGGAAACAGCATAAAAGTCATAAAAACAGTTAATAAAGAAAGTTATCAGTAGCCCTAAAGTACTTTTTCACATTGCAGTATATTAAAGAGGTTAGAGCCTTTATATATCCATTTTTGCAGAGTGAAGTAAGAACTCTCCCAAGGACTGAGTTAATTGGCTGCCAGACAAGAGTGTGAGGGTGCAAAGAGGGATAGATACAAAACATTGAGGCTTCTGAGCCTCATAATGTTTATTACCTCTAGGGAGAGTGAAAGAGTTTGTCTTCATCCCCTAGGAAATGGTGCAGTGCAGCAACATTTACACAATATAATCAGTATTCAGTGTATTGTAAGGCAAATTCAATTCCACTTCATAAAGCTCTTACAGTGTTTTGCCATAATCAATAGGAATAGTACATATAGGAGATATTATCTAAAAGTAGTTCTTGATCTCCTTCAAGCGGCAGTGGGTATCCTGAGTGTTGCTGATTCAGTTCTTTGTGGAAGTACTGTAAGTTTTAACTATTTTTATAAACGAAAACCTCGGGTTCTTGGAGGAAGTGAAACTGCCAATTCAGCACTTCCCATGCATTGATTGCTGCCCAAGTGTCCCAGCCTTTTTTAAGGAGCAAAGTCAGCTCTGTTCCAAGACCAAGCCCAGTCTTGGCTTTTACCTTCTGTGTGGAAAAATTTTCATGTCCAAAAACTGGCCTGGCCTTTGTGGTGGAAGGGAAACCTATAGAACCCCTCATGCTTGGTGTGGTTTCAAGTCCTGGGAGCAACCTGCTTGGAGAACGTGCCATTTTCTTTCACTGTGGAGAATTACAACAACACAGTTTAATGCAGAGCAAACTTTGAGTATGGTGTTCATCCCTCTCTATGCCATGGTAATAAAGTAACTGTGAGTCAAAATGGTTCACGAGGAGAACATACATGGATTGCATTTTGGAAACTCTACATGAACAGAAACTGAAGAGGCTTACTGTTGATAAAGGAAGTCAGGTAGTGGGACTACAGAGAAGGGAATGATGAGAACAAGGTGTCCAGTGAATAGCTAATGTTCTTTGTCATGCAGGACCAAGATCAAAAAGTCTTAAAATTGTGGTGGGCATACAACCTCTGTTTTTAAAGAATGAATTGGATGTTTCAATATTTTAGGAGTTGATCTCTTCTTGCTTCCCAAGGAGATGTCTGTATAAAAATGACACTGGAACTTGAAGCTAGTTTGTACATCATTAATTTTCTGCTGATGTCAGTGATGGCTGCATGAGGTTGGTAAGGCTCTTATTTTTCCCGGAGGTCTTGGGCACCAATCACTTCAAACAACATTAGTAAAAATGCTCAAGGACTGGTTTCCCTGAGAAGTGAATTCTTAATGTTTTTTTGGTATCACATTCATAGATTCTGAAACACAATTAATAAATGAGAGAATGGACCATTTTATTTGCATGATAAGGTAAAGGCTGAGGCTTAATGTTGTATTGCTAATGGCATAATTATTGAGCACAGTTTAACAAAATAATATTTAGCGTAATTTTTTGGTGCTTATTTTTTTCTAAAACATTCTTTTCTATCCACAGTTGTTAGCAGGGACAGCAATGCCAAATGTTGTGCCAGCATAAATATTTTGAAGAAGGTTGCACAGGACTGATTGACTCTTTGACTGAATAGGTCATTTCTTTATAATGAAGCTCAGAAAGAGAAGAAAGAAGAAGAGAGAAATAGGTGGGGAAGATGTGGAGTTGTGCCTGGATTGCTTCTGAACCCACCAACTTCAAGTACTTTTTCCACCTTGTTCTAGAGTTCTATCCTTGAGCTATGCCTTTAAGTGACCTATTAATATATACATTTTATTTCTTTACCCTTGTAAATCCTACGTGCTCAGCTGTAAGTCTGTTTAATACAAATTTTGTTTTTACAGTGGAGATTGAATGTCTTCCTTTAGGGGTAATTTTTTGCATTTTATTCCTACTACAATCTATGAGAGACAAACCCATAACAGCGATGCAGCTGAATGAAATCAACACTTAAAAGTCTGTCTGGTTTATCATTCAATATCTGTGGGTTTTTTTTTTGTTTGTTTTTTTGCAATTTATATGCACTTGTGATAGATTGAAGTATGAATGATTAAAAGGCTTGTGACTTGTGATGTATAAGGGTCTTGAAATCTTCTCAAATGCATGCAGAGAATTTTTATCTGACGCATATGCAGAATGATTTTTCATGTCACTATTCAAAAAATAAATTAGGTGTGCATGTGTTTCTGGACATGAAGAGTTAATATTCTAAGGTAACCTGACAAGAAAGAAGATTTTGGATAACCTTGTTTGTGAGAAGAGTGGATATGATTTTCCCAGATGTCACTGTAATAGTACTGTTGGAGCTGGGGATTGTGTCCAGCTACCTCAATCTGAATGTTACTGCCTTGGATACAAAGCCCATCTTCCTCTCTAATGGAAAGGTTTTGTTGCTGTTGTTGCTTATTTTTGTTTCAAAATTATTTCTAGTATGATTCCAGATGGGCACAGTTTAAAAGGAGTTTTATACTTATCTCCTGCTAAACTACCTCATGAACATCTTTTTTTTAAGGGGAGCCCTGAACTTGAGAATCTCTTGCACTTCCAGAGCAGCTTCAGATCTTGTCTTGAACTGAACATCTTTGTTATTGAATGGAATAAATGTGACTTGTGTCGTAACAGATTGACAGTATAAAAGGAACATATTCTCCAAGTATTTATGCACAAAGTAATGAAGAATTGAGCTCTTGGCCTGACAAAAGTATTTGGGGTTCTAGAGAGATGTGCTTGATTTTATTCCTCACTTTTTTGGGGGGCCTATACCTGATTATCTGTAAGGTACCTTTGGCATATTTAAACAATTTTGTTCAGATATTATTTCACCTGTCCTACTTCTTTGCATTTGAATAGGAATCAAAGCAAGCAGATACGAGACAACAGAAGATATTTACCAGTGGCAGGATTATATTTCCTCACAGAAACTGCAGGCAAAGGAGCTAATTGCTGTGATGGCTTCTGGAGCTGCTTTTAGAGTGTGTCACACAGTTGATGTAATGATGAGATGATTGGATTATCTTGTCCACCTGGGCATGCCTTGGCTTTGATTTTCCATTATTTCTGTGGGAAATCAAGTTGTGTGCCAGTCCCATTCAGTGAGGGACTGTCCCAGATGCCTGTTCATTATCAAAAAGAAATGGTATTTTCTCATGGCCATATGTTCTTTGGGATTCCCCTCTGCAACCTTCCAGAATCCTGCATGTTGCCCTCAGAGATGGTGAATATATAGAACTTGAACATTAGAACCTGTAAAGGGATTGAAAAAAATGAATAAAAGTGTGACAAAAGAAGTACTTACCCTAAAAGGAAAAGTGTTTACATATTGATAACCCTTGAAATGAAATAATAAAAAATTCATGGTGGTGCATTGTGGATTTTGTGCATGTCTTCATGACTAACCCAAATATGAAATTGGAGCTTAGGATATTCTGCTACCAACAAAAGCAATGTTTTCTCCATCTGTTTCACTGCTTACAGAAACTTATTTTGGTGTCTGCACAGATCTTGAAATTATTTTAAAGTTGGTTTTAACGTTTTGTTATTGAAATGCTCAGATTAATAAAGAATAAAGCAATGTCAGTAAGTGCAAAAAAGGAGAGATAATTTGTGACTGCAGTGTAAAGGTAGTGTAGTGTAAAGGACAGGATCTGCTTTACCAGGTATAAATTTCCCTTACATCATTTTATGTGGGAGCAAGTAATAAAATTTAACCAATAGGCAGAGTAGTTCACATGTAGTTGAATGTTTTGTTTTTTTTAATTTCAATGTTTTTAATTTCAAGGGAGTTCCAATGGAGTTGTGGCGTTGACCTTGAGTGCTGTGCATGTAAAACTCTGAGAGGAAGAGGTGATGGCAAAATGAAAGCAGCCAGCAAGAAAGGGCAAGAATTTGATGCTTTATAACAGAACATTTTGGCAGAACATCTCATTCTCCCCCATTCCTGCCATGTTTTGGCAGAGAAGAGAAAAATGCACAATTTGGTCATGCTCTTTTTGAAGGCTTGAACTAAGTACATGATTTGGGGCTCATAGGACATCTCACTTATATCCCAGTGAAATACTTTTTAACCATGATCCTGGTTGGCCTCAGTCTGAAAGCAACAAAACACCTGGGTACACAATAAAGAATCCATTTGAATAATTCAGGATTAATTAAAACATACTGAGTGACCCAGTAACATTTAGAAAAATGCTTCATGGATGCCAGTGATGCATTTTGTGAATTCTAGCCTGAGAAAAGGGGAGATTTTAGCTCACTCTGTAATTCGTTCATTAATTGGTCCCTTCTGGTGTTTAACAGTGGATGGGCAGCTTAGAGCAAACTGAAGTGTGTCTGACCTGAGGGAATTGCAAAGAGAATTTGGGGAGGCAGGAGGTAATTGCCTGAACTGAAATTTGGCCTGGAGATGAGAGCTAACATTGCAGTGCTTATTAAACCCCATGAGTAATGAAGAGTTATCTTTTTCTGCCAGGTAGAAATGTAAGCTCTTGATCTTGGAATGACTTGACAGAATTCACTTTTCCTGGCAAGGGTTAAATGACTGACATTGTCAGGAACTATGAAGTACTTATTGAATAAAGCGTTTCTTTTGTCTATTGGGCTTCTCTCTGGCAAATTCATTTTCCTCTATAAAAGATATGGTTAGAGGATCAAGAAGCCTGGGAAGAGCATTTTGCTTGACTTTATAAGTGAGCAGCCTCATTATTTGTTGCCAAAAACTTGTTGAGCATTGCAAGATGTTTCTGAAAACTGCCAAAAGGGGAGTTTGAAGATTGTAATTTTCTTTTTCAGGATATTCCAAATGATCATACTGAATCTTTGTATTTGATGATAAGGTGTATTCATCAAAAAGTATGCCACTATTAGGGTTATTATTCCTGTAATATATGTTTTATTTTCAATGTGAAATCATGATAAGTATATATAACAGATTTTAAAATATATAATCAAGGTTCTGAATCCTGCATTTAGCATAAGTATTTAACTTACAGGTTAATGTGGTGTCTTTTTTGTTCATCTGCCTCCTGTATTTGAAAATTCTTTCCAAAAGTATTGCAAAATTCTTGCCTAGAGTATAATGTAGAGCTATAGTGATTTTTTATTTGTTTGTAAGTACAGGTGAAATAGAATTTTTTCAAAGGCTTCCACTTCTCAGAGAAACACTGGGACACAACTGATTTTAAGGAATCCTTTGGGAGATTCTGAGAAATCTAAATTAACATTGTCTGTATGTTGTGCCTACCCACAAACTCTTAGAATAGCCAGCAGTTTGCCTGAGGAGGCAATATGGTTTTATTGGTAACCTAAAGATCACAAATCTAGGGTTTTATTCCACTTCAATTTCCTGCTCTATATCTCTTTTCTATGTTGTTTTTTTTTTTTAAATTAGACTGGCAGACCTTCGGTCAGGGACTGTTTTAGTGTTTTTATACACTGTAATTATAATCTTAAGAGTATGTGAGATTGTCAGCGCTGTGTAGAATAAATTTCAAGTACTTTAAACCAATTTGAAATTACCAATTTCACCAAGATTCTCATTCAGCAAAGCACTTGACTATGTGTTTCCTTTTAGCTCATGAATGCTACTCTTGACTACTTTAAGGGTTGAATTCAAACACCTGCTGAAGTGCTTTGTAGTGAAATACATGCTAGGGTAAAGCTGCTCAGAAATACACTTATAAACAGAGTTTGATTTGTTCTAGCTCTATTCTTCTGAGAAAGCCTGACATGCTTATGGGGAGGAGCTCAAAGCTCTGGTTCATGTGAAAAGGGGAGATTTCCTTGACCTTTAGTGTCTGATTTGTCTGTCAGTGTCTGAGGAAAGCTGGGATCTTGTGCCCAACCAGTCTGTCAGCACTCCATCACGGAGATCCTTCACTGAACAGCCCCGCTGGATGAGAGGATGGCTTGACTGATTTATTCAGGGACATACCCCAACAGCATAAGAGAGACCTCTCAATATGTCTTCCCACTTTAGGACCCTTCAACAGGTCACCCACTTTATTCGACTTTGACAGCGCCCAGGAAGGACTCACATTGACAGTTCATGAAATAACATTCCTGATCAATAGGGAATTCGGACAGGTTGAGGTTTGGGACTGCCAATGATAGAGACTGACTGCGAAAATATATTCAAAGCAATTCATAGAGAAGCTCTAATTCCCAGTAAAAATATTCAGTGTGCATAGAATATGGTTCTTGCCCATGTAGTTCAACCCATTCACCGATCCCTGTAGTTAGGAGTCTTCCCATACTTATCCCTATTCTCACCTTACTTTTATACTATTTCTTCATGTTTAAGTGGAGCTTGAGTGACTCTTAGTCATACACACCTTTGTTACTAATTGGTGTAAAATTCTCTGGCTTTGCTCTCAAAGGTGTAGTCAGTAAAATACAGAACTTATGCCCAGTGAGGAGAGGTCGTATCTTGGAGTTGGGTGGTTTGGGATGGAGGTGTGTGTTCAAACAAATGTGTTATAATTAACCAAGCTCATGTGAGGAGCGTGATTTTGCCACAGTTCCACAAAACGTCTCCTGTCTCCCTTGGCTGACGGGCCCTGTGCTGTTTATCAGTAGCAAATACCATTGAGTTCCCCTCCCTGCCAGGACTTTAACAGAACTTTGCCTCAGTGTTTCCACTCCGCTTCACCCTCTGTTCCATTTGCCTTAGCAGGGGCTATGGTTGCAAGTTTTGTGTATGGGGAATTATCCTGGAACAGGGTCTGACCATGCCAACAGCGGTCCAACCAGGGAGCAGCAGCTGCATTTTACCCTACAATTCCCATATTGTTATAACTTCTGTTATATAACTTCTGAATATAACTTCTTATCATTCTGTAATTTTACCCCCCGCTATCTTTCCATAGACTTGGGAAATCTAAATAAAAATTAATTAGGTTTTTTTTTTCCTTGAAAGTTAAAGAATATTTTCTCTTATGTAAATGCATGAGAGATGCATTTAGTTAGGCTATGAGAGATGTATTTAGTTGCAGTGAATTTCACCAGCCCAGAGAAAGACCTCTAAGAGATATAATGTTGCCTCACCTTGTTTTAGTCTACTAACCTGCCAGCTGTTTGCACCCAGTGTTTGAATGTTGAGTTTTTTTCATTTTAAATGCAGATAGAA
>VZRZ01003770.1:798506-824544 GCA_013398175.1 Climacteris rufus | reverse complement strand
AAAAGAAAAAAAAAAGGAAATAAATGTGAAACCTGTAATACAATGTTATTTGTCAGGCCTGTTATGACTGGAGTCTTGATATATTTAAAGAATATACCTTGAAGAAAAAAAACCCTGAGAATCTATGTGAAACAAAATAGGCTGTTCTTGCTTTGACAAACACATTTTAATTTGAGGAATGCTTCAGTTTGTGGGTGCACTCTACTCCTGCACAGCAAATACCATCTCCCATAAAATATGTCTCTATAGCAGCAAATGGTACTGGCAGTGAACAGACTCAGTATAAACTCCCAAACAAATATCCCACTCTCTTTTAGTTTGTGCATTTTTTTCCATCAAGAACTTTTTTTATACTTTAGAGACTGCAGGTAGATATGGAAGGCCCCCTTGGAAGCCCTGGAGAAAGCAACATCAAAGCAAGATGGGCTGCTTCACTTGCTGGGAAACAGAACATAGAATTGTGACCTATGGTTACGTCTTTTAAGCATTTGAGCTTGAACTAAAAGCTATTAAATCCAGTGTTGTATCTCCATTCTTGCACTGCTGATAATAGTCTTTGACTGGTTAATTGAAGCAAATGGGAAGGCAGGAGATGAATATTAATTCTTTGGATTTAGCCAGACTTGTCTTCCCTTCCACACTACTTACAGATTGCCGGTCTTTGACCACTCTCCCTGACCATTTAGCCAGCTATGGCTTAAGATATTTTCAACTTAAATGCTTCCCACTCACCTCCTTTTATCCATTTTATTTTTATTTTAATTTGCCCAGAGCCCAAGTATTATGAACATCTGAGGGTACCAGGGTTCTTTAAGCCAGAAAAAAGGAGGCGCAGAGGGGACTTTACAGGCTCAGGAGGACCTTATCACTGTTTACAACTACCTGGAAGGAGTTTGTAGCAAAGCAGGTGTCGGTCTCTTCTCCCAAGTAACAAGCAAAATAGTGTCAGGTTACGCCAGAGGAGGTTTCAGTTGGATATTAGGAAAAAATTTCTTCACTGAAAATGTTGTCAAGCATTGTAACAGGCTGCCCGGGGAAGTAGTTGAGTCACCATCCCTGGAGGTATTTAAAACACTCGTAGATGTGGCACTCAGGGACGTGGTTTAGTGGTGGACTTGGCAGTGCTGGGTTAACAGTTGGACTCATTGATCCTAGAGATCATTTCCAACCTAAGTGATTCTATGATTCTTGATTTACCTGGAATAAAGCTCCATTCTATGCAACTTTCTTTAGATGCAGAATGCTATCAGGAAGATGTGTTAAATTTTATTGCAGCATTTCATAAATGGTTGCTGCTTATTCAAGAAAACTCATTTCAGCCAGCTAAGTGAAAATAAATGGAAAGATATGCATTATTTACAGACCATAATGTAAGTAGGCTGTATGCACAAATAGCAGATGAAAACCAGCAGATGTTGCTAGGAAAATTGATGTTCAGGAAAAAAGCTTGTCTTCAGGTCCACATGCTGTATATATACACATTTTGCTAAAAACCAAAGCTAAATCAGTTTTCACAGTAATTGTCAACTCCACATTTTACTCTGAGAACTGGAGATCTTGGCACTCACTTCCTTCAGCAATAAGACTATATCTTGATTGCCATCCTCCTTTATGTAAATAGGAGGAAGAGATTAACCTGTGTAATTAGGAGATTGCTTTAGCTTGATTTTCCTAACTGGTATTTCCATCAGACCTAGACAATAATCAGCAGGCTGCATGGTGTGCATAAAGCTGGCAAGTAGGAATCAGCCAGGCAAACTCTTCCTCACAGCTTCTCATGTATTGTACACCCGGGGTGGGTTGCCCACCAAAACTGCTTTATCACTCCTCTCATCATCTGAGCAAGGGAGAGAAAATGTAATGGAGGGCTCATGGTTTGAGAGAGGGGCAAGGAAAGGTCACTCACAGATTGCTCTCATGGGCAAAGCAGATTTGACTTGAGGAAATTAGTTGAATTTATTAACAATCAAAATCAGAGCAGGTTAAAGAGATTTAAAACAAATCCTAAAAACAATTTCTACCCCATCCCTTTTTCCTTCCTGGGCTCTACCTCTTCCCCCTCAGTGGCACAGAGAGATAGGGAATGGGAGTTATGGTCAGTTTATAATGTTGTTTTTCTGCTGCTTTCACCTCAAGGTGAGGACTCCTTTCTCTGCTCTGCTGTGTGATTCTTACCACAGGAGACAGTCCTCCATGAGGACTTCTGCAAGTACTTTCCACAAGCTGCAGTTCTTCATGAGTTGCTCAAATATGGGTCCCTTTTCCTTGACTGTTTCAGGTTTAATTCTGTTCAAAGTTACATTTTTCTTCTTCAGATGTATTTAAGCAGTTCAAAAAAATCTCCCTGGTTATGTCTTTGTTAGAGATGACCTGTGTTGGATGTAGAGTGTGTTAAATCATTGTCAGGTGTCCCCAGTTAATTAGGATGGATAACACAGGGCACAAGAAACTATCAAAATTCCGGAGAAGTTGCAGACCAACAGTTGGGGAGCAAAAGGACAGAGCTGTTCTGCAAGAGAAATCAAGGTGGGAGCACTGGTGACAACTCTGCTTGCAGGGAAAGGCTTCTTACAGGACTTTTCAGAGGGGTCTGATCCCAGGCTGCACCATGTCATAGCAGAGCAGCCTTGAAGGCAGTCTCCAAGTAGTTGAGTTTTCTGAGACTTTTTCAGCCTTACAAGAGCTTTCCCTATCAATAGAAAGTGGCCAAGAACCTTGCAGACACAAGTCACAAGACAAGGCCTGTGATGCTCATGACTCCTGCATGGTCCAAGATGACATTGTGTATTATTGTCTGGTTTAGGCTTTCTGTGAGAAATTACAGAACACAAAATTAAGACGATGGGATACAAATTTTAAAAATACATAACGAATTATTAGGTTAACTTTTATTCTACCAAGAACCATTTTACTCATGATGTGACAACAGGACAGATTTATATCTGTGCCCCATGGGCCTGACCCAAAGCCAAAAGCGGCTGTTGGTCCTACATAATGCCAGAGGGCTCAGAGAAAAGAGAACTCCACCTATGCTTGTAAAGGAAAAGGAGCAGAATAGATCACATTTCTCTGCATAAATCTGAATAAACTCAAGGTTTCTGTTGATAAATACATTACAGCTGCTGTAACGAACATCTATAATATGCCATAAATATAAAGAAGTTCTGGAATGAAGATATACTATTTCAGAAGATGAATAATGAGTGTATTTTTTAATAGGAGAAAATGATATCATTTTATCTGGATTAATTTATAATAAGAGAATTCTAATAATCTTTTTTTCTGAGTAAGCTACTAAAGAAGCTGGGACGTGGGGAAACAGGACTTTACCTGATAAATTGGTTTCGTGTGACAAGAATAAGGACTGTCAACACAGTTCACTGATTGCATTGTGGAACAATAAATTGACATTTCATTAACAAAACTATTAGCCTTAAGGTGGTCTTAAAGCTTATACAAGAATCCTCCTGATTAAGATGTGAGCTCTTGATAGTTGCAGGTTTTTCTTAGTAAATGTTGGTTTGTGAATGGACTTCTATTTTTCAACAGCAAAGTTCAGAACAGGCACCTCATAGAATCCTAGAATGGATCATTTATTCCAATCCCATACTCTGCCTCAAACTCTTCAACTTAAAAAATTCTGAACATTTCAAATAGAAATGGTTTCTTTTAATCAGTATTGCAAAATAAAGAAAGCACTCTACAATATATTTTTTATATGTTGACTTGCCTCCTATTTTGACATTGAATTTAGTGTTGAAGTGTCAGAGGTTCCTGTGGGATTGAATTTCTGTTTTCTAGATAACTCTAAGTGGATCTGCTTCCCTTGCTGTACTAGTTTGATTTCTTAATTTTTAATGCAATTACTCCTGATTTATATCACTAAATGAGAAGGTGTTTTTTAAACCAACAAACACGAGCCACCTGGGTTTTCTTAATTGCCAAAATTAGCTGTTCACATATGCCTGCTTTTTATGTGATGAAATTATTCTATTTAATGCCCAGGTTTCCATTCAAGAGGAGGAGGAGTTCCTATTTGCAGTGCCGATGCCAGCTGAAGTGATTTATCAGTGCACTGCTGTGCAGGGTTGTGTGGATTTTCTATCTCTGCTCAGAAACCATGGCTTTTCCTGGCATTTTAAAATCAGAATCTTTGTGCTTTTCTTTCCAATTTCCATACTGACGCTAACTCCAGCACAGCACACTCAGAGTATTTATGTTATGGATCATTCTGTCTTACTCAAGTGCTTAAACTGGTACTTTATATTTTAGGTTTGGGACAGGTGCAACAGGTCCATGCCACAGTGAAGACACAAGTGACTACAAGAAATCTCTTGAATGTTTTCCTTTGCAGGGGTCAGTATGTTCATGTTAATCCAGATGTCTAGGAGACAAAAGTTTACAAATTAGACATTTTTTTGATAAAAAATGTTTTAATTTTGCATTTTTCAAGGAGAATTTTACATGCATCTGGAATGGCTCTGTTTGAAAGATAAGTAAATCTGAGTCCTATAAGGACATTCTGTGTGTTTATTGCTATTTTATTTTTACTAAAAGAGAGCCTAATTAAAACAATACTTCAGGTTTATTTCACTGTTTCTCATTGTTTTTATTTTTGTAATTACACCCTGGATTAATATGAAATTAGATAGGGGTTCTTTGTCCCACTTGCTTTGAGTCTGGTGTAATAATTCATTCCTGACTAACACCAGGGTAGAAAGAGTTTCCTTTCTGCTGTCCTTGCCTTTCTGGTCCCATTTCACTGTCATTAAGAACTTTCTGATGGAGTGTAAACAATATAGCAAAAAATGTGTAAATTCACAGATGAAAAGGGACATATTTTACACATAAACATCATGCTGTTCACTTTCTAGATGGATAAATGTAAGATTTAATAAGCAGATTCTTTGTGCATGTACATTGATGCTGTTGACTAAATTGGTCAAAAGGATGAGCCCAACTTCCCCTGAGGACAGTAGCAGTAGTAATATATTTATAGTAATATAGATAGATAGATAGTGATATATCTAGAAAGTGATACACTTTCCCTCTTCCTTTTGTATATAACTTGTCTGTTGAGACTTTCTAATATTTCCATTGAATAGCATCGATGAAGAGCAATTTCTGGATAAATTAGATGTTAATAGGTCCTTGTTATAGGTGTCAAGAAAACTAGCACTAATTTAATAATACATGATAGTTCACTGATAAGAATCACCGATCCAGTCTATAAAGCCTAAAAAATTCACATTCAGGTGCTTGCTCAGGACAAATTAACATGGATTCCATTTTACAAACCCAACCATGCAGGTTTATGAGGTACTGCTTTAGTTTCTTCAAGGATATTTTGGTGCAGTTTCTCTCTCATTTGAATTTAGGTTTGCTTTTTTTTAAAAAAGAAATACCTAATTTAAAAGCTATTAGCTATTAAATTCCATTGAAAGCATGGGAGAATATTTACATTAGTTTTACCAGAGTCCTAGGAAAAAGTCAGGATGTGAAATGTGTTTCTTAGTGTCTTTATTAATGAGGAGGGTTATCTTCATTAAGCTCAGGAGAAAAGCTTGGATAAGAATGACTTAGAGTTTTCTTTATAATGTTTAAGTCTAAAGAGCCATTCCTTTCCTCATACTGCTGGGTCAGAGAGAAATGCATAGTATGGAATGAGTCACTTCTCAGTTGTATTCTCAATAAAGAGAGAATATGCCTGTCATATTTTTATCTTGACAAAAATATTTCATGAATCTGAGGGGAGAAGCACGCAGAGTATTTTTTATTAGTTTGCATATATGTGAGAAATAGCACAATTTTGGAAAGCCACTTAGCATGCCTTGTAAAATGTTATTTTATTGGCTGTACTTATAGTTTGATAGCATTCTGATTTTTGTTCCTATTTCTTACTTGTAAAAACACAAATATTTTTAGTGCATGTGTTACTAGTTTACATACGTTTTAGCACCACTGCTGGGATTTTTCTAACACTTTCTTAATAGCATTTTATATTGTGTGATAGATGTAACCGGAAAACTGCTGCAAAATAACTATGGAAAGGTCAGAAGAATTTGTTCTCCAAATAATTCCAGAGTTTATCTCAGTTTCTGATGAAAGAAATGGGATGTATTTGAAATTTGAAGAGGAAATCCATGCATGTTTCACATATTATCCCTCAAAAGTGTTGAGAATCCTTCAACAGAATATTCACCCTTTGTGCTTCCTTCCAAAGAAAGATCTCTGCATAACAGAATTCCCATTTGTTTTTGGCATTCCTCTAAAACCCTAAAGTCATAATGAGGTCAGTGGGAATTTAAGCTTAAAAATAAATTATTTATCAACTGTCTGTCCAGATTTGAAGAGCTGTATTGTTTTTTAATTGGCATGAATTTAACTCAGACCTCTGAAAATAGGTTTGATCCTACCACATTTAAACAGTTAGTACAGTGATTTTTGGATCCTTTTTTTTTTCTTTGGCAACTTTATTGTTGTGCAACTGCATGAAGATATAATAGAAGTGCTACATGAAGGTTATAAAGCTTAACCCAAGTTTATTTTCCAATTTAATTTGTGTTAGAAATAGAGAAGCTAACCTTGGCTACTATGTCTCCTGATAATACTTTAATTGTGCTTGTCCTAAAGGCAGGAGAAAAGGATACAGTCTGTTGAGGTCCCTGAACTGTAGAATATGTGCAAAACACCTGTATTTGAAATTGCAAGAAGGAAAGGAATAGACCAACTTAAAAATTGGTGAATTCTGTCAAAATGAGAAATGTGAGCAAGCCTGGTGAATAGGTAATCAAACCACTTTATGCTGGAGAATTGTCCTGCTCAGCAGCTTATGTGTGAATGTGCATTGTGTGTGGGTACACTCAGAGTGCTTGAATCTGGTACAATGAATACCTGTATGTGCCAATATCCAGCAGTCTGCTCCACTTGAACAAATAATTGTCATTTGAGAGAACTGTAGTTTCAGAAAGGAAGGTGTTTCTTTGGGCCATGGTTTATGCGTTTTCATCAGGGTGACTAGGGAATAAAAAAGGTAGAGATGAATAATTTCTCCCCTCCTTGTCTCTAGGAATTTTGCTCCTGTAAAATGCAACTTAGGGAGCGATCAAGACAAGGAGTTGAGTTCACAGCTAAATGGTCAGGGGCTGAAACCCTGGGGGAATTGATCATATCAGGAACAACTGGTGTCTCTCCCCAAGTGACAAGGGGGCTGGAGCTGGAGACTTCATCAGGAATCCATCAGATCAAATGTATCTAAAATTACGACATAAATCTACTGACCTTAATCCTTGAGTACGGTTACTAGAGTCTGTACACTGTTTGCTGTACTGAACAGAGGAGAAATTCCCTAGCAAAAGAAAGAAATGGAAGTTTGTGATACATGAAATTCCCTCCCTCCAGTGTTTCTCTTGAACATGACAATGGTCTCATATATCAGGTACTTACATGATTACTTGGTTTACAGGATCTGTCAGCAGAACATCAACGTTTTATGCTTTCCTTCCCTGAAGGCAGTGAACAGAAAGGTCTTTTTTTCTGGGCTTCTGTCAGTGATGCTGTTGTTATTTTGTTTTAATTGTCTGATAGGGAACAAGTTAAACTGAATCTATAGTTAAAAACTGTCAAGTTGACAACAGATTTATTCAGAATGCATTTAGAAAACATTAGTGGAGGAGAGAGATAAGCTCAATATGATGAATAGAAAGCTCTAAATGGCCTTGAGATTTTCAGTGTTTCTGTCAGTGAGTGTTTCAGGATAGACTGCTTAGCTCTTATCAATAAGTCTTTCTTGCAGTCTGGATGAAACTGGTATTTTTGCCCCACATTAAATCATTTGTATTAGTGCTGGTTTCCTGTCCTGTGGTGGTGCCTTCCCTCAGGGGGGCTCGGACCCTGCCTGTTGCTCAGGCACTGGTTATACAGCGGTTGAGTGACACGGGACCCGAGGATGCTCAGGACACCCCTTAGACATCCCCTGGGGTGAAGAGAAGCACAAACCCAGCCTCCCTTTCCAGAGACTTCTTCGCAGTTCAACAGTTTATTGGTCAGTTATTAGGTAATCTTTAATAACTGGCTGTTTTACTGTGTCCCACCCTGTAAGCCCCGCGTTATTGGATGTTAGTGTTTTCCACGCCCTGTTTCCTGTGCCTAAAAGTTCGTGTTTAGTGCGTGGTTCGGCAGATTTTTGGTTTCTCTCTTGGGCTATGGGAAATCATCTATACCCCCGCCAGAAATCTCCCTCTCCTTTTCTTTGTGCTCCGGATCGCCGTGCTCTCAGCGAGCTCCTATCTGCACCTACTGAAGGCAGGCTATCCAGCCTGGGGCAGCGCCATTGGGATACCTGCTTACAGCATGAGAGGTTCTGGCGAGCCCACATTCTGGGCCACTGGTTCCCATGCGAGGGCTTGATCCTGGCTGAGATCGGATCGCTCCAGACCCTCTGAATAAGCGGCGCTCCCAGCCCTGAGGTTCCACCGAGCCATCCCGAGGCAGGGCTGAGTGAGACGCCACGCCGCACTGTCCCACCTGCACCACCAACATTTTTGCCGTGTTGACCCAGTTGTTCTACCCACAGTCTATTCCTCCGTTCTGTTTTAATATTTTTAAAAATTAATATTTTTCAATATTTCTAATATTTTAATTTTAACATTTAACTTTTTTTTAACTCTCTTTTACTCCTTATAAACAAACTGAAGCACCTCAGCTGCACTGATTTGTTTTGGAACTTGTTTGAACATCTAAATTTTCCATGCATCTTTGAGATGGTGGTGCATTAGTGTGGTCTACTCAGTTATTTTTAAAGTAATGGAGTGAAACCCTCCTGATAGTTGTCCTGAAATTGTTTAGTCTCCAGACAGAATAAAGCTGGATTGAAATATGTCTGTAGAACACAAGAAGCTTCCACAGTAAAAAAATACCACATTATGGCCATATAATGTGCTTGTTGTTGTTGCCTTTTTTTTTTAAACCAAGGCTGGGAAAAACAGATTATTTGGATAAATGTAATTACAATGAGACATTTGCAGCATGAAGCTCTTGGTGAACTTGCAAGAAGCTGGAGAAAAGCATGGAAGCACCTTCAGATACAGTACAATTTTTCTGGAATATTATTAGCAAATCATATTTTAAAATGAAGGTGTATTCAGTAATCCTATGTGCTTCTGATATGCATGTCATAAATATAAAAGCTGATATTTTATATCAGTAGAAACAAAATCTCGAAGTATCACTGATTATTTCGGTGTCATTTGGAAAAAAAGGATCTCCTTAGCATTGTATCCACATCAATTTTATACATTCAAGTCTACTAAAATAAGGATAATATTGCAAGTGGGCCAAATTACTCAAGCAATTTCTGATAGCTAAATCACCATAAGTAATACTTCAATATGAAAATAGGTTAAAACAGCAACCGAACCCTGGCCTGATCTTGTAAGTCTATTGATCTTGTCTTTTTTTTCAGCAATCTACAAACGAAAAGCCATATGACATTTTGTAGCCTTGCCTCTTGTGGCAACCTCTGTTCTGATCCTCTCCCACATATTTTGAAAGAGAGTGTTCTTGGTATTACTTTAACCATAATTTCCTTGATATTTTTTATCTGTAGTGTACTTGTGTGAATGCTCTCTGCGTAATAGATTTCCACTGTATTTTGAGTTATTTCTTATACATCCCCAGGGGAATAGCCTGTTCATTTTTCTTGGGAGAGAAAAAAAGATCCTATTTGTGGCAAGCAGGTTGAGCATAAGTTTGTAATTTTTATTCCCGTGTATTGATAGAGGGACTCGGCAATAAGCCCCGTGCAAAGTTAAGTCCAACCTCTTGTGGTGGGATAAATAGAAAGACAGACTGAAAAAAATTAAGGTAAAATCTTGGTAAGTTGCTGATGTTGAAACATGGGAAAAGGAATAAGATATATTTGGTTAAGGGAGTGTTTCACCATTCTATTGTGATAAAAGGGTCATTTGTCTGAGTGTCTGATATGAGTTCTGAGTCTCTGAAGAAGTCTGAACAACTTAAGGAATAAGTCAAATTTCTGGTAAACTATTGAATTATGCTTGCAGGTTATTTTATACTTCATAAATGTCCATGCTATACTCACAGTTAGAGCTGGCCAGAGTGGGGATTTTCCTGCCAGTAAAGAAAGAAATAAAATAATTTTTTTAAACCTTTCTTTCATTAAGAATGAAGCAAAAAAATTCTAAGTGCACCTGAGTGGTGGAGATACAGGATGCTGATAAGCAGGTCTTACTGGGGAAGCAGAATGAGAACCAGTAAACAACAACAAAAAATCAGTGTTTTCTGACTTGTTTATGTATTTTCTGGACTGTTTATTATGATATGATCCTTTCACAGCATAGAAATGAATGTTGCTTAAGAAGCATCCATTCATTGTTTTGTTCTCTCACTGAAAGCCTCACTTATTGGACTCTAATCTGACCCTGCTTTGGATGCAGAATGAACCTGACTGAAATGATGAAATGCTTCCTCCTTCTTAGAGAAACTTTTGTTGGATGAAAGAGAAATATAGGAAGTCAGGATGCTATTTCAAGAGAGGGCCTGCTAGAGCTCTGTGAGGTTATGGAGGTTGTGCTGAGGTAGGTTTTCCTGTTGTGAAGTAGTGCAAAATCTCCCTCTCAGATGGACATCATGAGCCCTCCTGGGGAGATTCAATATCTTCCATCTCTTTTACTGCAGAATGCTTATTTTCCCTTCCATCAGTGCATTTAAACTGACTTTTTATCCCCCTCAATTGCACAGTATTTTATAATTAATAGTTAAAAATAGGTGAACAGCTACAACAAAGCCCATAAAAGATCTTTTGAAATGCCCTTCTTTAAGATTATTGACTCTGCAGCGCTGGAATCAATAGAAAATAGTCTTGACTTCCACAATGCACAGACCAGTGGAAATCTATAATAACCTCTAGGGAGAGAAAATCAAAGTTCATGGCAACTGTGAGAAGACTCATCAGCTCCAAAGCTGAGCACGCACACTGTCCAAACAGTTTTGCACTAAACAAAAGTACACTTTTTGAAATATTTTCTTTTGGCTTATGTCTGCAGTAGCTGCACTGGCTAATCCTTATTAAACTGCAAGAAAGAAGGGAATTAATTCCTCCCTGTAAATTAATATAAAACTGTAAAGAACACCTGCAGGACTATAAGGGTGTATCCCTATGGACAATGCAAAAAAATACAATAAAGTGACCACATGGTAGTAACTGGTGGTTACTGTCTAGCATTTCACTAGGAAAAGGAATGGCTGAGGAGGCTAGGGGAACTAAGATCCATATCCAAGGAAAGGCCAATACAGACAATTAGAGGGACTGCCTTGAAATAATTTTGTACCTAATTTTTTTATTATGTTGTGTTTAACTTCAGTTGAAGAATAAACTTGTTTGAAATTTGAAGATTGAAATAAGCATGATTATACTAAAAAGGGAAATGTGGAATTGATAAAACCAGATATTTTTAGTACAGCTTTTGATTAAACTGTAGAACTTTCAGACGCAGGAATCTGTTGGGGTCGTGAACATAAAATTTATGGCACGATAAAGTAAATATTTATTTTGGATATCCATAGCTGCTCTAATTAATGACAAATACTTCTGGAAGGATTTCACATGACTATTTATTGAAGATGAGGTTTGGGAGTACATTATTCTGCTTCTTCTACATTGTTGGTGTTGCACTGAAGGCCAGCTGAAGGTGCTGGGTTGTTCAGGCTGGAGGAGACAAAGGGCAGGTCTTACTGCTGTTTGCAAATACCTCATTTGGAAATTCTTCAGTGAGGTTTATTTTGGTTATTTCTTTAACCATGAATGTGTCAAACCTCACCTGACGTGAGGGTGGAATAACTTGTTTGGAGAGGCTGTGAGCTCTGCATTCTTAGAAGTACTGAAAATGTGATAGGAGCTGCCCATGAGCCATACTAGTTGGCTATAATTCATAGTTAAATGAGAATCACATAAAAAATACTTAAAAAATATTTTGTTGTCTGAAGTTAAACTGTTTGTGACATTTATCTTTGTGCTTAGTGCTTGTTATTTAGGCATATCAGGACAAATGTCAAATGTTTCCAGTAGTCCCATACATTTTCAGGGGTTTTTATATCTGCTGAGGGGTTTTAGAGCTGTGATTTTAATGCAGTACTTTGCTTTTATTTTTGATATTGTGTGTTCATTGACCATTTAAGACAAAGATGTGGGTTGAGTTCTGGCTGAAATATTTTTTGCAGTATGAATGTCTCTAAAGCTCAGTGCTAACTCATTTGAAAGGCCTGTATGTGACTCTTTTTAGGGTAAAGTGTCCTACAGTGCTTCAAAGATTGTATAGTGATGTCATTGTTGCTCTTGTGCATTATACTGTAATTGCTTAAGTAATATATTTTTTAAAAATTACTTCTCTATTAGAACTGAATTCATCCAGTAACCAGTTGCAAAGTGGATGTATTAAGCACTGCCAAAACAAATCTCTTATAATTCTGAAATTATATGCAAATCATATTGTATTCAGATTCAAACACCTCCAGCTAATTCTTAAATGTAATCTTTCAATAATTCTGTCGCTCCGTTGTCTAACAAGTTGCTCACAGCATAATGAAGCTTATTCTTAGACAGTGAAAGGCAGAACAAAGCCACCTTCATGGGGTTTATATCTCCTTTTCTTGGAGACTGATTTTTGTTAGGGCAGAATATATGTGAGGGGTTGATGCCTTGGGAAGATGATTCTGGAGTAGTATTTTGGAAAGACACCAGAGGGGTATATGAGAGAGCGTTATAGATAATGGGATAGTGTGGGATTGAAGGTGAGAAACATTCCAGTGTATTACCGAGCTCGTTAGAAGAGGCATTTTAGCAGCACTGGAAAGATGAAGGTGGATCATCATCAAACTTGTGGATTCAATGCAGAAGGGGCAGTGAAAACCAAAGATCATAGAATGGGTTGGGTTGGACGGGATCATTAAAGGTTATCTAGTCCAATACCCCTGCGGTGAGCTGGAGCACCTTCTACTAGGTCAGCTTCCTCAGAGTCCCACTTGACCCAACCTTGAATGGAAATATGGGGCATTCACAGCCTCCCTGGGCAACCTGTTCTGGTGTTTGACCACCTGTTCATGAAATATTTCTTCTTTAAATCTATTCTGAATCTACCCTCTTTTAGTTTAAAACCATTATCCTGTTGCTGCAGGCTGTATAAAAATATCAGTGGCCATCTTTTCTACAAGACCTCTTTAAGTACTGAAAGGCTTCAATAAGGTCTCCCTGAAGCCTTCTCTTCTCCAGGCTAAACAACCCCAACTCTCTCAGCCTTTCCTCACAGGAGAGGTAATCCATACCCCTGATAATTTCTGTGTCCCTGTCTTTCCTGTGCTGAGGACCCCAGAGCTGGACACAGCACTCCATGCAGGGTTTCACCAGACTAAAGTAGAGGGGCAAAATCACCTCCCACAGCCTGTTGACCATGTCTCCTTTTATGCAGCCCAGGATATTGTTGGTTTTCAGGGCTGCAAATGCACATTAATGGATCATGTCCAGCTTTTCATCCACCAGTCCCCCCAAGTCCATCTCAGCACAGCTGCTCTCAGCCCTTTCATCTCTCAGCCTGGATTGGTAAAAGTGGTTGACCTGAAAGTAAGCAGTTGGCTAAATCTGAAGGGTTAGGGTTTTTGTGTTTTTTTTGTGCAATTAATTCACTTGTGACCTAAACTGCTATCAAAAAACTCAATTGTGTACAGAAATGTGAAATACGGGAAGCAGTGTGCAACTTGTAAACACCAAATATTTTCCCTGAGCCTGTTTGCATTTCTAGCACATTTATGCCTGCTGGTTCTGCTTCCATTTGATAGGAATAGCAAATGAAGCATTACTGTAGTTGCAATTCTATGAAATGCTCTGTGTTTCTTTGTCGTGCTGCATTAAACTGTAAAGGCATTAATGACCAATACAGGGAATGATGTAATTAAACAAAGGTTTAAAGAGACAGAGCTGAGATCATTAATGAAGCCAAGAGATACAAATTTCAGGGACAAATTACCACCATGCCCAATTTATTGCTATATAAACGTCCACAAGATGTGGAAATAACATAGAGGATCAGTAGGGATGCAATGCTCATCTTGTTTGAAATTAAGGGGAGTTTGATAAACAGAGTAGCTCCATTGTTCTGGGTCCCTTTCCATTGCTAGTCCCATGGAAGCTGGGCTTTATACAGCTTAACCCCTATAACAGAAGTGGAGGATTTCCAGTCTCTGTGGTCTTATGATACCAGTTTATGTGGTCATGCTGAAGGCTTTATGAAGACATGGATTACATTTTTCAAAATACTTTATTTCCACAGAAGGTGCCAGAAGCAGAATGCATTGCACAGCTGCATCTTGGATGGTTGGTTTGGGGAATTCCAAACCAAGCTTGGCATCCTTGTGCCAAACAGATTTTGATGAGTGGATGATGGGGAGAAGGTCGCCTCCTCAGGATGAAGTTTGCAGTCAGTCCATGAAACCTGAGGAGAGGAAGGAGGGGAAGGGTGGTGTGGAAGCACCAGTCCTAAACCAGCAGAGAGTGAGGTGAATCTGAAATTATTTTCTCTTGCAAGTTTGGTGACTTCTGGCCCTGAGTCAAGGCTTTCTTAAGAGCTGGGATATCTCTTGCCACCATCACTGTAGATAGGGATGGTTGGTGAGTGGGATTCATATCTTATGAAGTACCACCATAGGTGGCAGAGCCACCACCCAAGCTCGCTTTTATCAGAGAAATTGGTGCCTCAGGTTTGGAGCTGCCTCAGGCAGTGTGGGAGCCCTGCACCCGTTATCAGAAGTGCTCTGCAAGCTCCCACCTTCCCATTTCTCTCTTCAAGGGGGAAGGTTGAGCCAAGTGGGTCTTTCTCCATCATCTGCTTTTCTTTGTTCCTAGGGAGTCCACAGGCTTCAGCACCTTTGTATCTGGTGCTTATTACTGTTATCTTGATCATTGCTGGCTTGGGTGTTAGTAAACTGTTATTGTTTTACTTATATCTTCTCTCATTCATCTCACCTTATTCGTGAAAGGGGAGGGGTTAAACGTACAAGGGGAAGCAACTCATTTTGGAGTGTCCACCCCATAAATTGTCTTAAACCAAGATAAATGCCTATTCCTATCAAGACACATTACAACTCTTCAATTTCTCTCTCAGAATATATTTTGCCTTGCTTGTGTTGCCTGGACATGTAAATACACCTCAGACCCACAACAGAATGAAACTCAGCAGGAAGGCTCCAGAGATGTAAGATAATCAAGGCATCATTCATTGATGTAAATATGAAGGCAATAAGGATCTTTAGACAGGGCTAAGAATCAGCCCCATGAGCAGAAAGACTGGTGAGGCCAGAGGAGCCAATGAAACTTTAGAAAAAGCTGGTCCAGGGGACTGGGCTGTTCAGCAAATCCCAGTTGGTGCACCAAGGGGGATGTGCTGAATCCTGTGCTGGGTGCTGAAGAGGATCAGTTCTGAAGGTGGGAGGTAGACACCTACTTACCCATGTAGTGTACCTATAATCATATTTCAGCCTGTCAGCCTGGTATTTCAGGTCTACTTCTGTTGCCTGTGCAATCCTTCAATGTGGTCAGAACCAAATGCACTTGGAAAGGAAGCAGAGAAGATTCAACAGTGGCTTGTGGTAACCACAAAATTAAGAGACTAGAAAGGGATTGGCCTGAGGCCAGCATGCTCTAAGGTACAGGGCACCCTGCTGTCATGCTGTCACCTGGGCAGCAGGGGTTTGAGATCCAGGGTCAAGAGACCCAAAGGCCAGAGGTCAGCTTGAGCGGTTTAAATTGGGACAGGCTAGGTCCGGATCTAGGTGTGGCAAAGACTGGGAACAGATTTGTGTTGAAGCAGATGTGCCTGGAATGCCTAAATTTGGAGCTCTAGAAAGTGGGACTGTGTGGGAGGTGAAAACTTCCTTTTTGCTTTTTTGAATCATAGAATCACTTAGGTTAGGAAAGCCTTCTAAGATCATTTAATCCAACCATTAACCCAGCACTGACAAGTCTACCACTAAGCCATGTCCCTAAATGCCACTCACCATGTTTGCTTGCATGTAAATTTTCATTGTCCCTGCAATATTCCTTCCAGAAAACAGATGAAAAAAGATTACCAGTACTTTTTCTCCACAACAACAGTTCCTTCAGTACTTCTCCATGTCCTCTCAGTTGGCATGGAAACAGGATGCTGAAGCTCGGATAGGTCATCCACAGGGGCCAGTGTTTCCAGCAGGACCTCTGCCTCTTCTGACTGTCTCCAGCTGATCTGTTGTCTTCAGCTAAATTCTAATTGGAGACTGAGCACAAATTGGGGCAGTGTACAGAGACAAAGAGAAAAAAGACTTCGAACTTTTAAGTAATGAATACAGGAGGTTTTAAAGAAAAAACAGGGGATAGTGAGGAAACCATGAAATGAGGAGTTCTATCTGATTTTCCCAGTAAAATTTACTTGGCTCAATCAGTGGCAGATTCTGCCCAGTTTTCACACTTCTATGGCAGCAGCACACATTGAGCAATATCTGCTTTTTGATCTGGTCATGTGACTGTGGTTAAAATAATGCCCAGGCTAAGAATTAATGTCTGCCTTTCAGATGAGAGTACATTGGCATATTTACACTTTTAAAGATAAATGAATTAGAAGTTATTAAGAATTATATTGACATGCTCTTATTGTATTTATTAGGTGAATATATTTGACTGAATATCACATCTCATTGTAGAAATTTTTGTGAATGCTGGTCTCTGCTGCTAATGAAATAACCCCTATACTTCTTATGCATAAGATAAATGTGTTTGTAGGTACTTACTGCCCCTAAGCTCAGAAAAAGAAAATTACATAAAAATTATGGTGAACCTGATAAAGATTTCTCTTCACTGTAATATTTTCACTTAGTTGCTCTTAGAGGTGCTGCATTCTATTTTTTTTTCTATGAAATAATAGTGAAGACCTTCTGGATAAACCATTTTGTTCTGCTTTGACTGGTGCTTTTTTCAATCAAGTCATTTACATGAGATCTTCAGCACACCTGTGTGACATTGTTGCCCAAATATTTCAGCATGACTTTGCTGAAGTTCTTCATCACAGAAGCTTGTTTAATGGGAAAACTTGAAGGGGATATCACTCACATCTTTTATTGCACTGCATGTTTGACACAAATGCACAAAATTGACAGTCACAGCTTCAAAGTGTCCTACGGTAGCACAAAGAGCCTCTCATCGTGTTGGACTATTGTTTTAATGTGTCAAATTGTATTTGAGAAATAATATGATTACCCGTGGATAATGCTCTTGGCCTCATTGTGGTGATTAAATAGATGCTTGGTTTGCAGTGAGCTCTGCAGCCTCTGTTCAGTCTGACCTTTTCCTGGCTGCAATGCACCAGGGCCCATTAGCATTTGTTCTGCTCGTTAGAGTGAGAGGTGATTGCCATCCTGAAAAACACCAGATAGCCCAGTTAGTACTTGAGCTGCTTTTCTTTTCCCTTGGCCTCCACCCACCATCACTGAATATCCCCAACAAATGCTGGAGACAGCTGGCAGCACTGCAGAACAATTGATCTCCTCATCTGGCACAATGTATTTGGCACAAGCTGGCACTTCAAGAGTGAGTGTTGTGCCTTTCTTCGTCCCTTTGTATCCTTTGGTCTTACATAAACATTTGTGTCTCTACTTCTGAATATCCACGTAGTTGAAGGAACATCATCCTAAGGTGCCATAACTGGAGTTCAGAATAAGCCTGGCATATAAAGCCGTAATAAAATTATCATATATATTTCCGAAAAAAGGAAGTTCAAAAGGTAAAATTTTGTTTTACAGCTCAAAGTACATTTCTTAACTGTTTTAGCAAACCTTTTTGGGGTTCTTGATGTTTGATGGCATGGCGGTTAGACATGACAGGGAATTGCTATCATCATGCCACAAATAACAATGGAGACCAAGTCCTGATCCTGTTAAATGTGAATTAACTTCATTGGTCACAGTGAAGATGTTTCAAACAAACTCTAATATAATGAAATCAGAATCTCATTATGAAGTTGTGCAGTGTGCAGCAGCTTAAAAGAACAATATTGCCAACAGGGCTGGGACAGTGAGATGGGTCTGTGAGACCTCAGCCCTCCCTGCTTTGGGTGATGCTCCTCATGCCATCTCATTCCATACTTGCAGGGCTATTGCTGTTGCTGCTACACATTGCAGTGTTGGGTATCACATTTTGCACCACCCTGGGTGAAAATGGAAATGACTGGAGATGTTATGGAAGAGCTGGTACAAGATAGCAAGACATGCTTTGTCTTTTAAGAAGGGAAAAGTGTACAAAAAGTAGTTTTATGAATTCAGAAACAGTTGGATAATCTGACATTTTGGATCTGTTCTAATTGTCTTCCTGCTGCTAAGCAAAGTATCCTCTCAGACGCTGTGTTCTTTCGTTTGGAGAAACTTAGAGCCACTTCACTGAAAACAGAGGTCATATCCTCGTTTTGTGTACATTATCCAGTTGCATTAAAATTAACACTCATGTCTGTTTTCTGACCTGGGAGCATATCCCCCATCGTCCCATAAACATGTTGTGTATATGGAAATAGATAAAAGCAACTAGGTGGGAAGAGATGGTTTCAGTGTGTAATGAAGTAAATGTGCTCAGTTTCTGTTAAAACCTCCAGCATGATCTCTAACACAACTTTATTCACTCCAGTGTTTGTTCTTAAGCCCCTGCTTTAGCAATGTGTTAATGCTTTATCAAGTTTTGAAGCTTGAGGTTTTTAAATATTATGCTGAGAACAACTTCAGCTAAAGGATGAATCACAAACTTTGATATTCTGGTCTATCACCTATGTAGAAAAGATATGTTCCTTATAATTTCTGCAAGTTAAGAGAAATTGGCATTCCTTGAAAAGAAATTAATATTTTCTTTAAAGAAATATAAAAAGGTGAATACAAAGCTCAGAGATAAAAAGTGAATTACTGTATTTTTGCTGCAGTGCAGCAGTGAAGAATGAGCTGTGTACTGAGGAAGTGGATACTTGAGAAGAGTTAAGTTAATACTGCCTCCTTCAGTAAATCTTACCTTTTAGCTGCATGTCCTTCACTGTATTTTCCATATTTTTTTGTTTGAATAACATGCGTTTGCCACAAAAAGCTGAAAACAAATGGATAAATGAAAGCACTCTGAGAACTGATTCCTTAGTGCTGCAATAGCTCCATTAGTTATTGTCTGGACAGCTAATACTATATTTCACTGCACGGTGATGTTCTTTCCGTCTGCCTACAGGAGCATCTCAAAATGGGACTTTTAAAAGTACGTGGAGAAATAAAAATTCTGCCTTGTTTTCTTTCTACCTCTATTCTTTAAATGCTTTTAAAAATTCTTTGGAGAGAAGGGGATTGAAGACTGATTTCTTGGAAAGGTAGCATGTCTTTTGAGTTTTGATCTGCATTGCTGGTTTTAACTTTTAGGTCTTCTAGCTGTCCATTTAGCTTAGAAGAAGAAATGATGGCTTAGATTTGTATGCCACATCTCATCAGGGTATTTGCTATTCCTACAGCAAGACAATTGAGTTCCAGCCTTTTTGGGATTAGTTAGGCAATGATGTGACAATATGGTTATGCTTGCTGTTCATTTTTAGCTGTGTTTTTTAGCTTGGCATGGCAGCTCCTTCTGCTCTCCCAAGTATTTGCAGACATCAGAAAATACAATGTGATGTCTAGGAGAAATAGATCTGACTTCTTGTGTGATTTATGAACGAGTTCATTTCTGCAGCTACAACTCTTTCATTCATTTGCATCACCTTAGCAAGATCTGCTGTGAAGCAGAATGTTACTGATACTTTACAGTGAACTTTTGCCATGATTACCAGACTACTGTAGTGCCAGACTGCAGCCTGAGGGTTGAATCAAGGCTGGGCTTTGTTTCCCTGCAGAAGTCACTGAATCTCTCCTTGCTTCAGTGGGTGAGGATTAATTCAGTCATGTTTCAAAACTGCTTTGAGATTGTCACCTGGAGGGAGTCATAGTAGTGCAAAGTGTGAACTCTGCATCACAGGATGGCTCACTAAACCAGAGGAGCACTAAGCCATGTACACAGCTGAACACTATCCAGGTATTGCTAAATCATATTTGTGCCCCTAGGGATCGAAGTGCTGAAGTGTAAATGTGGGTTCTTTTCTTTGAAGTACACGGAACAAAATGAATAATTTGTTTACTTGCAAGATGACTGCCTCTATAGTACTCCTCATACCCACATTTTAACAGTTCCAAGTGAAATGAAATGTTACGTTATCCACGTATGGCTTCTGAATTTTCTTTGTGAGAAAAAGAAGAAAAATAAATTGTGCTTAACATATTGTTTGCAAAGTAAACCTCCTGCGTTAAAATTCAGAGAAGACATCTTGCTTGAATAGGAAAATGTGCAAATACATGCCCAATGCTGTGGTTGGTTTAAAAGAGTGATGTCAAATGTCAAAGTTCTTTCAAATGTCCCCTCTCTTAAGACCTGTATATTCATTATTGTCTTCTAACTAGAATTTTCTTTCATGACCTGAAAAGAAATATTAAACCTAGAACAATTCTGTTATTTGCAGCATTATTTAAGCAACTTAAATACACAGTTGGAATGAATAGTTTGCAAAGAATAACATTTAGAAGAATTTTCCATTTAGCTTTAGCAGTATATTTGTCAGCAGACTTTGGTTTACTCAGGTATCTGATTTTTTGTTCAGTAAATGTTTTTGGATGTTTGCTCTCTTGGTTGTTGGTGAATATTCAGTGTTTGAGCTCTGTGCCTATGAGTTCTGTGCCTATGAGCTCTGTGCCTACAGACTATTGATCAGAAGCATTTCATAATGCTTTCTCTGCTCCTTGATTAGACAAACATGTAAGCACTCTGGCTCAAAGAATTATGTGGGTGAAGCTAAGACTCGGTTGCCAGGAACACTCTTTCTTGGGTTTTTAAAATTTATCCAAAGACTTTGGTCAGAAAAACAAAGTGACAAACATTTTATGAGAATCAACATAAAACGCTCAAGAAGAGCTGAAAAATGACTTAAAATAGCCGAAGGCATAGTGGATATATAGATATAGTGGATATATTTTTTTGCATGTTCCTTGTAATATTTAGATTAGAGAATAAGGTCACAGAGTATGTAGATTCAAATAATCACATCTGTAAACAGCAGTAGCTTTAAAGATGATTGCCTGGACTGGGAGAACCAGTTCTGCTGAGCCTCAGCTTTTACCTGTGACTCCCAAAAGTTCCACTGGGTTTGATCTCCCCAGTGCCAGTGGGAATATGGGCAGCAGTGTGTTCTCCATGACAGAGCCTGTAGGTAATTGGTGTCTGGGTGCTCGACGCAGCAACTGAGATACATCTGTAAAGAGAGGGATATAGTCTCAGTTTCCAACAAAGCCGCTGAGATCCCTGTCATGCTAAGGCCTGGGAATAAGGAATAAAAGAAAACTATTAACTAAGGTCTCCTTAGAGCAAGAAATGCTGCACCATTCCTGTTCTGTGAAGACCCCTAGTAAAAAATAAAGCACATTAGAGCTACCGAAAACACTGTTCAAACTGTGATCTGCGTCCTCTGAACTTGTCAGCTTTGTCTCATAAGCTCCCAGTCGTTCATGCAGGGTGTCAGGGAGAAGAGCAGGAATTGTGCCTTTCATCCATCAGGCTGTTGGGAAATGTCAAGCTGTCAGGCTCTGACGGGGGGAAGTCAGGGAGTGCGAGACAGCGTCTTTTCTCTCTGTGGCACCGTTCTAAGTGTGACCTCAGCCACATGGATCAGCTGAGGCTCCGACAGAGCATGAGAGGAGAAGGGTCGATGCCAATAAAATGCTTATCACACTCAGTGGTGCAACAGTGAAAGTCAGAGGGAAAGTCAGTTCACTTCAGCCTAGCCCAGGTTTTATGTACTTAACTGTTTCTAGGCATGTGCTGTTTGTGTATCTTCACCAGGGTTCATAAAATGGTTTGTACTGGGACTGATGGAAACTGAATTATTTATTTCACTTAATGCAGATCTTCATAAATCATTTGGGAACTGTGAGAGTGTTTGTTCTTATGCTTTGTCAAACACTGAGGTTTGCAAAATATGGGATATTCTTTGAGGTCTTTGCTTTCACAGGGTAGTGAAAACTAAATGAGAATTTTGCTCTTGAAGTTGGTAGGCCCAGGACTCTTGATGTATTGGTTAATCATCCTGGTTGGGCTACTCAAAAGTTTTAAGCTGGCAAATCACAAAATAGTGATTTGCAAACAATAGTTTTCTTGATTAAAATCTTTATAATTTTTTTTTTCTGGTGTGCTGAGCAGCCCTTGACTAATATGACACTCTTTTGGTTGCTTTGCCTCCCTGCAGTGGTCAATCTCATCATAGTGGGACTATTTTGAAAGTGCCTATTCAGGTAGACTCTCTTAAAAAAAGAGGGAATAATGTGCTGCCAGTCCCCTGTATCAAACAGGGAGCAAGGAGGCTGACAGAACTGGGCAAACTGAGCTGCCTTGCAAGACTAACAAAGAGATGGGCAGATTCCTTTTTGTACACTTGATTCACTGCTACTGTTGTTTCTCTTTCATTTGTTCAGCTGTGTTTGCTCTCCTGCACATCTGTGCTGCTGCCATTTTTCAACTCTGTTTATTTGCCAATATAAGGTGTGTATATATGATATTCCCCTTGCTCAAATTGAGACTAGCACTGAAAACTTTTCTTTTGTGTAGCAGAATATACAGGGTGCTTTGAAGGTCCTTCAGCGAGGCAGCTGAATGATCTAAAACTTCAAGGCACACAAAGCACTCAAGGACACAGGTTGAAATTCTGCTCCTAGACTTGAGTTTTGCTTTTAATGTTCTTGTTGGCTGTTTTTTTTTGCCTCCTTCCAGTTTTGAAGTTATTGATATACGATGATCTGACATGATGATCTAAGTCTCTCTGTAGTGCCAAAAATTGCCAGACTTACCACAGAGAAAGAAGCAGAAACAAAACTAAAAAGACCAAAAAAAACCCACCAAAACCACAAACCCTCAAAGCTTTGAGATTTTGATGTTTCCTATAATGTCAGTTGTGGAGCTGGTTCAGTCCTTAAAAAGATAGTCAGTTTGGGTTTACTGGGAAGGGGAAGCCTCTGGGCCTTCTCCAGTGGCCCACCTGGGAGAAGGGTCACAAGTGGAGGTGAATCAGCTCTGTGAAATATAGGCCAAGTGGTTTTAGACCTGGCAGCAGCAAGCATCAATATAGTTAATGGGAGCTTTGGAAAGGGCTTTTATGTGAATGTGAGGGTGATTATTTTCCCTTTCACTTGTAAATAAGTTTGCACGGTTCTCTGACTTACAAGAGAAGCTATTCCTGGTTCTCACTTATTACATCTCATTGTATCTTGTACTTTATATTACATTTCTCGAACTTTTAACCTTTTCAAAAATGTAACTAATGTGCTTCTGGCAAGCATTTGAGTATCATTATTGTCATATTTCAAAGTAAGCTCATTTCTCATCTTCTCATTGTTTCCTCAAATATTTTTTCCCCCCCTACGGAATGAGAACCTTAGGCTAAATTCCTAAAGGGTGTAACCTAGATATTGAGGGCACACATTTATCCATTGTTTGTCTATTCAAAGCTCTAATCCTAAATATAAATACTCATCTGCTAGTTATTTGCATGCATGAGAGATGGTGGATGTATACACAAAGCTTTTTATTTATTTCTTTTTGTTTTTCTTTCCCCACTTGTGTTGGGAAAGAGCTCTGTGATACTGAATTACCATGGAGTAGAAAAGGAATTATTTTTTGTCAGCAAGAACAGTAATAGCTGGAAAAACTTTAATTCATTTAGAACAGTTATGTACTGATTTTATACATTGTTTATATATTATACACTGATTTTCTATATTGTATATATAATAAATAGCATGAAAACGGTCAGATTATAAATGTAAAAAGTATAGCAGTAACGTGTGTTAAGATCTGATTATTAGAGATGCCTCTGCCTGAATTAAGGTGCAAATGACACCACTGGCCAAAGTCAGTAGTGTGGATTTTATTGAACAGTAAAAATGAGGTGGAGACAGACAGAAAGAAATAGAAAAGTTCCCATCAGGTGACTTAGTTCACAGTCCAAATTCCAGGGATCCAGGAGGTATATTTAGGAGGGTGGGCTTCAGGTGTCACAGGCGAACAGTTGCTTAAAAGCTTTCAACTCTGTAGTGTGGGGAAGAAACAAAATCAAAGTGGGATTTACAACCTCTCTGTTCTGTTATTACTTTTGTTTTGATGCCTTAGCTTCTAGAAGAGGTGACCTTTGCAAATGAAGAAATAAGGCATATATACAAGAGAAGAGGCAGTAAAAGATTTATGGTGGTACAAGCATTTTCAAAGTTTTAAAGGTTTCTTCATTCATTATCTTCTCAAATTTCTCCTTGCAAGAGACAGACAGTTAAAGTGGGGCTTGTTTCTCTCTTTAAATTTAATGAAAGCTAGAGACTGCATGGTGAAATACATGCTTGCAATAACAGGATAACAATACCAAGGAGCTCACTGAGGCAGTACTTGTGTCATCCATGAAAACCACAATACAACTGGCAAGTAAGACTTGGTACACAAAGCATAAGAGAATTTATTTAAAAAAAAATAAGTGAAGTGGAAAAAAGAGCAGCTGAGGGTATTGTGTAACTGGTGCAATATAAAAATTCTTGGGGAGTAGTGAATCTGCATGACAATATTTGCACAATAACCATAGGGTTGTTTTCCATGTGAGAAAGGCCGTGCTCACCTGGATGATGTTTTTGCATTAGCCACTTGATTTGCTGTCCACACTCCTAAATATTCCTATTTCTGCATGTCATGGATTCAACAGGCTGTTTTTGACTTAGCTCTGTTGTTATATTCATTAGACTCAGCATGGAGAGTCAACCTGGGATGGGGACAGAGCATGAATTAGTGGAAATTCAAACTGAGGTGCTTGTGGGATGCCTTAAAATATATATTCTGAAACAGAAACAACACAATATGATATTCTGGCTCTGAATGTTTGTGTTCTTTATGTGGTTTGGTACAGATTAGAGGCTATGTGATAATGGACTGGGAAGTGGGCAATGTTATTTCTAATGAGATGTCAGTCCTAAAACTCTGTGTGCTTTAGTGGAAAGAAGTGGTATCCAGCTGATGAGCTCTGCTGATGTTTTTTCATTTCATTAAGCCTTGATTCACATCCATGTTACTTAATAAATACATGATAATTCCTACTTGACCTCATGTGTGGGTGGCTGGAGCAATACAGGAAAGGCTTAGCCCCTTTTTCTCCTGTCTCTTCTCCCCCATAGAGGCACATGTTCCTCTCCAGCATTTCCACTCCAGAATAAAAGTTGTTCTCTCTTCTCACTGTAGTTTCTTGCCCTTTGGATGAGATGTATGAGAGAGTACTTCAAGCTGTTCACTATTTACAATTCCTCCCTCTGGCAGGAATGTTTTCTGCCTGTCTTGGATACCATTTCTCTCAGCAGAGGCCTCTCTGAACTCTCTACAGTTTGTGTGTGCAATGATTATATACACATTTCTCCACAATGGTGTGGTTTTGTAGTGGGATAATCAATTCCAGACAGCTGGTTTGTGGCAAAATCCCAGCCGGAGGGAGACAAGTGATCCTTACCTTGACATAGATGAAATTAATGCATTAATAAATTGCAGTTGACTTCAGCCAGTTATATTAAGATGATATCTATATAGCATTATTACATGATGTCCTAGATAAATCAGGTTTGTTGTTGTGCTGTCAAATAGCCAACATTTTCTCTGGCAATGGAAATACAAATTTTGGCACTAGAAGAATTCCATTAGATGGAGTGCAGATGGTGAAGGGAAAAGCTCATGTTCTTGAAAAGGGAGTAGAAAGCATCCCATTTGATTGTGTATGTTGAAGGATGGATGGTTTTGGCCCTTCCCAAACCTTCCCAAACCTTCCCAAACCTTCCCAAACCTTCCCTTCCCAAACCTTCCCTTCCCAACCCTTCCCTTCCCTTCCTAAACCTTCCC
>VZRZ01003770.1:751946-798395 GCA_013398175.1 Climacteris rufus | reverse complement strand
CCCTTGCCCTTGCCCTTGCCCTTGCCCTTGCCTTGCCCTTGCCTTTCCCTTGCCTAACCTAACCTAACCTACCCTTCCCTAACCTTCCCTAACCTTCCCTTCCTTAACCTTCCCTAACCTTCCCTAACCCTAACCCTAACCCTAACCCTAACCCTAACCCTAACCCTAACCCTAACCCTAACCCTAACCCTAACCCTAACCCAACCTTCCCTAACCTTCCCTAACCTTCCCTTCCCTAATCTTCCCCAACCTTCTGTTCCCAAATCTTCCCTTCCCAAACCTTTCCAAACCTTCCCTTCCCAAACCTTCCGTAACCTTCCCAAACCTTCCCTAACCTTCCCCTTGATCTGAATCTAGTTTCGTGAATGTTTTTTTACAATTTCTGTTTCTTTACATATTTTTTGGTATATCCTGACAGGTGTTATGCGTGAGGACAGAGTTTACTTGGATGATTTTTTCATGATTCTAGAGAAGTTACATACCAAGAATTTTTTAGTAGGCATTTGCATGTCATCTTTATTATTTCCTGGAAAGGGTTCAAAAAAGTCTTCTCAGCGTCTGTATATGTTTAAATTTCTTAAACACAACTTTACCCTCTTTGTGGGAAAAATTCTCCTTTTTGTTTTGCATCTGTACAATAGCTACTACTGCAACCTGCTGCTCTCTGATTAGAGCAGTAAAATACTCTGGCAGTACTCCTAATGCTTATAAAAATAATAATGATCTATAAGGAGAATAAACACCTCAAAACCACAAAACCCCCAAACCAACAAAACTTTACCATATTAAGCAAGTACAAAATAAAAAGATTGGGATTAGGGGAACACCAGTTGTTTGCATAATGTAATTTTTAATTCTACTTAAATTTTAATACACGAATTCCTTGCTGTTTCTACTCAAAAATCAGATAAAAGATATAGAAAAATGTAGCATAAAGCACCTACTGAAATTCTTGCCTAGTACCTGAATGCAGTTTCAAAACCATGACCTAAAATGTGACATTTTTAAACAAATCAAAATAATTCATTCAGTGTTCTCATGACTTCAGTTATCTGTTAAGAAGCCATTTTTTGAAAGGCATTCTCATTTAACTGTTTTTGCATATTGCAGATTCTTACCTAAGGAAAAAAAGTATAAGATTTCTTGCTGGTGATGTAAAGAATGTAAGATAGCTAGCAGATGGCTTACAGATATCATTCTGAAATATCTTACCCTGACAAATAACAATGGTGTGTTTAATTAGCACTTTACAGATGGTATGCAAAATGATCTTCACTTAGCACAGAAATTATTTTTCTTTTCTTCTCTCTCTTTTTTTTTTTTTTTTTTTTAACAGACTGTTTTTGAGAGTCAATTTTGAAAACACGGCTTGTGGTGCTGCTCAGGATAGACCCAGATGAAGCTGGGAATGTGTTCTCCATATGGTTCTGTGTGGGAATTGCCCTGTAGCTTTGGGGTCCTGGTGCACGTGCAGAGCCGGTTAACACAACCTGAGTAATAATGACACATATTTAGATCATGTTAGACTAATATAGGAGTTGCTGAGTTGTAAAGAGAAGAGGTCAAGGAAAGACAAGGCACAGTGGAATCTTTTCACTTTTATTCTTCTGAATTTAGTGAATTATCAGATATTTCTAAGCATGCAATGCATCTGTAGTCCAAATGTTCCTTTCAGCACAAATGATTGTACTTGCACTTTCCAAATGGACCTATTGCTGATCTCTGCTTTTTCAATGTTTTGTTTTGTTTGTTTTTTTTTTTTTTCCACCCAGATATTGGCAAAAGCAACCAGCAAAGAACAGACTTCAATGACCTCTTGTTGTAATGATGTTGCTGCTCGAGGCTACAGGTAAGCAGGTGCAGCTGCCTTAGAGACTGTAAGGAAACAGGAAACTGGTGTTTTGTTGTCTTAGTGTATGGCTTTGTTTGGTTATGTTGCTGCTGAGGAGAATACACACTTGAGAGGGAAGATGCCATAAGGAACAGTGCGAAGACAAGTGGAAAAACACTAATTCAAAAACCACAGCAAATAAATGATAGTGGGAAAAGTCATGAGCCCAACAAGGACTGAAAATAATCTTTCAATAGGTGATGGAAGATTTTGATGAAGAGGTACTGAAATACCTTAAAAGTGAAGGAAGACAATGAGTTTATGACTTTTGTGATGGAGGAAGGAGTCCACAGAGGAATACAAAGTGAAAAAGCCAGGGTAGTTGAAGGGATTGGGTAGGAATATGATACCTCCTGCCATGTTTGAAATGGCTGTGAACGCTTTTATTATTTTTAAAAGCCAAATTAAATGATATTACAGTAAGCAAGGTGGAAGTGGGAGTGTAAAAGTGAATTTTAGTAGCACAGCAGGAGCCAGGCAGCAACGTTTATCACAAAAAAGTTATTCACAAAGTAGCTCTACAGAACCTGGATGTGTACTCAGAACTGAAGATGAGGCAGAGTTTTATCACCTTGAAAAACAAGAGAAATGATGAGTTATACAGATCAAAAAAAGAGAAAGGGCCTGTGAAAAGGAGGGATTGGAAAGTCTTTTTAGGTTTACTTGTGCTGCCCTTTGTGGTGAAGAATTGCTGATGAGCTGGCCAAGATATGAATTTCCTAGGAGACAAATATGAGGTAAACACAGGTCCTTGGGCTGATGGCAAGGTGCAGATATCTGCATTTCTGATCTCAAGTTACCCTGGGCTGTGGTGTAGGTGGACACTCCTTGCAAAACAAAAGGAGTTAGATGGATTTGCTCAGGGATAATATGAGTAAAGAGAACAAGAAAATAAAATCACAGAAACCAGAAAAGCTGATATAGTGATAGAACTCATGAAAGTGGGACAGTGAATTTTATACAGACAGATAGTGATAGGACAAGGGAGAATGGTTTTAAACCTAAATTGTGAGGGTGGTAAGGTGCTGGAACAGATTGCCCAGGGAAGCTGTGGATGCTCCATCCCTGGAAGTGTTCAAAGCCAGGTTGGATGGGGCTTTGAGCAATCTGGTTTACTGGCAGGTGTCCCATGCTGACCTCTCATATTCCCCTGCTACACCTCTCAGCCTACTCCACCCAAGCCTGCTGCATGCTTTGCTCCCACCAGATTACATGCTTGATCCCAGAAAAATCCACCTGATCCATCTGTGTTCTGATTAAACATAAATATTTGCACACAACAGCAGCAAAGCAGCCCACACACATGACAGCATGAGATTTAATTCAAGTGAAAGGAGAGGTTTTCTATGAACCAAATGCTGAGAGGATAAATCTATAGCAGACACCTGATCTTGTTTTTTCCTTCAGAAACACTGAGGAGACAGAAAGGGGATCATGAAGATCAGCTGGGATTGTCAGATTAGCAGGTGAAGAGAAGGAGGAGAGAATTAGGTCAATATCTGTAGGTGAGATTAAAGAAGAAATAGTAAGCCTCATGGAGAAGAAGTTGGTAGTGCCAGTGCTCAGCAATTAGTACTACTGACAGTGAGAGAGAACCCAAAAGAACCTTGCTGATATTCAGGTAAGAAGAGCAGTATTGGGCAAAGCTGAAACTTTTGTAAAATGTTGGCCATCCGCTGCCAAGTAGCTGTGTTGTGTTATGGAGGTGACAAATCTGCAGCCATGTATACTCCTTGTGATCCTTTTCCACACCACCATTATTTTGTATCATTTTGGCTGTAATGAGGTTGATTTTGGTAATAAAGTTTTGGAAAGAAAGCTAGATCAAGGTGAGTGACGTAGTTCTGCTCAATGTGTGCTTACACAGGCACCCTGAGTATTACTCGTGGCAAAAAACCCAGGAGAGAGCTGGCAGCTAACAAAGACCAGGCCGCCCAGTCTGGGAGACTAGAAGAACCTTAGGAAGAGCCACCTGAAAAGCTGCATTGGGACAACATGCATCAGGAGAGGAGAAAGGGCTCTTTAGGAAAGTTGGATTCAAATTACAGCAGTCCGTTCCCAACAGCAGGTTCAATAAGTCAGATTGATCCACTTCTACCCAGCTCAGTGTGCAGTCAGAGGGCTATATTTTAATATTCCATTGTGGCTACAGTTATATTACTCCAAAGATGAGGTCAGTTGGATTTATTGCTTACAGAGAGTGAAATGAATACTTGGAGGTAGAATTATTCTTTTTTTTTTAATGTTAAGGTCTCTATTGTGCACAACTTTTCTGCTGTTATTCCTAGTGAGGATGACTGTACTTCAGTTGGCTTTGGTATTTACTGCCACTTCCAGAGAGCTGGCAGAGCAGCACACCCAGGGAGAAATCTTCTCTCAGTTCTCCTCTTATACTCAGGTATTCTGCAATGCCTTATGTCATTCCTGTCATTAATAATCAAGCATGCCTTTTGTGTGTTCCAATGCCACATAAGTATAGGTTTCATTATTTTTTTCTGTATTCATAATTTCTTAGTCCTTGATTATAATGTCCAAGAACACCAGTGAGGAGTTAAACACCAAAGAATGAAAGTAAAAATTTGAGGACAGTTCTTCCTGAACCAGAAAAGGGGAGAAAATTCTCCCCATAAGCCAAATTTGACAAGAAGTCAAAGAATGCAGGAATAAAATGACAATTGCCACAAGCCAGACTGAGAGAGACGTTGAAAGAAATATTAATAGGAAGTGACAAAATGTTCTTCAGCCTTAGAAACCAAGAAGAGCAATGACTGAACAGTTTGCTGTACAGTGAAGGAGAGAGCAACACAATCCAAGCATAGCTAAGAGTTGAACTGAGTGGTTTGTGCTGGGATTGAGCAGTCTTGGGATGGTGACCACTGAGCAAAGACAAACAGCTGTGAGGTTACAGAAATAGAAATTACCACTTTCCGGATGAGAACTCAAAGTACTTAATCCTATCAACTCAGGAGACCAACTAATTTCCATCACACAATTCTAAAAGAGCTGGCACATGAAATTGCAGGACTGCTGCTGAATATCTTTAATAAACCTCAGGGGAGAATAGATATGACTATAGAATAGCAAATACAGTGCCTTTATATAAGAAGGGAGAAGAAATGATGTGGGAAAGGACAGGCCATTAATCTCACCTCAGCTGCATGCATGGCTTAGAACAAAGTTTGAAGGAAGGACTAATTAAGACACATGAGAAAATGGGCAATGGGATAATGAGTGACCTGGCTTTACCATAAGTAAGCTAAAGGAAAGGCAGGCACCTGGCTTTTTCATGTCTTAAAGAAAAGTACTCAAAAATTTGAAAGAGCACTTCTAAGCTTCTGCTCTCTGGAGAAGATTTTTGAATATCACTCCTTAGTGTCTCAGACTTTACAGTGACTTTGCTCAGCATTTCCCTGCAGACTTCCTGAAATTTTCTGCTGAATAAAATGTTCTTCAGCAGTCATTTCAAATAGAGTTGTGTTTTTGTCCCTGAATACCAGACAACAAAAGCTGGATGTAATGCTGGGCCTTGCTTTGATATTGCAATAATGCACATAGTTGTTTCTGCAGTATTTTATCTTTAATGTTCATTATTGCTTTATGTGTCTGTGGATAAGTGTCTCTGTTTTGAAAACAGGACTGTATGTATTGACCCAGCCAGAACATCAGAGAGAAATATAATGGGGTGTAAATTTGCTTCAGAAAAACCCCAAACAGTCAACATTTTTAAATGCTTTTAGAGCAATCTTCAATCCACATTATTATCAGCAATTGGTTGGCCAAGTAAGCAAACCAAAGAGACCATTTTTATGTGAATGTAATGCAATTTAATTGTAGTATCTTAGAATTATTTAGAATATGTTCACATTAGGGTTACGTTTGTGATCCTTGTGCAGTGTAGAGAAATACTAGGGAAAGCTGGGCTGTGTCAGGTGAAGTGCTGACTCAAACTGCTTCCACCCTGCAGTTCAGCTCAGATTTTTGCTACTTTGACTGGAGCATGGGTGATTGCAGTGGATGTCACATCAAATCAGACCTGACTTGTCTGTTTCTTTAAATTGCTATTTCTGTATGCAACAGTAACCATACACAGATAGATATATAAAGTAATAGAACTAAAGGCTTCTTGAAAAATGCTGTGATCAGCAATATATGCTTAAAACGTCTATTTTACATGCTGGTTTACACTTTTTGCCCTGTATATAAGTGATCCTATGAGCTGCTTAGGATATTGCTTCATCAGAGATCCTCATAGCCATTAAAGCTTTCAATTCTGAAGACATTTCTGATTAGCTGTGAGTTATCTTGCACACCACCAAAAAACAGGTGTTGCTGCTTGTATGTAGAGGGACATGTCATCAGTGACCTTCATATATTGTCTACGTCATGAAACAGCAGGACTTCCTGGGAGGCTTACTGAAGGGTATGGAGTGATGCTCATCTGTTTTAGATAGGCCTGGATTTACATCTAACTCCTCTTTCTGGAGATGAAGTTTGTCAGAAAATGTTGGGCACCAAGGAACAGCCCTGGTGCTGCCCTAAGGCTGTGCTAAGCCAATGAACTCTGTGTCCCTTGCTCTAAAGAGATTGCGATGAGGGAGAGAGGAACAGGAAGTAAACATCAACTTGTTCTCAGTGGAAGGCTACAGTCCTAGAAATTAAGTGGTAATTTAAGCTTCCTGCTCATGGTAGAATCTAGTAACAGTCAGGAAAATTGCAATCTATTTGGATCTCGGGCCATGCAACTACACATGGTAGGGGATTTTTCCTTTTTTTGAACTTCAATGAGCTGGTAGCATATGTCTTTATTTTGTATTGTCCCTTGCAGTCTCCAGAAACATATTCCTGCTGTTCCTAAACTCGGATTTTGAGTCCCATCTGTCTTGCCGAGAATGTTTCTTGTTATCAAGTGCCTGCAGCAAAACAATAAAAGAATCTTCCCAATTTAGCCTTTAATAATTTCTGTCCATGGTACATCTTAGTTATATTTCTCTTGTCTTTTTGTCTCTCTGCTCTTACAGACCTCATTCTGATTCTCTCAAGATTGAATTTTGCTGATGAAGTAAAAGCATTAAAAAAGAGTAGGGTATTCCCTCATCCCCCAAAGAGAGAAGACAACAGAATACCTACCACTCCATGTATATGAGAACTTTAGAAAACGAAATAACTTTAGTTATTTTCCATACCTAGCACAGCTGACCTAGTGCTTCCAAATATTAATCTGTTGCCCCTTGTTTTCCTTATGGTGGGTATATTTAGAAAAGTTGTTTCCTGGTAAAGTTAGTATATTTCATTTTACTTAGTTTATGGAAATATTTAATCACTCAGTTTGCATTCATTGATTTTTAATTTTTTTTTAAAATTGTCTTCTTATTAAGGTTTAATTGTATTAACCTCAGAAGTCAATATAAACATTTTCATTAAATTCAGATGTATGAAGATGTCTGAGACTGACGTCAATTTTGGGTCACTATTTGCTTGCCATCTTCATTTTTGCAACCCTTTTATTATGTCTAGACTTCATTGCCTTTTGAGGCTTGATGTTTTCTAAAACAGACTGAGAGCTGAGTGAAAATTTGTGAGTCAATGAACTTTGCAGATATTCACATATGAACCAAATCTTGCCTTGAGCTAAATTCTGACCAGATTTTAAGAAAAACAGAAGAGTAGCTAATGCTCTCTGTCACTGTAGCCAATGCTTGGGATGATTGGCAGCAAAATTTAAAACATATCATTATATACTAATTAGGCAAACTGCATGCTGAAAATCTGAATATTGCCAGCTGTCAAATTCTTTCTTACATTAGAGATATTACTGGTTTCATCAATATTTAAAGAACAATACATCCAGCATTTAAGGTGGAAGAAGGGATGATGATACAATATTTCCTGTTGCGGTGTGTTGACCCTGACAATCATAGGGTTGCTTGCTCACTTCGCTCCCCCTCCCATTCCTACAAGATGTAGGACAGAATAGGAAGATGGAAAGTGAGAAAAATCATAGGACAAGAAAAACATAGTTTAATAAGTGAAGGCAAGAAGGAAAAACCACAAGAAGTTATGCAAGGGCAAGCACTCAACACCTGTTGGGTATCAAGGACAACCTTAAGAAACAGATATTTATGTAATTCACATCTGTAACAATTTTATCTCTTCAAGAATCTTCCTATTGTGTTAGAAAACACAGGCTAGATTCTTAAACCCTATGAGTAGTAAAAAAGCCATTGTGCATTTTGTTTGTACATTGTGATTTGTCTTTTTTGTGCATCTTCCAACCTGCTTTAGATAGTGTTTCAGATATGTACATTTAAAACATTTAGTACTCCTCAACCAAATATGCTCTGATTCACTTCAGGATGAACTTATTTAATTAACTCTCTTTCTGCTCTGCTGTGAGGCAGCTGGGAGAAAGATTGAGGCTTATAATATTCCAAACAGTCCAAACCTCCATGAAAGCCTATGTGCATCTGTATCCCACAAACACACACACTTAACATTCTGGGTTTGTAACCAGGCATTAGCTTAATATCCAGCATGACTTTACAGAGGCCCATCAGCTGAAAAATAAAGGGGCATTTAAATAATCCACTTAGGTTACAATTCAGTACTGGATTGGTTTTTATTGAATCACAGCTTTACATACAGTCTACAAACTAAATAAGCCATTGAATTTAAGCCATAAGGGAGACGCAAGGATGAACATAAAGTTTGTCCTAAGGCTGTAATTGTGCTATAGCTGAGTATTGGGGTTGTATCTGCAGTCACATCCTGTTCACTGACCTTGTTAATGCCCTGGGTGGTCCAGGATCTCACTGATGTGTCTGTCTAGGTGTAGCAATCAACTGGTTTGAGTCAATGGATTATCTTGTTTTCTGAATAGTAACCATATTATCCACAAATTATTTGACTATTTGTTACAACAGCTTTTCAGGCAAGAATTTCAGAGGATCCTAGAGGTTCCCCCAGGTAGCTCTCGCCGTGTCTGGATTAATTTTTTGTCACAGTGTGCTGGTGTTAATCTTCATTCCATTTGAGAGGAGAACCTGTCCATACTAGAGAATCTAGGTGATTTCTCTTGTAGAACCGGCCAAACTGGACATAGATAAAGCACAGTAGAAACTGTTCCTGCAAATGCAGAAATGGTCTAGAAGCACAGACTTTTGTACATGGTCAAGATAGACAGGAGGAGCTTTGTGCACAGGGTAGGAGAGTAAATAGTGATGGATCATGCATGGGTTGGAGCAACCAGGCAAATACAACCAGGAAAACAGATACAGGAAATGAGTCGAAGAGAAGTTCAGGGAATTTCCACCAATTAATCTGAAGTCCAGTTGGAAGGACTTTTGTAAACAATTTTCATTCAGAGACCAACTGACCCTTCCTATTCAGGAGACTTGAAACAGTGCTTTCATTGTCCATGTTAGCATTACCTTATGTGAAATTGCCAATAAAGATGTTTTTTTTGTTTGTTTGTTTGTTTTTTAAAATGCTCTATCCATGATTGTCTATGTGACAGTACCAATCAGTGTTGTGTCATAATCCATCACAATTAAGTGAGGGTTTTTTTTGCTAAGATACGGAATACTCTATCACTTAGAAATCTTTACCATGATAGTATTGACTGTTTGACTAACTAGAGGCCTAGCACCAGTAGAGATGTAGAGAAGTTATTTGCTGAATCCTCAGAGTTATACTGAATCTCGATGGTTATATTGAAACCAAATCACCTAACAGGATTTGCTGAGTAAAAGTCACATTTTTTTATTCTGAAAATCTTATTGCACTTTCCTTCGGGTTCTCTAGTGAGTAATGAGATTTGTTATTAGCAGCTGAAGCCCTCAGAGAACAGTGATTAATCTTTGAATGCTAACAAGCTTCAACATGTGGGTGATGGAGAGCTGGTAAAACAATGACGAGGAGGCCTGTCTGTTACTGGACTCATTCTGCAAACAAAGACAAAATGGCATTAGAAAGATGTTAAACAACAGAAAGTGGAAAGTGGATGGTAGAGCCAAAGGACTGTGAATTCAGAACAGCCTCATGCATTTACAAAACTTGTCAAAGAAGTTGAACTAAATACTTTCATGTTCTGTAATGAAAATTCTTCATGTGCTTCATGGGTAACAAAAGAGAATGCTTACTCACAGGCATTCATTTGATCGAGTTACTATAGTGACACCTGAGGGGGAAGTTTTTATTATTGTAGTAGAGAGGATAATCAGGAAGAACCAAGTGAGGAAAATTTGAGAGGAAGTGTCAAAGGTCAAAAGGTTCTTCAACAGCAACTTTTAATATTCTGTATCTACAGATCTAAATAATTTGCAAAGAGCCTTTCCAGGCAATTTATAAGTTTTCAAAATAATGACAAAATTCCCTGATATGAGAGAAAACAAGTTTGCCACATTTAAATATGCTGAAAAGTTTGTTCTTGATAGGTCTTAACCTATCAGTCTGGCATCTGCCTTGGACAGAAGACTGCTGGAAATGCCTATTACTGTAGCAGTGTACTTGGCAGAAGCTGCTTCTGTGGAACTTCAGAATTGGTGGCAAGAGACCTAGGGCAATGCCCTCTGAACCTTCTCCCTCCAATATCTGAACTCCCTGCCTGAACTGTGGTGAAACTCCATATTTCCCTTGTGTCACCTGTATCCCCAACCTCAGGTTCCATAAGGTTATGTCTTGGAAGACTCTATATGGTCATGTCCTGGAAAGGTCTCCCTTCTCCTGCTCTCCACTGGTCACTTTGAACCAGGCGTCTTCCTGTTGGATGTCCCCTGGTCCCACCTCAGTTTCAAAGACCTTTGCAGGGCTTCCATTCCCTCTCTTTCTCCTGGGTAATCCAGCCACTTGGGTGTCTCTGGACTTCCTCCCTGGACCCTCACAACGCAACGCTGGATTTACAATAAAAAGGCAATTATCCCGGAGAAGAGCCCTCTGTTGCCTTTCATTCTTGCTGACGCTTAAACACCATGCTTAGGGTAATTCTCATTTCCAGAAGAGCCAGCAGAAACAGGTCATCTGTGGTAGCAAGAACTCTGTACTTTGGGAGAGTTGTAAAACCATTACAGCTCGTCCCAGCAGGGATCTTGCTCACATACAGGACACTGTAGCTACCTCGAGAGCTCCGGGTTAAGCGTCCTTATGTCGCTATTGAATTGAAAGCATTGATAATTTAATGCCAATGTAATTAAACTTTGATAAGGCTTGCATTAATTCTACACAACTATCTCATTAGGAATAAACATGACACAAAATCAAATTGTTACACGATACATAGAGGAAAAATAGGTAAGTGGTGTGTCTCAAACCTGGCCTGTAAACAGGAAGACATGACTCCTGTCTGAAATCTTTCCTTTGTCTTGGTCTCTTTCCAGAATTAGCTCAACTACGAGGTGTGTAACAGGGGTGAAGTTTAAAGTACTGCAAGTACTGGGAATATGACGTTTGCTGAAGGAGAGAAGACAGCTGATGTGGAATAACATGAATTAGTTTGGTACACTGAAAAGGGCAAATAAAAATGGCTTTTAGTGTGGAATTCTTCTGTGGAGGCAAGTAAGGATGAAGAGTTCCTTTCTAGCAAGTGCCTTTGCAAAAATCATGAAACTCCTGTGGTTTATAACCCAGGTGAGAAATGAGTATAATGTTGTGACCATCAGACTTTACTTGGGGAATTATCAAACATTTGGAGTACAGAAGGTGCCTCATCTTTACATTTGGTTTCTCTGGGCACTAATGAACTGGAGTGCAAATTAACACTGTCCCAGACAAGTCCATACCTGAAAGCTGCTAAGACTTTCAGGATCTGACTTTCAGGGAAGACTTACTGGATTTGGCTGTGCCACCAAATGTCCTCCTCTGGGGGTTACAGATCCAGAATACACCAAATGACATATGAATAAAGAGTTGAAACTATAGGGCTTTTTAGCCAGGCAGGGAAGAGAATAGCTAAGGCTGGGAGAGGTAGGTGACAAATTCAGAGGTGAAATAAAATGTATTAAACAGAGAAGATAATTAACTTTTTCTTTAGCTTGGCAAGCATCCCTTCTGGGATTTTAAAAACAAAGAATGGGTTTGCTCCTGTGAGTGCACAAGATAGTCCAAGCAGAAACATTTCAACAGAGTCCCATGACCTCCCATATGCATGAAGCCAGTCACAGACTACAGCAGTCTGTTCTGGCATCATGATGTGTGATAGCAACCTCACAAATAAAAAATTAAAAAATAAAACAAACCCAAACCATCCTATAGTTGCATTTATTCATACAACAGAGGTGGGTTGAAACACACCTTTGTGAGTCTCCCAGGAAGCAAAATAAGCTGTAGAATATCAGAAAACATTCAAAATGCTTTGTGTTTGAAAAAGAAAGCTTCTGACTTTTGATTAGCCTCAGAAGTTTTATCAATGGTTAATTATCAAAAGGTAAAATACAGCAAGAGGGCTCACATAATTTACATTCTTCTAATGGGTTCAGTTTAGAAGGTTAATATACAATATTAATCCTCCCTGGGCATAGTGTCCTATCATGGAGCATTACCAAATGTCAGATGGGACTGCCCATGAGAGGAAGGTCAAGAATTTATCATCCTTTAGTTAAATGATTTGAATGGAAATCAAAGAACAAAAAAAAAGGTAGGATATCAACAGCTATAATGGCAGCATGATTAAAACTAGCTCTTTCAGAAGGATTACTGTTCAAGTCCTCTAGATTTTAACAGTAAATGGCAAACTTGTGTGTTTTGTTGGTCTTGAAAACGCTGAGCTGCTTTCTCTGGGGTGGTGACCTTTCCACTGTAATTTACCTTTGAGCAAATTGATAATAGGAAAATAAGAGGGAAGATAATCTCGCCCTGATGTGGTTTGCCCATCACTTGTCTTATAGGTGCTCAAGATTCTGTTTGCAAATGAGACAAAAGCACCCTCATTTCATGAAAACTCATGAGCTATTTAGCTTTAAATCAAAAGAGTTACAGTAAATTCCTTGATTTCAGTAGTTTGCATTGTGTGAATAATTATGTTTCCCTATGAGAAAATGAAATGATTACTTGGTTTTTATGTTGCTTCTTAATTCAAGGAGAGGTTTCCTTTTCTAAGCTTTATTGCAAAGCATGTTCTTCTCATTTATCTTATTTTTCTCTTTCTCCCCTTCCATTCCTCCATTTCCCCATTGATCTCTTCTTTCTTCTTGTTATGTTAAGAGAGGTGGATATATTTTGGCTGCTATTGGCTCAGATAATGTGAAGAAAAGAGAAGGTACCTTCATATTTGAATTCTATGTTGACGAAAATAAACAGATGAATTTCATCTGCCTGTATACTTTCAATGGTGTTTACAAATTAAATAAATGCTAAATCCCTTTTCTTACTCTGGAAATGAAGAAGTGTCCATTTTCCATATAAGCTGCCCTAGGTTTGAATATATATACTGATTATGACCTTAAATTGATAGTGAACTGTGTCTCAAGTAAAGGCTGAGTCCTAGCAATTCTGGCAACAAACTCAGCCTCATAATATTGTAATTATTTTATTTATTTTATTTTTCAGGCTTTGTTCTATTTAAAGGAAAATAGTATATTCATCTTTTCTTCTGCACAGCCTCGAGGAAGCTGGGGGTAACAGAATGTTCTATTAAGTGAACTAATGGAGAAGCTTTTTATGCTAAGCTTATCTAACTCTGGAAATGCCATGCACTGCTTGCTCACTTCCAGTCTCTTCCCTAATCATTTTAGCAAGTCAAGAAAGGTCCATCCCTTCTTTTAGGATGATTTCCTACATCACAGTCTTGAAGACTCACTTGGTGCTAATTGCAGTCATTGCAAATATGTTGACACTAAAGCTTGGTGGGTGCTGAAAAGAATTCTGCAACTATTTGCTTGACTTGATATCATGTTTGCTTTGGAGAGATGGGTATCACACTCCTTGGAGATTTTCTTTCACTAGCAGGCTTTTAATGGCATAAATGGATGCAAAGCAATGTATTTTGACCATATACTGCAAACTTCCAGGAAGAAAATTTCAAAGTCAAAATGGTAAATATTATTGCTGCAAAACTAGCTCAGTCAGACTGCTGGACCTATTGAAGTTGGTGTAGATGAAATAGCTCCTGAGTTTTCAACAACACATCTGGGAGTTCAGGGAAACTGCCATTTTACACCAGCAAGATGCTTGGCTGCTAAGCCATATCCATAGAGCATCTGGGCATCATTACTTGAGATGTGCACACTTTGTCCTTGGGGAAATAAGGAATTTAAATGCCAAAATAAATGTACTGTGCTACAGTTTTAAATGCACACTGAACCGTTTTACCATTCTCATCTCTCTCTCCTTTTGGAAGTTGCACAGCCCTGCAATGATCAGTTTATCAGTGAGCTTTTGTGAAAAATATTTTTCAAGGGCTTCTCACCACTTTGTGTATTCCAAAACTCATCTGATGTTTTCCATGTATGATTTTTACTGCCAGTCCTACATGCCGGAGAAGGTAACAATATGAAAATATGCTAATGGAGTGAAAAGGAAAGAAAGATACCGGTGAGGAGATTACAGGAAAAGAAGGAAATGATCCTTATTTCCAAAGAACTTTTGTTTTAAAGAGGAAGGGGAATAGATGGACTTGCAATTTTTGATGGGTAATTTTCAAACTTTTACATCTATACCATGAAAGACTGGTAAATTAGCATATTATAAAATTGTCAATCCTACTCCTTTAACTGCCTTTCCAGCCCTGATCTCCATTAAGCCAAATGTGGGGACAGGGCTAAGCACGGTAAATAATTTTTTTTCTTCCAGTTTATTTTTAATATATATATTGCAATGTTAGGGGAAAATGAGAATATTGATTTTTCTACAGCATTTCATCTTGCACTGCTCTTTAGGCTCAATTTACAAAGTCCTACTTTGATGAAGTTACGCAAAAAGTAATCAAAGGATAAAAATGCTAATAGACAACCTTAAAGAAATTGTATTTCAAACTTACAGGAAGCAGTTTTCTTTCTCATATGGGTGCAAAATGTAAGATGTTGACAAAGCTCTAGAAAGAATTTGAAGCAGAAGGAGTTACATTCCTTTGGAAAATAGAATGGTTGGTATGTAATTTTTCTTTAGATGCTTCCCTTTGCCTCCTTTACTGCTATTTAAAGTTTCCAGGTGTTGTTAAACAAAAATCTTAAATCAGTTTATTGTCAGTGTATGCAGCTTTCCCCAAAGTATAACAAGAAATCAAATCACATGGAATGTTTGCAAGAAATTTAGTGTTGCTCTGTGTGTATTCAGTGCCTTACAAAATGTGGTTAATTGTTTTAATCATTTATTTAGCACTACCTGATTAAACATGCAGACATATCACCATAATTAAGCTAGTTCTGCTTTGAACTTGGCTCACATCAGTGGTTTTTACCATGCTTGCAGGAAACTATCACTCTGGGACAAAACAGTGTGAAATCCAGTATGTGGCTCCTTCAGAGAACTCTCAAACTATGAGTGTTTCTTTTCTTTTTCTTTATTCTTCTCTTCTATAAGTGACGTGCAAAATTTTATCAAGCTCCTCTTTGTTCTGAAGTTCATACCTTTAAAATATACAAGACCAACAAAGCGTGGCAGAAGGGAAGAACTGTTATCACTAATTTAAGAGAAACCAAAGCTCAAAGATGTTAACCTTTCCCAAGATCAGACAGGAGGCCGGAACTATGAATCAAGGAATGGACCTTAAGGGCAAGCTGTTCCTTCTGGGTTTGTTTCCTGAAATGTTGGAAGGAAAATGTTTGTGATCTCCAGATTTGACATAGCAAGGATAGTTCTCCCTTCACAAGTCTCCATGGAAACTCACAGTACAGGTTGAAATAAAGACTGAAAAGCAAAAGTAGTGCTGCTCTGGGCTGTCTAACCACAGCAAAGGATTCTCTGTGTGGTAACGTTTCCTTAATAGTGGATTAGGAACTGGGAGTAAAGGAAGTGTCTTTGTCAAGGACTAAAGCCAGAACTTTGGTTGTTAGTGAAATGTTGTAGCAACAGGGCATCTCTGTTCTAGGATTATCAGATTTTAGAGGCCAAACAGTGGGACAAATCCAGGAAAAAAAATCCATCCCAGAGTAAAACAAATTTGCTTGCCTCACCTATTGAGTAGAACTGCTATTGTATAGATAATTTGTTCTGTATTTTTCTGCATGCCCAGTGACCAGAAAAAGCAGAGAAGGTCTTGACTTTTCAAATGTTGATACTTGATACTTTTGAAATTTACAGAATTTTGTATACAGAATGAAAGTTTTGAGTGATAAGGGGTGTCTGGGAAATCTTCAACTTTGTTCTGGGGTTCTGAGGCACAAAGAACAGACTCAGCCTATTCTGAGTGCAGTGACATAGAGAAGACATATTGTAGTTCTTTTATATCTAAGACTTCAAGATAGCATTGAGCATTACGGTCCTTTTTCTCTAGAGACTGGTGTTGGTTTTGTCTGCCCATGCATATCTTAATTTGAATTTTAATTTTCAGGTCCCAAGAAATACAGAATTGGGCCTTCTCTGTTCCAAACTGAGTGTTGAAACTTAATTTGTTTGGAGTTGATGGTGCCGCATTGTCAGTTCTACTAAGACTCAAATATACATATATGTGTATAGAGTTTACTCATATAAGCTACACTTTGATCTTCATTGTTATGCTACTACTTTTATATTCTAACTATAAAATAATTGGCTAATAAAGTTTCACTTTAATTAGTGCCTTTTGATTTAATGTTTTGTAGCTCATTTAAGATATTCAGATTTCTTATTTGCTTTTGTTTATTTGCTTTCTATGAACTTAGTTTTGTTCTTTTACTGAGAAGCAACATTAATTGTAAATGCCAATTTACTTTCTGATAGGATCTTTTGTATTTTACGTTGTGCCTCTGAGAGTGCTCAGAGTAGCAGTTCTGAATTTCTTCTCAAAGATAGAACTGATATTTATGCAGTGGTCCTGATTCTGCCATTATCTGTCTGTTAAGTGCTTAATATTCCTGAATTTAAAATCCATACCTCCAAGTGTTTTTTTGGAGGAATGGTATCTTTGTACACAACAAAGCATGCACAAACTTTGACTTCTTATATAGGAATGGTTTATTTAAGAAGTCAAGAAATGTCAATTTTTTAGGTGGAAATCTTCTTTTGCTTTTTTTGGGAATGCTTTTGGGAACACAGCATTATTAAGTGAGAAATATGTCAGAAGAAAAGTAGACTCTTAACTTTTCTTGATGGCCCAACCTGTAGGCATTTGCTAGATGAAGTGTTTTCCAGCCTGTACATAAACTTTTTCCTGTCTCATCTCTCTGGTCTTCCTAACTCTTGAGATGTCTTATTCTACAGTTACTCATTTCTAACAGGGAAGACTCCATTAGGAGCAGCTTCTTATTTTACTCCATGGACTTCACAATACCCTTGTTTCCTCCTTTTCTTTACAGATGGGTTAGTGTTTTTATGTCTAGCATTGCAGCTGTTAGCTGTTCATATTTCTCTTTATGGGACATTTCTTTCACTTTTTTTTTTCATCTCATGTTGTTTTTGTGTTAACTTGGCCAGAGTGGGAGCTGGAACAAATTTATTTTCCTGAAATGTAGTTATGGGAAGGCTGCACCAGATGAGAAAAAATTATGAGAGGCCCTCCATTACTGTGTTTATAGCTACCTATTGCTATTGATCATTAACCAATCTTTTTAGAAGTATGATTTCAATTTTCTTTTTTCAATGTGGATTAGGCAGTGTTGCCAGCACACACTTCTCTCTGTCAGACGTTACAGTAGGTATGTGGCATGCAAAAACTTTGAAAGTCATCATCTCAGATTGCTGATTAAAAAAGACTTTTGAATGAGTCAATTCGAGATGTCATGATTACTTGCATTGCAAAATTAGAATTTTTGAAAGCAAGGGAGTTGGATATTTTCTACCACCCTGTGCAAAGCACCTACACGTACTGAAGGGAAAACAGGTGAAAATGAAGTTAGAAGAAATAGGCAAATGTGTGGAGAGACTTGATGTTTGGGAGAGGAACTTGAGCAGTCTATATTCCACGTATAAAAGCAAAGGACAACACCTTAAAATTCAGTGGGAGAAAAAGTGTGTGTCCATGTTTTGCTAGGGATAGCTGTGGGACTTCATGTACTTTGAATGTCTCTTCTCGTTTTGGTCCATGGGACATTTGTTTCTATGTTTCTAGTGCTACAGGGAACTACTGTCTGAGCATTTTTGGTGGAAGTCCAGTGGCCTCCTTTGTAGGACTGTCTGTCACAATCCTCACGGGAACTGGAGGATGTTACTGGGACATGGTTTGTCACTGGGAGGGAGAGCTTGGCCTCTCAAATGCTGCGGTGTTCACACCCTGTTTGTTTGCACTGATTTTAACAAGTCCGATTGGGTGGTATTCCAAAGCCAAGTTATGGCACATAAAATTCTGTAGAAAGCATGGGAAGGAAAAGATACTTCATACAAGAAGCAGCTTGGGACTAAGCACGCTCCAAGGGCTGTGGGAGCAAGAGGTTGCAATGCTGACAGCCCTTGCCTTCAGAAGTCTGTCCTGCAGGTTGCAGCAGGCTCCAGATGGTGCAGTTCTGTTTTTATGGTGCTGAATTCCTGTGTGAAAATCACAGGAAATCCTCAGTCCTTCCTAATGTGCCCCCTGCTGTTAGGGCTTTCTATGATCGGTTTCTGTGGGATCGCTGACTTGGATCTGTGGGGCTCCATGGGGAGAGAGTGAAGGTGTCAGGTAGCAGGAGGCACACCTACCCTTCAGGGGTTCCTAGAGAAAGAGCTGCGCCACCTGCTCTGCTCTCTCTGTAAATAAAATAAAACGAAATCAGGAACTTTGATGACACTGAGAGCCTTCAGGCAGTGAAATGAGAATTATTTGGCAAATAATAGTAAATGCTGCTTCGGTAGTAGCATTTCAAGAGGATGATGCATGCTTTCCACTCAAAGTAAAAACCTTTGCTTAACTCAGATGTCTGTCACTCCTGCACATTCCTTTAGCTGCTATTTAGGTGAGAGGTGCATGTGCAGCACCTGTGACCCAGATGAGAAATGCTAGGTTCAAAACCAAACTCCCCAACTGCCTTCCAATAAATCAGAAATAATGTATAGAAGTAAAAGAATTGCTAGCAGTCTTTCCAGTTATATGTCAGTGTATAGAAATATGTGTGTGTGTATATATTTACATATATAAGGGCAGCATATGTAAGAAGAATGTAAATAATAGATAGGAAAAGACACAAAGGAAGATTAAACTTGGCCTTATAAAAGAAATAATATTACGTGAATGAAAATAAACAACAGTTTGTAGAAACAAAATGAATTATGCGAAATCATTGAAAGTTAGAGTGGATGCAGAGGTTATTTCAAAAGATGTCCGCCTAAATTTGGAATAGGTACTTTCTTTCCTATTGCAAGAATGAAAGAGGGAGACAAGAGTGGCAGGAGATCAAAGGGCACTTACAGGATGTACAGAACAGAGGAGGGAGACACAGGCAAGACTGAAAGCAGGATCAAAGGACACTAATGATAAAGAAGCTCTGCTTGCTATCTCCCAGAAAGAAACACCGTGAGTCAGCAGACGTTCAGACAGTATTAAAAGAAAAAAATCTAAAAGGAGATCACATAAGAAGCAAGCTACATGTATTTCTTGCCCATCAGGGGATGTAATAATAAAAGGATATGGGTAACATTCATGCTCAAGTTTTTCAAGTGCAGGGGCCTTTGGCTTTTAGACTATGGATTTAAAAGCCTGGAAGAGAGCTTCTGAAAGAAGCTAAAGCAGCCAGCACATTAATTGGCAGTCCTGTTATGGGGCTTGGTGGAGTCTTGCCTAGAGTGCTTTCAGTTCAGTTCTGTTCCCAGCTAATGCTTATTTGCGTTAAATAGAAATGGTGCATATGTTTAATTTTTTGTTCTTTTTTTTTTTTCCTCTGAGGCAATGACAGAAATATTATTACTCTTGTCTTCTTATGGAAAGTAAAGTTACATCCAACCAGTCTGTTGATGGAGCTATTGAAAAGGAGCCTCCAACTGTACTCTGGAAACACAATTAAGGCTATCAAAGACTCAATTAGAATAATTAGGAAACTGTTCAGTATAATATTTAGCACTAAAGTCATTAATGATTGTCATCCAATGGTCTCAGAGGATTTAATGCATAATATAGGCAGTCTCCTTATTGCTGTTTGTGAGAGGCCTGTTTGTGCTTGAGTCAGTGAGTGAAGTGCAGGGCTATGCCACAAATCCAACAGAAAGCTGGCAGGCTAGCCCACACCTGAGACTGGAAAGAGAGGAGGGAAATGAGCCATTTTGGACAAATCACAGTAGTACCTTGCATGTAGTCTAGATGGAATGTTGTAGGGAAGTATTAACGATTGCCTTTGGAATGAGAAAAGGAAAAAACCAACATGACAGTTCTTCCCTGAAACACAGATTTCAGTATCTTTACCTCTCTCTCCATCACAGGCCCTGCAAGCAGTAGGTAGGAAAGGTAGGAGAGAGGAAAGTTTTCAGGGAATTCATTGCACTGTTTCTTGAAATCAAATGTGTTTTCTAACACCTTGGGAGTGAGATGGGAGAGGTGCTTCTGCAACCATATGTAAAAAGTCCCGTACAGAATTTTCTCTTTTCAGTGTGTATATCCCACAAATTGTCATGGAGGAGGCAGTAATAGCAAGATGAGGAACTTGAATTTCAAGATGATGGGTCAGTCTCTCAGAGAGTGTCAGTTTGTGTAGCTGAGGATTTTGTCTCTCTTGTACTAAATCCCACTAAATCTTTAGAATTGCTGAAATGAGTGAAACTTGCTCCTTGTCAAGCTATTTGTGGAATAGGTGTGGTTAATCAAGAGTGCTTTCTTCAGAGTCCCACGTCTTCGTGCTGCTGTTTCTTTGGGTATGCCCTAAGGAATTTTTCCAGTATGTTGAATATAATCATTGAACCTTCTGTCTTTATTGCTTTCTGTTCAATTTATTGTGGCTGGCTTGCTTTTTGCTGCTACCCCAGATTTTTCCTGCTCTCTGTTTCTTGTTGAATACAATATGGAATGGAAACAGTTTAAACCAGACCTAGAAATACAGACCTTCCTTAGCAATTATTCTGTTCTTTTATCTCTCTTAATTTTAATGCAATTGAGCTGTCTCCTTTTATTACTGATCAGTGTTCTGCTGCTCTTATATCTCACTTTCCATATCTGCTTAAATGAAGTACTTTCTGATTTCCTGATTGTACAGTGTTTTTATCACAGTAAATTCTGCAACTATTTCAGTGGACTTTTCTGTTTGAAGAATATGTTCCATTTTACCATCTCTTTCCATAATCTTGAGAGCAATCTCCTCCTGTGTTTTCTATATCAAGCCTAAGATTATACCTCTATCATCCAAGTCTCCCATATATAGGCTTTTTGGCAGAAGGTTGAAAGTACCCAAACTACCAAATTACACAGAACTACTTTTAGTTAACAATTCAGATTTATAAAAGCACATCCTGAAATGGATAAATTTTTAGTTATTTAAAAATTTATTTTATTTTTCGATTTCTGTGGAATCACATCCTCTTGTGTGGTTATCCTTGAAAGATGGCTGGATGTGGATGCACTTTGCATGTATATGGTTCCACCTTTTAAAGTGAATTAAACTTTCTGAATTCAAAATTTAGTTTTGGATGGAAATTTAATTTTGAGATCTTGAAATTTTAGCTCACTTTTAACACTATCAGACATGGCAGCAATGAGAATGAAGACAAATATTTGGGAAATTTTTCAGTCACTGGAGATGTGATAAAAGAGATATGATTTTATATAACTCATAGAAGATCATATATACATTTAATATACAGTAACGTTATAATACATATGTAAATTTTTTAAGATGGAGGGAGTTCTACCCCCTTTTGGATGCCAGTGCCATATGGTGCAGTCTCATATATTACTATGCCAAAATGAATGCTTTCCAGAAATTATGTCCTGAACTTGAAAAAAAAGTAGTCCTTGTCAAGCCCTGTGTGGTGTCATGAAAAGAGGATGAATGAGCCTCAGTAAGAAAAGTAAAACAACTCTTTCCCAGTTGTGCATGAATAGTTGCAATTACATTTATAATATACCTCAAGCCCCTGGCAGTTTTAAAATCCTCCTTGAGGAGGCTTCTTGAGGCCTCTGAGCCTTGCAGAGAGCTTTTGGAGCTTCTGACTGAAAGGACATAAACCAAATTCCATTCCTTCCCTCTCTGCCTGGGAAAAGCAGGGATCTTAATGGTGAGAAAGGTTTTGAGGCAGGGTGTCAGGGTTTTCATTTGGAGCATGAGAACTCTTATATTTCTACTTTACACTAGACATACCTAAATACTATCTCCTTTAAAGATATTAATGTGTCCAGTCTAATCACTGATGATGCACTCAGTCCATTTCTGCTGGTCAGAACCATAAGTGGAAGAAGTTCAAGTAATAGAAAATCAGATGCTTTGACTGAGAAATATTTATTGCTTCTATGAAATGAATAGAACTTGACACATGATCTGGTGCAATCAGAAAAATACATTTAGCCAGGTTCTGTGCTTGAAGGCAAAATCAAATGGAGATAGACCAGTTGACACTGCCTGAGGATCCAACCTTGGGATGAGGCAACATAAAGGAAAAAAATGCTCATGCTACAGCTAAACTAGTGGTTGATAAAGTGAGAACAGAGGGAAAGTAATAGTGCCAGCACTACAAAAGAGATTTAATAGGGGGCTGAAATTGAGCTGCACAGAGTTATTGATAGCACATTATCAGCCCAAGGTATTTTTTCCTTATGGCCTAGCTGGTTAAAGGCCATTAAGAGATTGAGGAAAGCATCTTGAGCAATGACCAATGAAAAATAGGGCTTATGTAACATTCCCTAAACAAACAATGTCTTTCAAGATACAAAGAAATGAGTTGGAAAGGAAGAAAGTCCATCATAATAAGATGCATTTCAAACCAAACCAAACACTGATAAATAATGATAATAAACCACAAATTATTCAAGGTATAAATCTGAACCTTTTGGGACCATTTTGTTCCTTTCCTTTTATGTTTAATTTCATTCTTTAGTCTTTACCCCCACAATTTATTTAGCTCACAAACAGCTAGTGTAGAAAAGATATATATGAGTATTTCTAGAAACAATCAAGGTTATAAAAGTTGTTTAAAATTTAGAAAAAAACCTCAACCACGTGTGCCTTGAAACAGGAGAAAAGTTGATTTCTTAGCCAGTTGCTGGCTCTTTTTTATTTAAAAGAGCTATTAAACCATGTGACTCCCAGGGCAGAAAGAACAAATGGGTTTACCTCGGTAAAAGTCTCACTGACTGATATTTTAGAGCTCTAGTGACTGAGCACAGGGATATTCATTTAGAGTACCCATCTTTTCCAGAGCTTTTCGTGGGGAAACAACCTTCTTAGTAATGAACAGACTTACACCTTTTTTAGATCATTGAGTGGCAGGGATTTTCCTCCCTTCTTGGTTTTAGTTCCAGAATGAATGGTTTAAGAGTTCACAGCTTGAGGAAGTGATACTGCAAACTGGATTGTGCATTTCAAATTCTTGAAGCTGGATGGTGTCAAAGTGCACTGATAGACCAGACCACTTTCACCTGGTAGCCTGCTTTGAGTGGAATCTGTTAGGTCCTAGGTCTAAAAGCAGCATAGATACTCTAATTAAACCTGCCCAAGTTAGCTTGGGGACCGAAGCAGTGAGAAGCATCTTTTCTACTGTTTCCAAGATGCTGGTTGGTTTACAGCCAATTCTGGTACCTTAATATAATATTGTAGTTTGTAAGATGGGTCACTGAGAAATCAAACAGAATTGTTTGCATTTGTACCATTATTTGAATGAGAAGTTTCAGACTCTCATTCTTCTTCCTCAGAAAATTTTCAGTATTGTATCTTGACAATGAAGAAAGTAGAACCATCATAGCATAAAAAAAAATCCAAAAACAAACAACCTCAAAACCAATCAGTCAGAGTTCAATTTAAAGGCCACTTATTAAGTATTCATGGAGCTAAAGCAGAGTTGTGTAGGAAATTTTGAGGGATCTGTATGCTGTAAGCTGGTAGGAAAATTCTTTGCTGAAACTCTACTCTTCTAGTGAAAAATAGGGCTTTATGCCTCATTTTCAGATTATTTGTATGTAACTCTAACTCTGGAGTATCTGTGAGTTGTTAATAACCTCTGTGAATGTCCACTATGTCTGTTTGCAGAGAGTAGAGTTTTGTATGTCCAGTAATTTGTTATTACAAGTGAGGAAATGTAGAACCTGTAGTAGCTGTAGTGGTTGTAATTATGCTAAAACCACAAATATATCAAATAAACTGATGTTTTACCTTTTCATTGTATTCAGTGTGAAAAGGAACATGAAATGACTTTCTGATGATTAGAGTAACAAGTGCTCTAACAACACCAATATGTGATTAATGTATCATGTAAACCCTATGATTATGTATATTCTGGAATGGGATGAGAAGAGCATAAAGCAACATGGAAAGGTGCTATGTTTTAAATCAGATGAAAGGAATCAATAAAAGTAAAGAGAAAAGGCTAGTATTTTATAGCTACCTGGCTGTGGACTGTGTGATTGCTCGTTATTCTCACCACTGAATCATCTCATCACTGAATGACCTGTTTCAGGTCACAATGAAATATATACATTACAATATCTAACTTTAGTTTTACCCTTGGAGTGTATAATTTACAAGTTAGAAACATCATTTCGGTGAATACTGGACAAGCTCTCTTTTTTTTTTGGGGTGGATACAGGTTAAAAAATTTGCCTGGCATCCATAACAATGTCTGATTCCTTGAAAAGGTTCACCCTGACCTAACTAACTCCTGTCTTCTGATTAACACTCTGCCTGTCTTCTGTTGTCTGTAAGCGGATGTATTTGGCTTGTCATGTTCTTCTGTTGGACTATTTGTTGTAAATATATCTCTCCTTCTTTTTGGCAAATAAATATTCAGTCCAGTTCTTTTCACTGTAACATTTATAAAGCTGATTTCAAAATATCTATTCATGCCAATGAACATTTTATTTTTTTAAAGCAGTTATGTCAATTGTATATTAATTGTGAATGCCATTTGCTAGAACATAGGCCTTTGTTCTGCAGATGATTCTGCTTGTTGAAGTGTTAGAATACACTAATTTTCTTTAGAATATTATATATGTGCAAGAATTCCTTTTTTCTTATCTATTACTACCAGCAGCAATGTGAGCCCATTTGTCCTGTGCTTCATGCGCTCAAATTGCTGGTAGATCTATTGCTAAAGGCACCACATGGAGCTGTAGATCCCGTGGGGTTTAAAGTCTTATTTCATATACTTAGGTAGTTGTTGCTGACACCTAAAGAGTTCTGATGACTCTGGTGATGACAGAAATTTGTTAAGTACTACTTGTCTTGCACTTACCATGGGTGAAGTCCCTCATGTTTTATCTTTGTACGTAATTATTTGAGGCCTTAGGACAACTTTCTGCAGTTTACTCTCTATTGTCTGCTATAGGCCCTTTCTTTAGTCTTGCAGACACAGATTTAGATGTCACATTCCCTTCTTCTGATGTCCTTCCTTGGAGAGAAGAAGAAATGACTTTCAGAAGACAAGCCAGCTGACAAGAAGTGTGATTTTAAAACAGAGTCACAGACAAGAGTGCTGGAAAGAAAGTATCTTGGTGAGTGCAGAGGGAGTGGTGATCTTTGTGGGAACCCAGTGCACTTTGTAGCGGCTCTTGATTAGAACAGCCAAATCTGTACTGGTTCTCATGATTCATATGCTCTGCTGCTCAAGGAATACTCCACTATTAACTGTCTTGTACATAGACCAACCAAACTGCAAATCAGCTTTTTTTGCTCTAAAGTAATGCCAGTAATGCCACATTATGACAGACAGCACAGCTGAACCAACATTTGATGCTTGTTCTGTTTGCTTGAATCTGTGACCTGCTGCTTTTCACATGGTTTGGATGCTCTTTCCTTCTGCTCTGCACATCCCCTTTTGCAAATGGGCATCTTCTCCCTTCAGGGACATGCAGGGAAGGGCTGGAGAGTCTTTTCTGCCTTTGTCACCCAGCAAGGCCTCTGTTGTACTGAAGCCCCTTACAGTTTGACAGGAATAAGTGAGAGGCAGTTTCTTTTCTCTAAGAAAGAAATAAAGTCATGCTGTGTTTCACTTGTCATGGTTTTTACCCCAAGAGATTATATAAATACTTTCTACAAACCTTTCATATTGTGGAATTTTAGGACCAATTAGTTTCTGACTGTTTTTAATAAAGATCGAACAAAACCAGACTCATGAATTGTCCAGGAAATAGAAGTAGATGTGTCTGGTAGTTATTTGAAAGGGTCTGTTGGGATTCAGAGAAGAGCCAGGAATGTGAGCACACAAGAGGAATAAGAAAAAACTTTACTATTTCCATCAAAGGGAAGCTGTAGAAAGGATTTCTGGTATAACTGCATATGCATTTATACAGGAATTTCATATTCCCCCTGTCTTTCTCAGCCTTTTGCCTGTATCCTTATGTACTGATTTTCCACAATGTTTTCCCCTGCACCAATCAACTGGTTTTAAATTTTTATTCCCAAAATATTTTTAACATGTTTTTCAAGCAAGGTTTTAATCTATTACCCTGCTTTATGTATTATTGTGTACTTTTGCCCTCATCAAGCTTTCACGTGACTACAGTCTGAAGCCTCCAAAATTTCCCTGTGCAAATCAAAATTTACAAGCTGAGTAAATTAGTTTATTATAAAGTTGTGTTGATTTCACATCATGAAACAAAGCATAAAAGTAGGGGCTTTATAGAAAAATGCTTTTTATTGAGAGACATTATAAAATCCCTGCAGGATTGTGTATTTGCATCCTGTATATTATGTCTTTCTCATGTCTTTGGATCTCGGAAAGCTGAAATTAATTTTCTTTCTCGGGGAAAAAATCACTCTCACATTAGTACTGAGATTGTTGTCTTAAGCTGTATCAGAACTAGGAATCTGAAAACTGTTTCATGTATCAATGGTAAGTGTACAGGATGCAACCCTGTGATTTGCACAACCACAGATGATCACTGGTAACTTTCTCATGAAAAAGTCTTTGTATTTCTTCTCCTGGAGGGCAGGATGAAAAAGACAGAGTGATTATGACTGCTAGTGTGTGAGCTTTTTTGAGGTTTCAGCTGGATGGAGTAAAGTAGGAGCACAGGAGTGGAGAGGTTACCTGTCTTCTCCAGCAGCTATGGTGCTTTCCTATCCCAGGTCTTGCATGAGAGAACCCTTTACAGAATTGGATCAAACTGCACTGTAAAACCCATAAAGTTTTGCTGCTATTTTTCCTACTGCCAAGTTTAATCCTGAGCTATGCTATTCTGCTTTCTAGCCATGGACAGCCTGGAACTATTTGCTTTTCTCCTTTAGCTGGCATCACTCATTTCCTTCCCTCATCTGTTGTCTTGCTTTCCCGGTGTGTGGTTAGCAACATTATTCCTTCTCAGGCTAGATTTTATTGGACTATGAAAACCAGGCTTTTAAAATCTGCCCTCATAAGAGGCTGTCATTTCCCTTGTGCTCTGAGCAATTCTTCTGTTTGCCTGCTAAAGCTTCTGCAGTTCCAGTTCAGCTGGAGCCATAAGTCCCCAGCATGGCCCAAACCCACACTTGACTGTAGATTAGCTCAGTTCAGTTTTTAAAAGGTGATGCTTTCAATCACAGCCTGCAAAGAGATAATGGTGGTGCTGCCTCAGCGATCCAGCACCATCCTGTCCTCGGTCTCCTCTCCTTAGGCACATCCCTAGTGTTGGTGTCACAAAGGTGGCCTTTTATATGTTCCTTCATGCAAGCAGTTGTTGAAATAATGCCAGCAGGCTTTATAAAATAATAATGAAAAATAATGATCCCATGGGCAGCCTGCCCCTCCGTTACCTGAGCTGGAGGGCAGGATAAATTGCAATATATTCTAGTGAAGAGCTTAAAGTCAGTGGAGGATACGAGGCAGCACCCCTCCATGCAAGTGCCTCCCCTACAGATGTCTACAAAACTGTGGCTTTACTGACTCACCTGTTGAACAGGGGACTTGCTGCCAAGGGCTCTCTCTGATAAGCTGGTTTTGTGCTCAGTTATCAAGGTGTGGGAAGAAAGCTAGCACACATCTCTCTGATGCTAATGGACTCCTCATGGAAAATCTTTTATTAGTAAGAAATGGCCATAATCAGAGAAGCTCTCATGGACACCTCTCAGGGTGATTACTGGCCAGACTCATCATTATCCGAGGATATCTGCAAATGGAAAGAGCTGTTACAAATTATGGGTCGAGGCAGCAGCTTCACAGGAAATGAAAGTACTTGAGAATCAGGATGAATGAGTGTACAAAGTCATTTCCCCAAGTCTTTACCACCCAAACAGTCTGTTTTACTTAATGTCCATTGATGGGACTGTGTGTAGCATTTTCCTCTATTCCTGAGTCTGGTGTTGTGAGGCTGTTTCTTGAATGTTTCTGAACTGTTTCTTGAATCAGACAAATATCACATTGATTTATTCTGTGCTGTCAGTGTCATGAGAGAGTCAGACCCCATCCATCTGTCAGTTCACTGTGAATTTTGCTTGGGTTTTAGCTGCTAGGATCATGCATAGTACTCCCACTGGTAGCCTTGCACAGCTATTTCCAAATTAAAAAGAATTTCACAGGTTTCTGAAGAAAACAGCAAGAAGTAATATCTCTTATAATCCAATAAATGGCTCTTCCCCCACTGATACTTCCCATTTCTCACATGGGAGAAGTATGAAAGAAGAACACTTTTCTTATTCTAGGAATTTGCCAGTCATTGTGGAGTCAAAGAAAAGAGGTGTGGAAGAAACCAGTGAAATCTAATTAAGAATGAATGCATGACAGCATCATGCATGAGGCCAATAAGGAATCATATGATTATTTCACTTAGCTGGTGCATGCTGGTGAAATGTAGTTATTGTGTTTTCTATCATCTGTTTCACAGCTCTTTCTATCTCCTCACCTGTAATTATCATTCTATCGGGGTTCTGTCTAAGAAAGCAGAGTCATCTGGGGAAATCAGCATTGCTTCACTCAGTCTCAGCTGGAATTAAAATGATCTGCTGTGAAGACAAAGGAGGAGGAAAAAAATCTGAAATCTCTTATCTAGGGAATTAACCAGAACTCTTGACTAGTTAAGTATAAGAAAGATTTTTTTTTTTAATTAGATACTGGAATGTACTCTAGCATTACAAAAAAAAGGAAGGTGAAAGTTTGCTCCTAGATTTATACAGCAGACATGCTGTCACAAAATTGCAGTGCGTGTGTACTTCAATGAAAGCCAATGAATCATTCCTACTTATAAAGATGACAGGATAAGGACAGCATCTGCTAAAACCAGTGAAATATGTTAATTCTAATTCCTAAATTATGACATCATATTCCCAGGACTGCAGAAATGGAGGATGTGCACTAAATTAGTCCGACAGCATTTTGCTTCTGAGCCGGGACCCTGCTTAGACCATCAGTTGAAGTGAATCTGTGGCTCCGTGTGAAGCAAGTCCCCTCAGAATATTTATTGACATCACAAAAGTGCTTTGGCATTGGCACAATTTGACCTGATCGATCATCACTGTTCGAAGAGACCAGGGAACAGCCAGAGCAGAGAGCTGTTGTAGTGTCTGGGAGTCTGCACAGTGACTGCTAAACTCAGGTTGTTGCTCTAAGTCCTAAATTTCCAAAACACCCAGGTCTAAACCTCCAAAACACCCAGGAAGTCAATACATCACAAAGAAGTTTGTGTGTATGGGTGAAGAAGGATAAACAGCAAATTGCAATGCTCGGTCCTTCTAAACAACCATTTGTCAAACACATTTCACTGGTGTCTTCAGTGATGCTTGCTGCTTGTCCTTTTAATTTGTCTCATCAAATAATCAGTTCAAGAATACACTGGCTAAATTATTGAATAATATGAGAATTAAAGCCAACTCAGGAAACAGTGATAAATGAATAATTCTCTGAGTACTGGAGCAAATGAGCCTGAGGTTTTATGAATTTGTATCCACTGTTTTGACAGGATAGGTTTTATTAAAATGGTAGTTTTTCTTGTTGGGATGTTCCTGTCATTTCCCTGCTGTGCAGATTCGGTGGTACTTGGTCATGACTTAGTTTGTAGTGTGACCCTTGGTGGGGACTACACAGTGTCTCTCTTCTAGCCAGACTCAGTCATGAAACATCTGGCACTGCATTACTACCTGCACAGGTGGTGTAAGTAGGAATCAGAGCCTTTACTCAGTCCTGCTTCTATCTATCTATCTATCTATTTATTTATTTATTTATTTATTTATTTTTTTATTTGATAATCTGCATTGGCCACATGATTCTGGCTGCAGTAAGTCTGCAGTGAGGCATACAGGTAAAGATCTGGGTGGGAAAAAAGCCCAAGCCCTCCATCATAAAAGCAGTGTGGGTGCAACTTGCCCAGAGCATTTGGTTCTGAGAACTTAAGTACAGCCCTTCTGTTGAATTTAGGTGAACATGCTCAAAAGATGGGAAATAGCAGATTTTGTCACTGCATAATAAAAGAAATAAGCAATAAAAGCAGGTCAGCCTTTGTGCAGGAGCTGGGAGGAGGTCATATATTACTGATTTTGTCCCTTTTAGACAATTGGGGAACAGCAAGTAAAATCTTCCAGTTCCTGGAAAACAAATATAAGACTCAGTCTCATTAAAGGGTACAATCATGGCTCCTAGCAAGAAAATGTTTTACCTGATAAAAAAAACCCCAAAGGTAGTATCAGCAGTACAATAAAGTCAGACTTTTTATTTGTTTCTTTCTTGGCTGTTACTTGATTTAGAGCTGGAATGAGACTGTGGTGTTTCACTGCACAAGAAGGTCAGAAAAAACGTCTGAAATTGTCAGGAAATGTAAGGATGTGGAAAGAGTACTTTCACTCATCAAATTTTGTAGCAGCTGAGCAGAACTCCTGAGAAAGGAGTAGCTTTCCTCTGCCAAAACCACCAGCTAGCTGGCTGCCCTCAGTAGGAGTTCCTGGCAGATGAAAACAACAGGGGAAGAAAAATCCACCGAAATGATATTCCTAAAATTTGATAGCAATACAAGAATATTCTCTTCAAATGTGTGCAGGCATTTTTCCTCTTCTGCATTCACTACCTTGCTGTTTTTATGTGGTTTGGTTTAAGTTTCAAAGTGATTTTATATTTTATACAAGTGTGCATTTATAAAAATACATGCATTTTTTTCATAATCAAATAGATATTTATTACATTTGTTGTCTGACATCAGGCAGCTTATAGCAATGAGTTCATGGAGCACAGGCACCCCGGGGACTTAGATGTTTAGGAAAGGTGCTCCATTCCCTGAACCGCTCAAAATCTATGGAAGTGCTCCACATCAGACACAGCCTGGGCTGAGTGGAGGAAGGTCAGTGTACACAAGTCAGGCAGGGGTGATACAATTGTGCGTCAATGATGAAGCATAAAGATCTATGATTAAGAAGCTGAAGAATCAATGAATGTTATTAGAGCTTGTGTTGGCACCCATCCTCACCTTGCTTTGCCAGTCATTCAGGTATCTTATTCCTTTTGTTGCCCAGAGAAGATGTGGATACTCCATCTCTGGAAGTGTTCAAGACCAAGCTGGATGGGGCCCTGAGCAATCTTGTCTAGTGGAAGGTGTCCCTGCCCATGGCAGGAGGGTTGGAAGTAGATGAGCTTTAAGGACCCTTCCAACCCAAACCATGCTGTGATTCTATTCTGTGGCATGTTTGTTTTGTTATAGATCACCCCTGATTTCTCTGGCCACCCACGAGCCCACCTGAGCCAGTGTGGACTGACTGACTTGTGAACTGCTTCTGACAGTTGCACTTTGAATGAGGCTACAGTGATCATTCCCAAATAGGATTTATTCTGCCCATTTTTTTCCTTGATTTTTTTCAAACTAGAGGCTCCAAGCAGCAATGGCCTGCAAAGCTGTTGGCAAGTGACCCACGTGTTTGAAGTGGAAGGTCCACTATTTTGAACTTTTCTTTATGTTCTGATTAGGTTTTCAGTGTTTCCCACATTTAAACCTGGTCTCTTGGAACCATCCTCTTTCTCTGTTGTTTCTTCTTCCAGATTTGTTTTTGGATGTGATCCGTGACAGCAAAATATCCTGTCAGAACAGCTGATCTTTCAGTCTATTTTCAGATGGAAAATGTTCTGAAAACAGGCCAAAAGACATCAAAATCAGACTCTGCAGTTTTGAGCGGAGTTTATTAATTGTAAACTGAGTTTCCTATGGATTTCATGCAAGTGTGTGCAGAATTCATTGTAATTTCCATTGATCTACACTATAGAACTGTTTTGCTCAAGCAATAGGTTGGTACATCTTAAAATGCGATATTCTCTTCCTACAGCATGGTCATTAAGAGGTCTTGCTCATTAAAGCTTATTCAAGCAAAACACTGTGAAGGCCCTGAAGGCACAATAATCCTTTAGTCCACCCAACCCTCTCTGCTCATCCCTGCAGGAGTTCTGTTCGATTTGTGCTCTGAGTTTGAGCTATGTTGTAGGTGTACTTATTTCTGGTCCTTCTCCTGATTTATTCTTTGGATTTTCTGAGTTGTTGCCTTGCTTGTGCCTTGGGATGTTTTGCTATTATTATTCCTGCTTGCCCGGCTTTGGTGCTCTGGGACTGAACCCTCTTGGTGAGGTTGCTGTCCAGTTTGTGTTGAGGCTGCCTTCAGTTTGCCTTCCCTCTCAAAGCTGCCCTATGCATGCTGCTCCCTCCAGGAAGGGAACTCCCCATGACTTCTCTAAGTGCATGGATTTTCCCTGTTGTTAAATGAGTATAAGGAACTGCTACAAAAGGCAGCACAAAGGAAAGGGTTCTAACAGCTAGGCTTGAGAATCTAGTTACCTTCTCCAAAAAATAATATTGTTTTCAACAAAAATCCAATATTTATAAATAGAATTGTCTATAGTTTAAATACTGCGCTGAGACAGCTGAAAATGTTAGTGTGGAAATTGCTGTGGCAAAATTCTCCACTACCTGCTGATGGTAACTTTTAAAACTTCAGTTGGAGCTGGGTGTTTTCATCATGTTTGAAAAGTAAACACTGATCTTAGTAACTCATCACTATTGTTTTCTGTTATTATTACTGATTCTGTTACCTGCTGTAGCCTAGCTATAGAATTATCTTGTCTGGGTGCTTTCTGAATGATGAACAGTGTCACCTACCTGGCTTTGTAGGAGAGGAAGATAACCATGGAAAAGAGAACTATAAGGAAAATGTTTTCGTGCTTTGGTGTCGCAGTAACAATACAAAGGAAGAAAGAGACAAGGGACACCTGTTAGCAGCAAGGAGGAAAGAGAAGGAAGGGGTGAGCAAGACCCGCCTTCTTTATTATATATGCATTTAGAAATCACTGTTCATTGGAGGAATGAGTCCGTCGTCCCTCAATCACAGTGGTCAAAGAAAATGTCCGTCAAACTTCTGTGTCCAGGAGAAAGGAATGTAAACTATAAGATACCGTTGCAATAACATGGCTATCTTTACATAGAAGAATGTGAGAAACTAGCTACAAAAGAATGATAACATCCAGAACTGCAAAAGTTAGAGCAACACTTTGGGAGATAGAGGAGTCTGTCTGGCTCTGCTGAGACTCAAGAGTCCTATGGGTGTCCTCCTGTAGTCATGCTGTTAAAGTCATCACTGTTAAGTGTCCATTGTTCCATGAAGAAAATGGAGCTGGTGACATGAGGTCGGATATGAGGTATGGTCTGCTGAAGAATTTGTTTATTATTCACCTCTTGTTTTGCCAAGATCTACGATCAGACTCAGTGCACCCGTGGGCAGGATGCAGATGAGCAATGACATGGAATACCTCTAAGCAGAGCGATTCTCTTGGCCAGATTAATTGGAGGAAGAGGAGGAGTAGAACAGGGGATGTTTATAATGCCATTCACTGTAGCTTTTCCAAATGCAGGAGGGACTCTTCAGCCATTTTAGTCCCTGTACAAAATTTGGGGGCCAAACAGTTGTTCTAAACACTTTCTGTTTTCGAAAATTGCTATAATCTAACAATTTATTAGGTGACAGATTTACTTGAATTGTAAACAGGCTTGCCAAAAAATTTAATTTGGCCTCCCACACTGAGGGGTATGGGTTTTAAAGCCTCTGCTCCTCCAAGGCCAGCCAGGGCCATTGGACCTGGCAGCTTTGGTCTGTAAGCAATCCCAGGACATTGGCAATTTTAGGAGGCAGAATCCCAATTTCGGCTGTGTCTGCCTGACCACCATCATTGTCCCTTTTCCATAGGAAGTAAAAGCTGTCAATCCTGTGTCTCAAGGTCAACATAGAGGCAGCCCCCAGGAATCCAAGGCCAGCCAGAGCTGTTGATTCCTGCAGCTTTGGTCTGGGGGCAATCCTGTGACGTTCTCAAGTTGAGAAGGTGGAATCCCACTTTGGGCTACATGCACCTGACCGCCATATTGACCCTTTTCCATAGGAAGGAAAACCTGGCAACTGAATGTCTTGGGAACAGTGTAGAGGCAGTCCCTAGGAGTCCAAGGCCATCTAAAGCCTTTAGTCCTGGCATGTAGCAGTGCACTCAGCAGAAGCTGCTTCTTTTGAGCTTCAGGTTTGGTGGGAAGAAAGCCAAGGCAAAGCCCTCGGCCTTCTTCCTCCAAGATCTGAACTCTCTGCCTGAGCTGTGGTAAAATCCCATGTTGCCTTTGTGTTACCTGTACCCATATCTCAGATGCCATATATGGCTATGTCCTGGAAGGCTCTTCCCCACTGGTCACTTTGAACTATGCCATTCCCCATTGGGTGTTTCCTGATTCCATCTCCCTTTAAAAGAGCCCTGCACGGCTTCTTCCTGGCTCTTTCTTCTGGGTTGCTCAGCCATCTGGATAACTCTGGACCCTCACAAAGCCACACTGGACTGACAATAAATGGCTGTTATCCTGGAGAAGGGCCCTCTGTCTAGGCCTTTTATTCTTGTCTGCGCTAGCACACCATGCCTGGGGAAACTCTCGTCCTAGAGGAGTCAGCAGAAACAGGTTATCTGTGGTAGCTAGGACTCTGTCCTTTGGGAGAGTTATACAACTCATCACAGCAGGGATCACGCATGCATAAAAGCGCTGTCGCTACCTCAGGAACATTCTGGGCTTTAGCGCTTTACTGGCAGTTTCGTCTGGGAGCAATCCTCTGATGTACACAACTTAAGAACGAGGAGTCCCAGTTTGGGCCACGCACACCTGACTGCTGATATCAGTCTTTTTCCGTATGAAAACCCAGCAACCCCATGTGTCAAGGTGGCCTCCAGGAGCACAAGGTCATCCGGACCTGTTGGTCCTGGCAAATTTTGTCTGGGAGCAATCTGCAGACATTGGCACTTTGAGGAGGTGGAATCCCACTTTGGGCCTACTGCCAAATCACAAAAGCCCTTCAGTAACTGCTTTCACAGTCTGGAGCCACCATGAACCAGGTGAATAAGAAATCATCCATTAAAAACTGTGTAGATGCTTAAAGAATCAAAAACCTGTTCAGGATATTAAATAGACCTTGCTGGATGTATTCTTTTTATTTGTTTTGTTTTGCGTGAGATTTTGGCTTGTTTTTGTGTAATGGTTTTGTTTGGTTTTGGATTTTTTGGATTTTTTTATGCAACAGAGTTATTCCCAAATCATCTCTTTATCTACTCTATCAACATATAGAGTTGACAAGCCAAATTATTCTTGATTTTTTTTTTGTATTTTCACAAGCACTGAGCCTAATCACAACACTCAAATGTATATTTATTCGGTTGTTTCAAAATGAGATTTTATAGATAGTAAATTTTATATACAACCATTTAACCATTTTACCATTGGATTTAATAACTGCTGGCTTAGCTTTTATTCCCTTGCTGCCTTATTTTTGGGAATTGCCCACCACTGTGAAATCTGAAAGTTCAAGAGAAGAAACTATGAAAGGGAATATCTAATTTCTTTACTCTGGATGCTGTTTCATGGCCTCAATTAATCTACACTTGCAAGTCCTTCAATTTATGGAAAATTATTGGAGTGGCAATGTGTACTCTGCACAGCCAAAAGCTGGGTTTTAATAAATGTGGGCTATTTAGTACATACACATAGAATGGCCTTTGAAATCCATCAAGGCTTGTCCAACCTGCTCGGAATAATTTTAAGAAATCAGGGCATAATTAATGAAAAATGCTATCAGATCTTTTTCCTGTGGGCTATCATCCTTATTTCCAGCAAATATGAGGTTGGTACGACAGCCTGGGTTAAAGTTTCTCCTCCTCCTTTAGACTGGCTCTGCTTGCACACTAGTGTGATTTATCTCTGCAAATCAGAAATTGATAAAAGTAAACTACTTGTTCAATAGTATATCTGAACTAAAAATACAATTATTTATATCATGTATGTTATGGTAGGAAGTGTCAGGAAGGTATTTTGAACACTGGACCTTGGCTCAGATTCGAATTTTTGTTTGCTGAATCAAAACCATGGCCTGAAAAAAAACCCTATCCTGAAGGATTTAATCCAGAATATTGTCCTTATGTACATATATGTGTAAATGAACAGAATCCATTTGTCATAATGAAGCAGAAAACTTTATTTACTGACATTTCTTTTTAAAAAGGCAGCTATTTGAGCCACACTTCATGCATAAAACGTCTGCCCGTAGAACAGCTTGTACCAATGTCAGCAGGTGAACTCAACAACTGATAATCTTTCACTTCCACATCTTCACCCTCCCAGGTTTTGATGTGCAGTTCTGGTTGTTAGTCTTGCTGAGTCACTTCCCAATGACTGAAAAGAATATATGTAACTGTAGAAAATCTGGAAGTGAAAAAAAGGGAATTCTGATGCTGGTGGGTGCTGCTGACCAGTGCTTCTGGCTGTGTCCTTGGCACTGTGGAGAGCCTGGCTGGGTGTCTCCTCTTGCTGACAGGTCTGGTACCCACATTTCCCCTGTCTGTCACTTAAATGTCCCCGTAATTATTAGAGAAAGGCTTCTGTTTTTCTTCTCAGACTCAATGGAAGTGACTGTGCTCAAGTAAAAGCACTAAGAGGTTTTTAGGTGGAAACTCATTTTAACTCTTCTATCTCAGTGCTCAGCCCCTCTTCAGTAGCTGAAGGGTGAATCAGGGCGTTTTTCTTTGCTTGTGCCACTGATTTCAATTAGACCCATTAGCTGAATGAGAGTAGAAACTTTGCGTGACAGTATTTCTTTAAAAATGTAAATGTGTAAATGTGTGCTTGCAAAAAGGCCCCGGTCACAAACCTGTAATGGCTGATAGAGACTGTAAAAGTAAATGGGGAGGAGAGGATGTCAAACCTAGGTGACTCCATGAATCTCACATTTAACATTACTCTTCCTCCATTTCCCGCTAGAAACATGTAGGCCACCAAGAGCTTCTTAACCCACTGTGCAGTCTTAGCTTTGTTGGTGTCCCTCTGGATAGCAGCACTTTTACCCCCATTTCTCCTGTTCTGGCATCTCCGGACTTCAGTGGCTGAGGATCTTTTCCAGATTTGCAACTTGCAGCTGTTAGTGAGTGGTGGGATGTGCCTGTGCTTAATGTTTTCTTCTGTTTTAATCTGTTTTTTATCCAACGTCTATAAGTGGCAGAGGGAAAGGCAGATTCTACTTCCAGATGGGTGACTGCCTATTTGAACTGGAGTCTGCCTTTTCCTCTGTGCAAGGTCATCTCCAGATGGTTAAATAAGGAATGGCCCACATTACACTGCTCTCCAAATTGTAAAATTGCTTGTTTGCAAGCCTCTGTCAACCTGTGGAAACACACAGATATATTTTGCAAGTGGGAGAGGGAATTTTGTGCTGCTGGTCTTGACCAAGAACTGTGATTTGATTTAAATGAGTTTGCTTTCTCTCCAGCTTCTCTGACTTCTCTTCTGTGCCTTGTTCAGCCTGCATTGCATGTCTTGCTGGTTGTAAAGCCTGATTCATATTATGCTCAAAACCAGCACTGGCAAAGTGTATCACATTAGCTGCACCTCTAAATAAAACCAACCTTAATATTTAATGGTTTTAGTCAAAGTTTAGTGGTTGAAAAGTCAGCCTTGTAGCTCGTTAAACTCTTCAAGGGTTCAGAGTTTATAGGAAAAAGATCATAAATTTCTTCTTGATTAAAAATGAAGTATTTCAGCTTTGGAAACTACTCCTTAATTAAAAAGTAAATCATATTCTATGTTCACCATGATGAACTGATAATAATTGGAAATTATTATTTTATTACTTTGAATATCAATAAGATGGAGTAGTATTTGTGAGTAGGAAATAAAAAATAACCTTAAAATTCTTCTCAATGATAAGCTCTGCAATGACTATAAGCATAGGAATTGCTTTTGTGTCTATTGTGGCTTAATGCTTTTATTACCTTGAATGTCATATAGAAATAGAAAATTATTTCCCATCACATTTTAAATATTATTCTATAATAAACCTTGGCTGTGCTATTAAATCTTGAAGAGCTATTAACTGCTTTTACAGTACCAGAATTTACATTTGGCCATACTGCAGCTGTTAGTTCAAGCCCAGGACATTTGGGAGTTGGTCTGAACTCCAGAATGGAAAGGATTTGTCTCTTTCCTTGGGATTAGATATTGTCTAGCCTGCAAATGAGGTGATAGTGCTGAGCTGTATCAGTACAAAGCACATAGTTGGGGTAGCACTGATAGAATTTCAGTAGTTATTCATTTCAAAGCAATTTCAAGAGCTGTTCAAAAGCATTTAGCCTTGTGTGCCTGAGCTTGTGGGCATTTCCTTTTATGCTCTCTGCTGTGTTCTGTTGGGAAGTCACTGTGATCAAAACTTATGAGATTACAGGTGGTGTTGGGAGGAAGAATAAAGTCCTACTAAACCCTGTATCCTAATTTCATTTTGGAATAAAGAATGAGCTAAATCCTTGTCTATGAGAGACAAGTTGGTGGTCATAAAATTTTCTGTAGTTAACAGACACCAAAAAGATAAATGGAAGTGGATACAATAAATGGATTTTTGTTTCAACTTTCTCCTTATTCAAGCTTGCCCAGGTGTGCAGTCCATTCTCTCAGTGTGAATTTTGCCATGAGATTTCAGCAGAACTAAAGAACAATTTTTAGTGTCTCCCAAGCTCAAACCGTCTTCTCAATCTTGTGAATTTGGTCAAAATAATCTCTTTCAGAAGCTCCTCAGGGTTCAGGAAGAAAAACAAAATCTGAATCTTGGCCTATAAGTGAGGAATTATTATTATATTTATTATTAAGATAATTTAAATATTATTTCACTGATAACAAGGCTGATGAAACATACTTTGAAGCCAAAAACTGAATCCCATATATTGGCCATCTGATAATATTGCTTGACACTTCTTGTGCCTGTCTATTTTCTTATTGCTCAGAAATAAAGAAAATCCAGCATTACTCCTGTCTGGCTCTGAGATTCCACCCCCCAGCTACATTGGCTTAATTACTAAATTTATTTAGTGCCACTGTCCCTTTCAGTGACCACATAAACCCACACAAGGGACACTTAACATTTATCTACTTGTTCCTCAAGTAAACTTCCTGCAGAATTTTTGGTCTAGTTGCTGTATTTCATGTGCTTCCTTGTTCTTATACCAAGACACTTTTATCAAATTTGAGCACTCTTTCAGAATGTGAATTGCTGAGTTTAGGTACTAATCATAAAGTGTGTGCTTTGATCTCATCATTTAAATATTCCCAGTGTTTTCATGCTTGGAGTTTTAATCACAGGTCAGCAATGACTTAGTTGCTGATATATGATTAAGAGTGCAGCCAATTCTGAATTAAAATTATTCTATATAGATATTTTTTAAATGATCCTCTAAAACTCTTGGGTTTACTGTTGCAAAGACACCCAAGTGTTTGTAGGGTAATTTATGAATGTACAATACTCTCTTCATAGAGAAACTTCCCACATAATAGAAGCAAATCTTATGGCAACTGTAGGAGTGAAGACAGTTTCTTGCATAAAGCATAAATTTTAAAAACTGAGTACCTTTGTATGTGGTTTATTTGTGGAATTCTTTTTACCATCTAAAGATGTGAGCTGCTGCATAAATATTCGTTCAGGTTTAGTTGTAAAGAAACAGAGAAATGTTTCAGGTACAGTATTTTATTGATGGAACAGTTTGATGGAGTCTTATAGGGAAACTCTGATAATGAAAGGAATTATTTCAGTGCTGGCATTATTTCCAAAGGGATCTCCAGCACATTCAGTCACAGCTATATAACACAGGATGTGCATAAGAGTTAACTATGAGGATATGTTCTCTTTCAGAACATATCTCTTCAGTCTGGGTATTCTTGGCAGTATTGCTGCCCTCTTGTAAGGTGTTCAGGAATGTGAGAAACTTACAGGTTCTCTTTTCAACCAATCTAGAAATCTGGGAAATCCATGTGTGTTTCAGCTGTAAGGAATAGGAGTTTAATCTCTGACATGGGCTTTCTGCTTCATTTATCACTTTCACATTTCATTCTCCCATATACACAGTGGATCCTTGTCTGATATTTAAACCCAAAAATATCTCACTGGGAGAAATAAAAGGAACATGAATGTCTTGTTATTGCTCTGTACAAACTACATCTGTGATGAATCTTAACTTTCTTCAGTCACTCCCTTAAAGACAACTTCATAAACAGAGGTGAAACTTAATGTTTTCTGGGGTAAAGCTGGGATACTGGGCGCCAGCATTTCAAGTGTTCTCTGCCTCGTTAGAATGTTCTTTTGTAAAGCAGTGTTTTAATACATCTCTATTTTCTGATTAACATTGTAACAGTTTTTTCTTTGCAAATAGTATGGAAATCAAAAGAAGCACCAACTGCATGGAATCTGAAATAAAATGTTACAAACCCATGGTGTTTCAGTATGTCAGTTATGCCAACAGATCTGATAGGGTAGTCTAGACTGTTAAAATGACAAATACAGCTCTGAATTAACAGGTCCACTGCTTTTTTTGGAATTATCCAGTGACAAAGAACTTTGGGAAAAAAATGAATATGAAGGAATGGTAGTACTGAAAGGTCTCCAGGCCACAAACATGTAGGAGGATTGCTTGCATATATTCTTCCTATTTAGGAACATTTTAATTATCCGAGAGGAGGAGTTGCACACCTGAATGTTGTACTCTCAAGTCAAGTTCTCTCAAGTTAATTTTATGATCAGCTGTCTCTTCTCAAAGTAGATGGCAAGATAGGAGAGGATTTTACATGTATTTCAAAGTCTTCCATCTGGGTCATTGGATTCCTGATAATTGCATCTTTTCTGGGTAATTTCACTGGAAATCACTACTACTGACAAGATAAACTAGTGCTGGAAAATCTTGCACCAATTAATAAAGTCTTTTCTGACACCAGATGCATTTTTTGTTCTTCCCTACAGAAAAAAACATCCTTAATAGATGAGATTATTTACAGAATCTGCAACTCTCCTGGATTCTGCTCACAGAGTTAAAAGGTAAAAGAGCACTCACAAAGCAGCTGTGGAATAAAAAGCCCATTTCACCCTCCAGAGCTCTCCTGCTGGTTTAGTGGAAAGATGGATGGATGGATGGATGGATGAATGGATGGGTGGATGGATGATTAAAGCTTGCAGGAAGAAATATTCAACTCTTGACTGTGTGAGAAGGAGACTTTAACCACAGAGTCCCAGGAGGAACTTCTGAGGCAACTCCTTTTACCCTTGTAAGGCTGTAACAGGAGCATGGAAAGTTGGTCCTCTCATCCTGCAGCTTTAACTCTGTGTCTTGGTTTAAGGCAACTTAAAGAGGTGGTCACTCTAAAATGAGTTACCTCCCCTTAGTTTCACCTTCTATCCACCAAGAAGGTGAAATGAAATACTGTAGATTTTTGTGAAAAAAAATAACAGTTTGCTAACAAGCAACAAGCAAAAAATAATAGTGAATAATCAGTAGATACAAAATTGATAAATCTCATTAACAATTTGATTGAGGTCTATAGGGAAAAATCAAATCTCTCAGCCTTTCTTCATGGGACAAAATTGACTTTTGGCCTTAGAAAGGCCTGGGGGTTCTGAACTTCCTTGATTGTGGAAAAGTCAAGGAATAAAAGTTAGCATTGTTTGATAGACTGATGTGTCTGTCTAGCCTTATAAAAATCACTTTGGAAAAAACAGTCAAACAAATCAGCTGGTCTGGAAGAAGAAAGTACTAAAAATCTTTAAGAACTTTTACATAAACTTATTTTTAAAAAAGTTTTATGACATAAAACTTGCAGGTGATCTGAAATAGCAGGAAACAAATGAAAGATCAGGCTACTCTAAGGTGAGAGGTTTTTCTGAACCTGCCCAGTGTGAATTCCTTTCTTGTTGATTCATGTGAGATCTGTCTCCTTCCATCTTATTCCTTTCTATTTTAGAAGATACTGCTCCTGAAATAGGCAAATTTTCTGTATTCCTAATCAGTGGCAGTTGATGAGAACTTAAGTAGTATGCTGGTGGTGAGTGGTGAGGTTTGGTTTTGTTTTTCCCTTAATATTTGGAGTTAGGTTTTTATAAAAACTGTGGTTAGATGGTGATTTTTCAGAAGTTTATGGGTATCCTGATTGATCCTTCCTTGAGATATGTAACAGCAAAGCCAAATAATCACAAATAGCATGTGCTAGGTATTTCCACCCTGGAAATTTTAAATCTTTTGGGTTCATTTATGATGCTGTACTGTAACCACCTGGTGGAGTGAGTCACTGCAAGGCCTGATTAATGGTACAGGCTTTTAGACTAGAATTTCTTACCTTGCCCACTGTTGTGTGATGGAGATATTTCACAGCTTTTGCCAGCTATGTTTTTTTTAAATCACAGCTTGCAGGAGCCTTGACTCTGCTGGAGGATGTCCCATGTTTCAGATTTGTTTAGGTGTTGCAGATCCAATGAAAATATGTACTCTCTAATGAGGGCTGGGTATATCTGGAGTGTTCTGTTTGGTAAAACCCTCAAAGCAAAGTAAATGTAGCACCTAAGCAAAACACGAGTGAAATCACAGGGTGGCACTTTGAGAGCTTGGCTTAGAAAAAATAACCCTTTTCGAATATGTGTATGCAGATGTCAAAGCTCTCTCCTAAGGTCTGGAGGATTAAAAAATAGGTGAAATGGGAATTGTCTTCCTTTTCCCTTCTTTTCAAAGCTAGATCATTTTAATGGAGTAGACAAACTTTTTGTGCTACTAAACCTGGTGTGCTGAGGCTTGGGGTGAGGGATACTTTGTTTCAAGTATTGTTTCATTAAAAAAAGGTTAATTTCTTGGAGACAAAAAACAAAGCTTCCTGAAAGAAATGTGGTGTTGATCCAATTTCAGCACTTTCAAGTTTTTGGTGCCTGCTGAAGCATAGGAATGCCTCAGAAGCAAAACCAGAGGATTTTTTCACAGATTTTAAAGAAGTTGTGACTTTTCTCAGATACTTAAGAGCTTCTCAAAAGTCCAACATTAACTCTTTTATGTTATCATACATCTGAACTGAAAACCCCTTTGTTCCCAATACCATCTTTTAAGGGTCATTTTTTTAGGGTTAAAGAGCTGCTACAGTTCATGTATACCACAGGCTCTTGACTCTTGGGAATATGTTTAGCTTTGCTGTGCTCAGTCTGTACAAAAATTTCTGCTCAGCTTTTCCTAGTTTTAATTATTGTCTTTTGATTGAGTGAATGGATTTTGCAGTTGCATAACTGATACTAATGCATTGAAAACACATAAGTGTGGAGGATCTGATATCCCAGAAGATGTTTGAGAAGCGAGACTAATATTTTGCTCTTCTAATAATAGAATAGAACAAGCTATTTGGTTGCAGGTTCAGTAGTAATTATTTACACTGATGAATAGAGAAATGGAGCAAATTGCTCTGCCCCTGACTTTTACTGTACCTTTGAGGCTGAGCAAAATAACTCATGTTTCTTTTTCATCAAGAGCAATGCAGATGATGTGACAAAATGTACCTGAGGAATAAAGTTGTGACAAGAGTCTATCTGTGAGGAAAACACAGGAATCAGGGTAGGATGTTCCCCAGGGAACAAACCAGTGCATCCTGCTGACTTCCAAAAGCATGAGCCAGTTCAGGAAGCCTGATGATTTGGCCCTACATACTGAAATACCTTCTTAAAAGGATAATCATTATTTTTGTTTTTTCCTTGAGAAAGTAATTCTTCTACCAGAATTTCTATTGTTTTGATGTCGGAAAACAATGTGTTGCATCTTCCAGTATATCTTTGGAGAATGCAATCGTTGTGTGGCCTCAAAAGCCTGCAATAGCATGGAGGAGAATCCTCTTGAAAAGACAGGAAACTTCAAGAACCGCTGAGAAGAGCTATGACAAATGTGTGAAGGACCGTTCTGTATATAAAGTCAGAATTAAAAGTCAGATTTCAGTAATATTGACTGCTCAAAAGGCAGACACCACTCCCAATCATCTCCACAAACACCCAAGCAACAAACTCCAAGAAATACTTCTTATACAGATTGTAATGTGGTAATGACAACAGGGGTACTGCAACTAAATACTCCAATAAAGGAGGAATTACCAGAAGAATAAACATTTTCATGCTTCCCATACAAGCCAGCTCCCTAAATGCTGGAGTTTAGGTGAAATATTCCTTGGACAGGCTGTTCCCAGTTATCTATTGTGAGGTTTCTGAAGGGGAAATAGTCTGTTGGATCATGTATTCGTGCCATGCTCACACTGTACTGCCCTAAGTAGTTACAGCATCGTAATTAAAGGAAGCCGAACATACCAGAGTCCCTGGTAGGATTTCAAATCTTCAAATGCCACTGAGCAGCTGCTTGCTTTGCTCTTCCCTGAAACACCTCACATTGCCCCTGCAATGCTTGTCTGGGTGTAACCCTGCTGACAGACTATAACAACTGATAAGGTCCTTGTTTTTTTTCCTTTGGTCTGTCCTCACACAGTACAACTTGTTCAAAACAACTGAAGGAAACAGAAGCCATCAGTTTTTCACAATTATTTTTGTGCTAATCTATACATTGGCATTGGAGTTTGCTTGTGGAAATAAGCCTAGGATTGCTTTAAAATTTGATACACCTCAAGAACTGTTTTGAAACTTGATTCATTTCTGATTAAAGTGAAATCTGAAGCTGTGTGAGGGTTTTGATAACTCAGCTTTTGTTGCAAGAGCAGTTCTACACAAGTTCTTCTATCTCAGGGGCTGGCTGCTGCTGTGCCATTTTATGTTATAGTTTCTAAATTCACCCCACACACTCTCATTGACTTCAATGGGAATTTTCCTTGAACAAGGAATTAAATAGTCTTCAGAATGAGTTCCCTCAAGAATTCAGAATGTTAGATATCTGCTGAAGTTATGTTACGTGCTGTCAATTTTTCACCTGTTAACATTCTTGGAGCAGATGCAACAAAACTTCTTCAAGCTTGATAAGAAAAGTTACAGAGAGTTTGAATTCTCTGCAGGAATCTGGGAGTTTGGCTGGAGTTTGCAAAAGCTTCTCTGAGGTTCTCTTTTGGAAAGGAATATTTGACGCTAAGCTCCATATTGCACTGCTGTCAATTGCACATTACTTTGATGTTATGCTTTTAAATAAATAGAAATAACTTTTTGCACAGCTCAGCATGGGTGACCTTGAAAGAAAATCCACAAAAATTTACTTGCATGTTTGGTTTCATGTATGTGATGAAAGAGAAAATGTAAGGAGTATATGTGACATTGAGGATGGGATTATCATTAGTTGTGCAAAATTGCAGGAACACACCTTATAATGACCACGTGCCTTCATATGGAATCAAACTTCAGAACTGGAAACATTTTTACCCTTTCTTGGCTTTTCTAGACGTGCTCATCTGGCAGTGTAAGTGAAAGCCTAAAGTCAGCAGCAGGACATCATCACAGATTTCACATGTGCCTACTGGACTTTTTTCTTTCATTTTTCTAACTTGCAGATAAACTGATTGATTGGAAATAATTGTCATTTGCCTTGATCCTGCTTGTGAAGGCTACTTCCCAGTATATTTTTTTTTCAGGTTCTTTTATCTTATGATTTCTTTGAAAAGATACCTTCTCTCTAATCAAATACTTTAGACAAGTTATGGATGATTTTGATATTAATTCACAGTCTTTTTCTATAAAATATATTTAATACTTAGTTTTGAGGCTGTATTAGCAAATAGGCTAGATGTCCACATGTATCTGTATTAAATGCATGAACTTCACAATTCTGATGATTAAGTTATAGAGAGAGGTGTTTATAAGAATTTTCTACAGTGAAAGTAAGTTTACTTAATATTTTCTAGCTGAATGCCTTATGTATACTATACCCTTCTGAACTGACATTCTTTTAGCCAACTAGAAATGTATCTTTGGGGTATGGATGGGTTCTAGAAAGCACAAACTCTATGGGTGTGTTTTGGTTTTCTTTTTCAAACTGTGTGGTGCAACATATATGGCTGTTGTACTCAAGAAATAAATCATGTACTCTGAAGGCACATCGTAACCAAGACATCTTTAAAGTGCTTGAAGTACTTCATCTTAGTGGGTTGAATCTTGGCTTCTTGGCTTCCAGCACAGTAACCCTTTTTTTTTTTT
>VZRZ01003770.1:709829-751864 GCA_013398175.1 Climacteris rufus | reverse complement strand
TTTTTTTTTTTTTGTTCTTCTTGTTTCTCCCCTACCCTTCCTGGGCAATATGGACATTATTTTTTCTTTCCCTAAACCAGGCTTACAGCACATCCTTGTTTTGTCAAGGAAAAGCACAAGGTATTAACACAGGAGTGGGGCTGAAATTTCACCTGTGGGATTTCCCCCATGGGCAGTGCAGCAGTAGAATTTTAGCTGGAAAATTCTCTGGAAGATAAATTAGCAGTATATCCTACTATAGTTCCTAATTTTATTTTGAAGTAAGCCTTCCAGAGCATGACTTTATTTCCTCAGTGGTCCAGCTGCTGAAGGCGAGTTTGTTCAAGTGATTCTGAATACAAATGTGCAAACCTTGGGTTTGGCATAAATATGTTTGTGAGTGAAAATCCTTCCATATTGTAATAAGTAGAGCACTGAAGATAAAGGTGTTTTCGTGGTGCACTATTGTGACAGAGCATGTGATGAACAAGTGAGGAAAGTGGTGTGCTACACTGATACCCAAAATATATATTTTAGACTCGACTGGGTGTCTCCTCTTTCTCTGTAGTATGAAATGACATAATTAATCATCTCAAACTCTCCCGTGCAGACCTGGGGAACAGATAGTGCTGCCATGGAAGCTAAGGTTTCAGATAAAGCCATGTGGTCTCAGCAGCCCACACATAATGGAAAATACTAAATATTGTGGAAGCTTTCAGCCAGCAGTTCTGCAGGGCAACTTTTGGTCATTTTCGGGATGTTTTTTGCCCAGAACCTCACTGTCTATAAACAGTGCTTCTCATGATGGAGGAGAGATTGAGGACAGACAAAATGTTCAAGATATATTATGTCTAGTATCCAGCTTGCTGTTTCCAAATGTTTAGAGTGGCTATCATATTTTTTTAATAAATAATGTTATTGTTCAAGGTCAGCATAAATCCTCAGTGTCATTAATCGGTTCTGGAGTGAAATACTATGGGATGTGTGTGTATGGAAAAAATGGGTTGCTGATACTTATTGCTGATATATATCAAGCAAAGTTGTTTTTTGTTCACCCTTTAAGTTTTTACTGTTTTTTCTGTAAACCTACTTCAAGGAAGATACTTTTGTGACAGATTCATGATGAGCAAGCCTCAGGTGAGTTGTCTTACTGATTGAACGAGAACTAGGAAAGAATTGCCCCTTTGCTTACTTGGTCACTTAGGCCTGACCGAGAAAACAAGTGATGGAGTCGTAGACTCAGAGTACAGGAAAACTTTTGTAATAAAAAGACCTATGGAGAAGCTGTGAGTCATTGACCTGAGAAAGGATGAAGCAACCTTTTCAAAAAAGCTTATGGGGCCTGGTGAATTGGAACTGTGTGTTATAGCAGGCTTCCATATTTACATTGGAATGATCTTGGAACACTGTAACGATGAATGCATGACTCTATTTCTGGGTGAGCACTGGTGGTTTTTTTAACAAATAAAGTAAACATGAGCTTATGTGTTTCTCAGATTTAGAAGCTGCTAGAAAACATCCAAAACAAGTGAGAAATAGTGTGGTTCTCTACGTGTGGGACTAAAGCTCTTCCTAATAATATTTACTTAGAACTAGTGCCCATTGGAGGTATAAGAGTTCATTAGTTCATTTCTCACAGCTTTGTCAGGCTTTGACAGTGAGATCATAAAAACAGTTCAGATATTAAAAGAGCATCCTACATATGGTTTAACAAGCACTGATATTTGTCATATGGTCTAAAGAAAAGCTTCCAGTGCAACAGAAGAGAGCTTATATTTTATGGTATATGAAAATGTATCTCCTGCAATCCCATTTGTGACTGCTATTTTCTTCCCCCAGCATTGATGTGATGCATCACAAGGGAAAGTGTTATTGAATGTCTTTCTGGCTATTGGATACTTCTGAATTGAGGCTGTGCATGTTGTGTTACCTGCACTGTAGTGCTTAAATTGTGCAAACTATGGCATGGCTCGGGAGCTGAAGACTTCATAGTGCCAGATGTTCAGGAGACTTCGCATCTTTGTAAGACTTTGGTGAACTGTTCCAGAATGAGAGCGTAATTCTGGTTTAATCTGATTTTACTATAAACAAGTGGGAAATAACACAAACAGATCAGCCTGGCCACTTCAGCTCTGTAACAGGAGGAAGTGCCTCCTGGTGCTTGCAGTCATTGCTGCACTGGTGGTAAAGGCTGATAACTTCAGACCTCACACTTTTTATGTTCCCTGGAAACATCTCCATTCACTGGGCTGGGGTAGAAATTAAATGGTACCAATTAAAAAAAAATATATATATAGATTTTTTCTTTTTCAGTTTTAGATGATCTTGATACAACATGATTTCATCCCAATTGTTCTCTACCAGTAGCAGAGAACATTGTTCACTTCCTTTTCAAAAGACATTTGGCTAAAAGGAGGTTTTGACTTACTGGTGCAGTGGATTTTGCCAAGAAACAAAAGCCTTACCCTGAATCAGACATACCAAAGCCCTGCATCCCACTCCCACCCTGTGAGTGGGTCACTTCAGCAGGGACTCTTTCATGTGGCTAAAAGCCACATAAAGTGTCACAACACACACTGGCATGGAGGTCTTGCATCCTAATAGCCTTTAAAAGCACCGAGAAAATGGTGTTAAAAAAAGAAAATTGTGTTGCTGTTTTGGGGTCTGGAAGTTTCTTTTTGCTCTCTAAGTTCTTTCTGATGCTCCTGTAAATGGAGTTGGCAGGGAATAGGTATCTGTGATCTTTTCTCTGGTCAATACCACTAATGCTGACTACAAGGATACCAGTGAAACATTTCTTTAATCCTTGTTCTGATGTCCTTTTTCTCTTTGTTTTCCTTTGTACTCCTAGGGACAAAATGCTAAATCCCCAACCAGTTTTCTAAAAGCATCCAATCATTTGTGCAGAACTGGTTACTGTTAGAAACCAGCTTTTATTAGGTGAAAAAACACATTTAACTTTTTAGTATGGTAAGCAAGCGACCTAATGGTGAGAACTGAGTGTCTCCTAAAGTGCCTTGGGTTTTGTCTTTGAAAATACCCTTGAGAGAAGAGAAAAAATATATCTATTAAAAAAATAAAAGGAAAAAAAGAAAAAATCATAAGATGAATGAGTGTGTGATGCTGGTGAGCACAGCTACTCTTTCTATGTGTGTACATAACTTGGTGTAGAAAGTGGGTCTGGACTGTGGGAAATTATGATTAAATGAAGTGCCCTTCTTGTTATTTCCAATGCAAGAAAATTTCATTACTCTATTGATTTGCAGTGATTAATGATTTCTTTCCCTCCTTCTTTTTTTTTTTTTTTTCTTTCTTGTTTTTCTTTTAGGCTGTGTTGTCAGAAGAGTGGGCATTCACAGCTGCTTATTGATTCTAACCAGGGCTGAAAGATGATTGAGTGCTGTGACTTTTTGTGCCCCATTGTTTCTCCTTGTGCTGTGGTGGAAAAACTATTAAAAGTATTCCCAATAACAAGGTCTCTGGATGTTCTTTTGGTCTCTGAATACGTAGGCATGGAGATAGAAACACCAACGACTGCCTGGCAGCCAGGCTAAGATGAATGCTCATCATTTTATGAGATAACAATCAGCTATAAACATGCAAGCTGGTTCTTTAAAACAAGACAGAAATATTAATTTAATCTGTAAAACTGCAGACATACAGTAATAAAGAATTATTAGCAAAGAAAAGATTTAAGGGTTTGGCTGTGTTGTAGTGTGTTTATGGTAACCCAACTGCAAGAAGCATGTCTGATTAGCTGATCAATGAGAAGCTGTTACTGGGTTTTATATTGTCTTGTCACTGGGATAATGACATTGGGGATGTAATTGGCTTTTTGGTTTGCTTGATACTACACATATTTGAACCCATAAATAGGATTCAGCTTTGCTAAATATAGGTTGGGATTATGGAGCAATGATAACACTGATTTAATGTTTTGCTTCAATATTTTAGTGAACGCTTTTGTTTCACACAAGTGCATTTCTTCTCCCTGGTGAAAAATGGGGACAAGTGAAAACAGCTAGTAGGCTGATGGGGGAAGTAAAGGGGATGTTGGAAGAAATTGGGGAATTTTAATCCTTGTCAAAATAGTGGATTTTAAATAATTGTAAACTGCTACTGTAATTTAGCTGCCCTGGGCTACATGGCTCCTGCTTACAGCTGACACCACTGTTGGGTCACAGGCACCTGAGTTTTCTATCTACTTCCGCTTCTTTCTCCAAAGTCTACTCTTCTCCCCTAAAGAATGTTTTTGTCACTGGGTAGCTGTGGATTTGGGGGTGTTAAGCACTATTGTCTTACTGCTGAGATACATTGTGAAGTGACAAGGGGAAGTTCTCATAGTTAATGGACATGTTGTTGCCCATATTGATCACTGGGAGATATTTAGGAGTGATGGTCTGTTGCTTTCACAAGCATTGCATTTGGACTTGGCTCATGGGAGGGGTGTAAAGTTTTTTCAGGGAAGAAAAAAAAGTCAGAATAGGAAGGTTTCGCTCTCCTTTTTTCTAGCCCAAAAATAAACAGCAGTCAGAACTCAAATAATTAAGAAGCAGTGTATTTATGGGCTTTGTGCTACAGTTTCATAGTAACTTGAATGATCTTTCCTTGTAGGAGTCAGACAGTGAAGGCTGCTGCTTTTCCAGAGAAATCTGGAGTTCTGGAAAAACTCTTCAATTGTCCCAAACCTGTGCACAGAAACTGTTCTTGGTCTTCTCACTCTGCTGACAGTCTGTTAGGCATTTGTCTTGGATGTTAACTTGAAAATCTCTGTGTGAAGGGAGAGAACAGAAACTGTGCAGCTCTGTTGTTCTGCAGGTTCCTCCATGCATGGAAAAACTTTCCTTAAGAAATGTTCTTTGTAGCTCATGAGCAAAAAGCTGCAAGCAGTTGGTCATGCAGGGGTGGAGGTGTGTGTGTGACCTGTAAGCAGCCCAGCGGTGTAAGCCATGTGCAATGTAGGCAATCCTACTTTTTGGGCTTCTCAGTTTTACAGTAAAGAAAGCCCTGTGGTTCCAGTCAGATGAAGAAAAAATAGTTGCCATCTTCCTTCTGTGTGTTTTGAGTGCTTGTGGGTTTTTCTCTCTCCACCCCTCAATTAGATTTGTTTGACCTGTCACTAATATTTTTACTCTGGCAGAGAAGTATTTGGAGATCAGGGTAACCTGAGCACAGATGTTGACAGTTGTGTTGCAATGAAACACTGCTAGTGCCCTTGTCATAAATCACAGGCACTAATTTGGAGATTTAAATTGCAGGTATGTCTTACGAATTACCCTGTGCAATTAAAGTGCAATAAAAATACCTGCCATGGATTTTAATAAGCAGCCTAGTCATAGTAGTGCCAACTGTCTGCTGGCTGCTGTTGGGATGCTAAATTTTTTACTGCTATTAAATATAGCAACCAGCATAGCTGTTGCCAGTTGTTAGAAGAAACACCAGCGTTGCCACCAGCACAGCTGTTTAGCTGGAGGTGTAATGTTGTCTCCCCTGAGGGAAGGAGGCATTTATGAGAGGGAAAGGTGTACTGGAGACAGCAAGAGCATTCCTCTGGCTGTCAGGGGCTGGCATGTCCTAGAACAGCCGCAACGGCAGCAGAGCTCAGTGCTAAATAAAAATTCAGTAAACCAAATAGAAATTCTACCTAGAAAATAACTATGAAGATCATGTCCTGGCTTTTGTTCTAAGTCCTGCTGCTGACCACCCCATGGGTGAGGGTCAAGGGGAAGATGTGGGTAAAGCAGGAAATACCAGAATTCTGTGTTTATTGAAGGGAAAAGATGCCAGGGTTTCCAGGTACAGATCATTGAAGTCAACAGTCAAGAATGCATTCACAGCTAGAAAGATTTCATGGCAAATCTAAAGTCTGGTACTGGTAGGAAGAGGGGCTGCTTGAGAAAACTGGTACAAGAGATGTTGGCTTTCAGTACATCCCTTTAGGACAAGTTTAACCAATGCCAGTCCACCTGAATTTTCTAGTACACCATCTCTCCTGTGGTTTGAATGATTAGTTTAAAATAAATACCTTTTGCAACTGAAATTATTCTATAAGGACACGAATGGAAATTCTGCTAATGCCTTCTTTCATAGATGCACCTTCTCCTTAGACTGCAGTGTTAAGGCTGTGGCACACCTCTAATTTTTTGCTGTGGAACTGCTACGTGCATGTATGAAAACATTTTGATACAATGAAGAATGCAGGTGTGCAAGGGTTTGTTTATAAAGGAAATTGTATACTCCAAACCTGCATCTGTGGGAGTTGACTTCTGGTTGTATTATGCTCAAGCGAGTGCTTCTCTAGTAATGAGGAATAGTATCATTTTCCTTTCCAACTGAAAGGATTCTCTCCATCCTTCTGTTTGTGTTCTTTCCTGTAATGTCACATAGCCTTCCTTATCTGAGTTCAGCAGAAAGCAAAATATTGTTTGGTTTCCTGCTACCATCATGCTGTGAAGTAGTTATGTTGAGCACTGTGATCCTCTTTCCTGGGCCTTGGAGAGGAAACCCAAACCAGCTTGGTTCTGGGCAGTTCAGTCCAGTCTGGAAATCTTTTTCCCTCCCCTGTGCTTCCATCCTCCCCTTTATAGTTCTGAAGATAGCTGTTTTCTGTGGAATTGCTGGCTCCATCCAAGAAATATCTGTATTTCATTGCCTTTAACTGGATGACCCAAATTAGTGGCTTTCTTCATAAAGGATTGTCTCCCCAAAAACCAGCGAGTGACATCGCTGAAGTACAGAAAACTGCACCATGTTTGTAATGATTTTGAACTCTAATTCGAACAACTTGTTTCTCTTGGATTTTGTATTCAATAGAAGTGATCTGTTTGCTCTTTGAATAAATCTTTCAAATTTCAACACTTTGGGGAGGTCTTCACATTATCTGAGTCATACATCTAACAGAGATACTCTGAATTGTACCATTGACTTCTCATTATTCCTTACATAAAGAATTTAGTCTCCTAAATTGCAAGATCTAGCACAGAGATATATAACCAAAGAAATTCTAATCCTGGAGTTGGTGAAACTCCCATTCAGAATTTTAAATGGATACAGCTAAGTATTTAGTGGAAAAATAGTCATATTATTAAGGAAGGGAGAAAATATTCTTTTATCATTAGAAACTGTCAATCTTGAAAAATAGTGGCATATGGTGGGAAAAACACTAAATTATTCTTTTCAATGTCTCATTATTCCTTACAGTTCAGAGAAAAATTGTACAAATAACACTTGGGTCAATATGTTGCTAATATATTTGCATGCTATGCCTCAGATCACGTGTAATGTCTTATCAAAAATTGTTTAGTTATTTGTCATGAGTTTTATAAAAGATACACATTGATAATGTGTCCTAATACTTAAACATTTTTTGTTTTTTTTTTAAATCCATGCCCCATAGGTCACGCTATTGAGGCATTAAGTTTCTACCTCCTGGCTGATTTGATTTATTACTTTTATCTCAAGGATATAAATGAGGCTGGAATTGAATTAAACCTTCATCTGAACTGCACATTTATTTGATATAGGATAGCAAAGCAGCAAAGCATTTTCCCATGGCACTTCCTTATTGTTTTGTCCAGTGGAGTTGCATGATTTTTTTCTTTTGTACACACACAGGCTCCTGCTGTTCTACAAGATTGCACAAAATATTTACAAGTGTCTTTTAATTAGAAAAAGGATTGTCAGGGCACCGCATATGTACAGAATATTTCATTTTCTGCATGTGTTATGGGTAGTACACTGATACTGCAAATACCTTATTGTAATCAATGGTATATCTGACTTAACTTTCGTCTCTCATGTCCTATAATTTGTGACAGTTTCCTGCCATGATAAAGTGAAATTTTAATTATAAAGTACAACGCCAGACGGATTTGGAGGGAACCGATATATGGTCCAGTTTTCCAATGGAATATCTTTCCCTGCAGATGGAGTCAAGCGAGTATTTCAATGTTGTGCGTAACTTTCCAGAGGTCTGATGATTACTGTTTTTCCTGAAAGTATCATATTGTTGGGATGTACCCTCAGTGACACTTCATAGTACATGGACAATGCAAGATGGGCAGCAGAGATGCTTGGCTGGCCTGAGGGAGGCAGAAGGTCAGCTCTTGCTGGGTATGATTGAAGAACATGAGACTGGTGTCTGAGATAATCCACTAAAATGAATATTTTCATATTCTGGCTTTTCATTGCAAAATTGTTTTTACCACCAACATTGCTTTGTCCCATTTCATATATTACTTTCTTCCCAGGGTAGAAGGGAATGAGGGAAAGATGTCTCAGTGAGCAGAATAATAATCTCTTAGAGCTGCAGCAAAATCAAGAAAAGTGTAACTGTTGTCTAACCCTATGATGAAAACATTAGGGAGTAAATGATGTAGGGATAAGGTTGTTGAACAAGTGTCAGTGTTTGCTTCTCCCACATGATGACGTAGCACTGCTGTCTTTTAGATTGTTACAAATTGGTCCCTTCCCACAAGTAGCAAGCAACAGGATAAGAAGAAATGACCTCCAGCTGCACCAGGGGAGGTTTAGATTGGATGGAAGGAAAGACTTCTGCACTGGAAGGGCTGTCAGGAACTGGAACAGGCTGTTCGGGGAAGTGGTTTGAGTCATTATCCCTGAAGTTATTTAAAAGATGTGTAGTTGAGGATATCAGGGTCATGGTTTAGTGGTGGACTTGGCAGTGCTGGGTTAATGGTTCAACTTGATATTCAAAGTCTTTTTCACCCTAAATGATTCTATGCTTCTAAGATTTATTTTTTTTTTAAAGGAAGGAAGCATCTTTCATTTTCTGACTGGAAAATTCTGACCAGTTTGTAATAAAATTGTGGATGAGGGGCAACCTTGGTATCCTGCCCTTCAATACCAATTTTTTTTGTAGCCCAGGTAGGTGTTCTTGGCATTGTGAGTGAGATTTGCTTAAATGATGTAACTGAAATGTTAAATCCAGCTTCTTAGCAAAGTCCTTAGGATATAAATAATTAATGAACTTCAGATGGAGTGGTTTGACTACTGACAGGTCAATAGGACTGGAAGAGGGGAACCAGCCTTTGAATTTGCAGAATTTGTAGCTCCTTGTATGCATTTATGTTGTATAGGCATGGTAACTGTGAAATATCTGTATTAAGCTATTTTGTAAGAACTTGCCTAATGTATAGGATGTGTTCATTTATGGTGCATTTTGTCTAAGATAAATGGATTTGAAATTCTAATAAATGTTGGAGCGGGGCTTTGATCCTGAATTCTTGTATTGCATCTTCAGGTTGGATATTCTACTGCACAGTGCAGCATAATACACAGAGCTCAGCTTGGGATTGGGTGGGATGTCCCCATGGCACTGTGTGTGAGTCACCAGGAACTGTCTCAGCTCCTCAGAGGTCATTTATTCATTTGGTGTTGTTGCTGACTCCAGATCATTCTGACTGCACTCACCTCTGCATGGTGATACCTTCCTGTGAGGGAGCAGATGTAAACATTCCCTGTACCACATGCTCAGCAATTGATATTTTTGAGCCAGAAACAGTTCATTGGAAAGGTCTTAAGCTTCTCAAGTGTTCTTTAATCTAAGCTAGAGGCTGTTAGCTTCCCACTTGATTTCCTAGTGGACTTGCCCTCAAGAAGAGCCAATGCCAAATAGCAAAAGATTTCTGATCTGAAACTTTGTAGTTTTGGAATCTCCTTTCACATCTGTTTATATACCAGCAAACGGAGCTCGAAATATGAAAGAAAAACTCCTTTATACTTTTCCATAAGTAATCTTGGCATCTGCAACTGATGTGGCCTTAGTCTTAGCTTGGATGGAATTAATTCCTGCTTCTGGTAAAAAAAAATAAAAAATTGATGTAATAAATATTTACACTGCACCAAGATGATAAAATGCAACCAGAGAGGTCCATATGCTCCCTCTTTGCTAGTTGAAAGAGCTGTTCTGTTAAACTGGGCACCTTATTGCAGCTTGAAGGATTTTACTTTCTCTAATTCTCCAGTAACTCTAAAAGTTTAATACTGCTGGGAGAGATGCTTTTGTGTCTAACATGGGTGTCTTGATGATGTTTCAAAGCAAACACTTCTATTTGCCCTCTGGGGTTGCTACACCTGCCTCTGAACTGTCCTATGTTATGGTGTTGGCAGCTGCTGTCATTTTATAAATTTATTCTTTATTTTATTCACTGCTAAGCAGACAGAGTTTGGCCATGGTACTGCTGATGTCTTCCTGTCTTTTGTGTGTTCTGACTGGTTAAAACAGGGAGAGGAAGCCATGAAATATTTCAGGCAAATTTTCAGAGGAAGCCTCTGAAATATTTACAGAGAAGGAAGAAAAAAACACATTTGTGAGGGTATTGATGCAACCTATTGACCTGCGGTTTATTTTGCCTTTATATTGGTCAGAGTGATATTGTGTCACTGCTGCAATAGGATTCTCTCCAGTGCAAAATTTTTTTTCACAGCATCTCTCAAGCTCCCCTAAATTGTGGCAAAAGAGGAAGTATTTCTTCCTTGTTGGTTAGTGTGGCTCCTCTGCCTCCTGTGCTTTCATTATTTTGCTTTGCAGTTATTTTACCCAAGGGACACTAAAGCACCTCCAGTTCTCACATGTGTTTGTATTTCATTTTTGTGTCAATGATTCTCTGTGCTTGACCATAGGGACAAAGCTGTAATATCTGTCTTTGTGTTGGGCACTGTGCTAATTTTCCACAGGAAGAGATATATCAGAGAATCAGAGCACCAAATCATACTGAATTCTAACTAATCTCTAGCACCAGTCTGGGGGGTGTTTTGAGGAAAGGGTTTGGTTTGATTTGGGTTAGTTGTCTCTTTGCAGGGTGGTGGAGAAATTTTGAAGTCCTGTTCTCCTTCAGGAAGGTGTAAAGAGGTTCCTGAGTTTGCCAAAGCCAGAGACTTCTGCACCCCTAAGCCATTGCAGTAAGAGGGGTTGTGCAAGTTTATATTGTTCCTCTTCTTTCTGTCCTCTGCTCTTCCTTCTCTCCCACTTTGGAGCTGAGCTGAAGATAGTAGGAACGTAGCCAGCAGATCAAGGGAAATCATCCCTGTTATTCACTTCATTAGCATCCAGTTTTGGCCATCCCAGGAGGAAACCAGTCCACTGGACCAAGGCCACCAAGAAGGACAAGAGAGTGGTTGGCCTGTGAGGAGAGGCTGTGGGGCAGGGGCTTGTTCAGCCTGGGGAAGGGGTAACTCTGTGGGAGAAGCAGCAGGCCCCAGCACTTGTGAGAGGTGCCAGAGAGGTACAACTAGGCTCTTTGCAGCATGGTGGGAGAATAAGAGGCAAGGGACATGAAAGGGAATGAATGGGAAAGACACTTTCACTGTTAACATGCAGTTCTCCAGCTGGGGTTGTGTGAGAGATGGTGAGCACCCCACACCATTTCAGTCCATTTCCCACTCTATTTCTGTCTTGGTATCCCATGTGCCTCTTTTGCATGTGATTTCACTCCTTTTTGAGTGTGTGATTTGCTATAATTTGCACATCCTTTTCTAAAGAAACAAGTGCATAGTTGATGATGCTTTCAAGAGAGTTTCATGTCTGGCACCTGTCCTTGCAGCTTCCTGTCCAGCATTTAAAAGCAACTTTGGCAGTAGTTGCTTCTGCCTTCTGTTGTGTTTTTGCTTTCCCTCAATATATTTAAGGTGGCTGATGTACAACTCCCATTTCTCCGATGTCGCAATAACGACACGAAAGAAGGACACGGACACCTGCTGAGAGCAAAGGAACAAGACTGCCGGGCGGACCCCCGCCCATCTTTATTTTATATGTGTCTTATAAACCACTGTGGATTGGAGGAGACAATGAGCCTCCCCTCAATCACACTGGCCAAATGAAATGTCCATCAAACTTCTGTGCCCAGGAGAAAGGAATGTAAATAATAAGATACAATAAGATACAATAACATGGCTATGTTTACAGAGAATGTGTGAGAACTAGTTACAAAAGAATGACAACATCCAGAACTGTAAAACTCAGGGCAACACTCCCCATCTCTGCTTTTATAAGATAGAAGCTCATTTTCATTTGCTTATTTCAGTAGCTTATGTCTCTTTGTACTAAACTTTTTAACAATTCTGAGGTTTATGCAAACCTTTTTTTAAGAAGTCAGATGAAGTTTATGAAACCTGGCTGGTACAAAGAAATGTTACTAGTAATTTCTAGCAACTTCCTCTGACTGCCTTCTATTAGGGTATTTTGTGCTTTTCCTGATGGTATTAATTCCACCAGCAGCTCAGAGTCATGTCAATGGCAACTGACATAAATGGTATTTTACATTCCACGGACTTCCAAATGTAATTTGCTGATGCTTTTGCTCTCCTTTGTGCAGCAGTCCTACACTTGATTTGCTGTTCCTCCCCTGGCTCACCTGCTTGCAGGTGACACTTGTTTGTTGTGAGCTGCATCTCATTTCCCAGCTCAGCTTTTCCCACTAACAAGCATTTTTTTCTGTTCTTCCTGCATGCTTTCTTCCTGGGAAAGATTGGGAAAGAAGGTCTGATCTGGGTGACAAAGCAGGCTCTGTGTGACCCAGCTACCAGAATGCCTATGAATGGAGTGTTTGATGTCTGGGGCTGTATTTTTGCATTGTGTCTGTGTGGGTTGGAAACTTTTAAGTGCAGCCTCTAGCAGAAGGAAGGTGGTTTCAAAGTTGTTGGATAATTAGGATGGAAATTCTGGATTATACTCTCAAGGCAGTGGATATTTCATATGCTGAACATATTGGTTACAGTTTGGGGCAATATGATTTAATCTTAAACAGATTTTGAAAAATGCATATACTTGAATTCTTACTCTTCTTTACCTGCCATTTTCTATATTGTTAAATGGTTTAAACAAGTATTGTTACTTATCTTTGATTTTGGGGCAAAACAAATCTTTATTTTGGATTAAAAATGCATGAAGATAAGGATTTCTTGCATCTGAACTTTTTTTTCTTCCTAATTATGGTAAGTTTCTAAACCAAAGCACAGTAATTAGGTTTATTTCAGTGTGCCTTGCTGTAGACTTACTTAAGTTCCTAAGAGAGGGATCTAATTGTGTGTCTTGATGACAGAGAGAGAGGATATGTAAAAAGGTGCTCTGTTATTGGAAGATGGTGAAATAAAAAACAAACCATCCTGAGTGCAAGGGTGATATGCAATGGGTAATATTCTTTTTGGCCTCGAATGTTTTACACAGGGCTTTTTTTGATGCAGTTGAAAATGATGTGTACTAATTAAAATGTAATGATTTTTCCCTTCCAAGTAAGCATATACATCCTATCAAAAGGCAATTGGATGATCTTAGGTAAATTAATTTTCTGCATTCAGATGTGTTATCTTCTCCCTGATTCATACGTTGCTATAGCAACAATTGACTTCACAAGGCCTGACTGGGCTCCCAAAGAAATATGAAATGCTCTGGTTTATATTTTTCTGGCATAAGTCATGGATGTGACTTCAGTAGCAGTAGTTGATCTTCATACTATGATTTTTCATTTTTAACTTGCAGATAAAATGGTTTGTTTCCTAAGTTGAATATATTCCCTTTCTTCTGCATTTACAATTTTACAGTATTTTTATAACTGTGATCAATTGAGTTTATAACAGAATGCAAAATACAGATGTGATTTCTAAAAGGTAATTCTAAAAAGGCCAATTAATTTTTTTTTTAATTTTAAGATATGTATTCACTTCTGTCAGTCTCAAAAACAGATATCAAATGGCAAAAAATACCACCAAATATATTGGCAAAAATAGTTTTAATATGAATATATAAAAGTGTCATTTAACAAATTCTGATGGCAAAGTTCACTCTGTAGCTGACTGGCCAGATGAAACACAGAGGAAAATTGAGTTAGAATTGATTTAGAATGATTTACAAAGACCAAAGATACAAAAGGGTAAGGGAGGCCCTCCCATTGCATCATGAGGTTGAGTGGATCCTCTTGCTTTCTAAACTCCTGATGGAGCTTAGGTGCAGCTAGGTCCAGTCTTGATCTCAGACTTGGGCAACTGTTTAAAGGAATTAACTACATAGATTTATTTAGTATTAATTTAGCTTACAGCTAATCAGCAACTTAGGGAGGATCTGCTGAGAACAGAGGAAGTAAGGAATGGTCTCTCAGTCTCAGGTAAGGAGTCTCAAACCTTGAGAGGTACCCCAGCTTAAGCGGAGAGTCACTGGTGTGCAGTAAAGTTGTAATTTAGAAAGAACTCAATTTGGATTCCTCCCTGTCATTCAAGAGAGGTCTCTGGGCCTGTCCCAGCCTCAGGGGACACCAGTCCCCTGCAGCCAGGCTGCTGAGCAGGGAGAGCTCAGAGAACACACACTGAGGCTGTTGTATCTGTGCTTGGCTCGAGATCAAAATGTATCCTATGGGAATGGTATGCATGAGACTCCTTGTACCCACAGCTTCACTTGTTCCTTGACAAATGAGTCTTGGAAAAGCCACCTGTTATTGACGTGTTAATTGCATGGTCAGTGATCCATCTATATAGAATCATAGAATGGTTTGGGTTGGAAGATCTTGAAGATCCTCTCATTCCAAGCACGGGCATCTTATTCCTGCCATGGGCAGGGACACCTTCTACTGGATCAGGTTGCTCGAAGCCCTATCCAATCTGGTCTTAAACACTCCCAGGGACAGGGCATCCACAACTCTTGAACACCCATTTCAGTGCCTCACTGCTGACACATTGAATAATATTTTATTAATCTCTAATCTAAACCTGCCCTTTTTCAGTTTGAAGTAATTCCCCCTTGTCCTATCACTACATGGTTTTGTAAAAAGTCCCTTTCCAGCTTTCCTTTGGACCCACTTTGAGCACACTGATATGCACTGATACTCCTTCCTGGGTTTTCTGGGGGAGTTCTTCGCTCAGCTACAGCTCAGGCCTTTGCCTCCTTTGGATCCTGTACTGAACAACTACTGCTTTGTGAAGGGACTCAAGTGCATCTGTCACACTCTGCCCCATGGTTACAGTCAATCAATCCACTTTTATGGACTCAGAGTGGTGGTACATTACCTCTCGTCTCTTGCCACGTGTCACAAATATCTGGTGGATTGCAGATCAGTGGTTAGAGTTAACAAACTCTGTCAAAATTAATGTGAATTACATATGATGTTGGCATGGTCTCAGATCCAGAGTAAACAAATAGCTTTTAGTATAAAATATTACTATTAGTTGCTATATTTGGGGGTCCTTTGTGATAAACAACAAGTATTTCCTTTGTAAAGTACCAAACCTTTACATATAAAAAGATTATAAGTATTAAAAGTAATATCATTACAGCTTACAAACTTGCAATTGAATGAGGCATTGGATTTAAAGTTTCCATTGAATCTTCTCTGCATCTTGATGGGTACAAGATGAATGTCTAAATTCACTCCCCCAGGAAATTGAGGTGGTTAAAATTGATTGAGGTGGTTAAAACTTACTCTAGTGCATTCTCGGATTAAAAACATGTTAAGGGTCATCTAGTGTTATACTAAAAGCATAAATTATATTTCATATAGGTATAAGCATGTTCTTTCAATAACTGAAATATAGTGTGGATTTACAAAACAAGGATTGGACTCTCACTCTTGTCTAGAGAACGTATGCAGAATATCAGTGTAAGTTCTCACCTTTAAATGTGAACAAAATATGATCTCAAGGAAAGACCTTTTGAAAGTCAAGAGTAAATTTCTTATCCCACTAAAATATAATATTTTCATCTGGAATGCATGCAATGAGGTGATTTTTTTGTTTTTTTGCTCTTTGTAAGTCTACAGGAAATCCTCACTGAGCTGTGTAGATAAGATAATCTAATGTATCACATACTCTGAAAAATCACAAGGTAATACATATATAGCAGAATTTGATATTTTGTGTTCTTAATGTGTGCATTAAATTTACCAGCTTTATAGATTTTTTTCCCCTCTCTCTCTCTCCAGTAAGTGATCAGTGAATCACATGATAGAGATAGATTCTTATGGACTGTAGACCACAGCAACAGGATTTTCTTGTTAAAACATATTTAACCATGCAGTGATATGGGAATCTGGTGTAAGTGTACCTCAGACTGCTTAGCTGATGTTTACATGTCCAAGTTCACAGAAAATTGCATTGTCTAGGGGGTATTTCAAGCTCCTTTACATCCCTCAGAGAAGAAAGGCTAAACCTGTGAACTGCATGTGAGACAATAACCTTGTATGGAGTTTTTAAGTAGGCATTAACAGGTTGGGTTTTATTTTACAGCTTTTCACCAATTATTAACAGAAATAATTTGAGTTCTAGAGTAGATATGTTCCATTAACTTGTCATTATGAAGTTATAATGGATACTTTAATTAGGCAGTGTTTCGAGCGGGAATATTTAAATTAAAATTGGGACAAATATGCTCACCATGCATAGTAGCACTTACTAGAGGCTTATTGTGCACTTGTAAACTGCTCAGGAAAAAAAAAAAAGTAAGCGAGGAAATTTGGCTGCAATAGAAGGAATAGCTTTCACAAGTTTCTCCTGAGTAAGACATTGAGGTAATATGCTGGCTTTTGAAAGCTGAGACACTTCTGCTCTGCTCACACACATCTCCTCTCCCTGCCCTCACCTGGAAGAAAATGTTTCACTACCTTCCAGTCAAAAGAGATCTTTACTTCTAACCTGCAAAGAAAATGAGTACATGAGTTTCACTATAAAATAGCTAGTTTTCTCTGTTAGACAGTCTCAAGGACGATTTCTGTAAACATAGCTATGTTATTGTAAAAAATTATCTTTTTACATTCCTTTCCCATGGACACAGATCCTTTTGACGGACACTTCTTTTAATCAATATAGTTAGAGACGGAAGTGTTAATTTTCTCCAATGATCTGTGATTTCTAAAAGTGTATATAAGAATTAAACGAAAGGGGTTTCCCCCCCTTTCCGCCCTTGCTCTGAACACAGCCCGAACTCCGGCTCTCATTATTTCTGCGTCTCGACTGATTACTGGGATAAGCCGTAATAACAGGCATCGCGGTAATACATGAGTATTGGAATTCTAATGAAATTAAAACTTTGAATTTGGGTCAGGGGTCTTTTCACTTGGCGTTACAGCTTTCCAATTAAGCAGGTGAAAAACTTTATTATTGTTTTATTTTTTTTCATTGCATCTATGCCAGAAATAATTTTGAAATATCTTTTAAAATTCCTAATCAGGTCTATGTCCTTTTTACTTAAAGTACTTTGGAATTTTGGGCAGTAAATTTATAGATTACTAAAATCAGTTTTTGTGAAACTTTATTTTATTTATCAACGCCTTGTAATATTTTTGCTATCTCATGCCTCTCAGTAAGATCATAAATGATAAAGAACTTTCTTTGCCTCTTCTAGAGGCTTCTGCCTCCAGGTACGCTTTACCTTTTCCCTTTACTCTGCCATCTACTACAACAAAAAAGAATGGGATCCATATGGGCAAGGGCTTAATACACCCATAGGAGGCCAAAATAAACAATTATGAAGGTGGTATCAAATTGCAGCGTTATCCAACTGTGGGACAGAGGTGCCCTCTGGGATAAATCTGCTGGTCTGTACAGTAGTTTGTCTCTTCCAGTGGCCCCCCTTCAGCTAATGGTAAAGAGTGGATTTTGGAAGTAGGAAAGTTGTCCTGGACTCAAACTTTTCTCCCTGTTACCTTCTTTCTTGTGGGCATTGTGTGTGTTCTTCTGCTTTGCTGGAGGGATAATTTATTACCCATGAAGCATATGCATAAGGATGGCAAATTAAAATCACATAGAGAATCTTAATTCTGGAACTGTATGATTTTTCAGAGCCTAAATCTGTCAGGGCAGTATTCTGTTGAAGTAATATTTTGGTATTTTATATACAAACCAATACATTGACTTTTATAAGTATTTGTATTTGATGCAAGATTTGAAGTTGGCATTACACTGACGATTTATTTTCCTCAGCTGGCAATGCCCAGAGGACCAATTTGCAGTTGCCTTGTGATAAGGGGGAAAAGGGCAGGTAGCAGAACTGGGACAGACCAAGCCTCCCAGGATGTTATAATAGCCCCGTTTGCTTAGCAGTTATGTGTTCATTCGTGGTTCATTAATTTTGATGGTACCTGGCCTGCTTCTTTCTTCTGTCAGCTTCCCCAGAAAGAAAAATTGGTTCATTCTGGGTATTGTACTATGAGCTGTGTATTGAAAGTTTATTGAAACAATTTTGTGTCACCACCACCTTCCCCCTCCCCTTCAAACTGCCTTATTTTTAGGGTATTTGTAAAGTATAAATTTTCCATCACATTTTGTTTGTCTAAAAAGATTTTATGGTATCAGGTTGTATAAGTGTTTTGTGTTTGTTTTTTATTTGTCTTTTTTTCCTGCTGGCATATTTGCAGGGAAAAAAGAAGGAGTTTGCATGCTGTTCTCAGTAGGATTCGTGAGCAAGAATCATTAAAATAAAACTAAACTGGTGTTCAATTTCAGTTTAATTACCAGCCATAAGCGATAGACAGAAAAAAAGGACTATTTAAGCCTTCTTTGCTTTTGGCAATGGCAGCCTTTCTGTTATTGTACTTTTTCAATGGCTTTGTCCAGTTTAATTATAAACCTCTTATTAGCAGTACAAGGTAAGTAAATTTCTCCAACAATATATGTTTTCCAGTGGGATCTTAAAGACATTTTGGAAAGTCAATCTGCCTAGGAAAAAAATCTCTCTCCAGTTATTATTTTCAGTGTATCATAAATAACATTCATATACAGACCTCAGGAGGAATATTTATATTGGGAAGTAGTTAAGCTGCAGACTGCAGCATGACAGATTATGAAGGAAAATAAAGGTTTGTATGTGCAATTGATGTAGTTTTGGTCTCTATCACATGTGCTGAGTGAAGCTGGATAATAGCAAAAGCTATTTGCAGCTTGCAACAGAAACTGTGAGATAGAATGACTGGATTCTGAGTGATGTCCCAAGGATTATATCTGAAGGGTGCCTGCCTGGGGTAGTTTCTGTCTCCCTGCTGGGGGCCAGACTGTGCCTACAAGCCTTCTGATCTGAGAACCTCAGCTCCTGCCCTCCAGTTTGGGCTGTGGCAGCACAGGTAGTTGCAGCTAAGGTGAATCACTGTGGTGGTTCATTTCTGGAGTCCCTGTGACTCCAGAAATGGCACAGCTAAGGAATAAAAAAAGTCAGTGGCAAAACTGTGATAACAGGATGCATGGCCACAGTATCCTTTCTCTCAAAAGTAAAATACATATGAAGTAAAGTCTTGGGCTCTGTCTGAGCATGACTCTTTGATTCATTCAGCTGGGACTCATTTGTCATAAACCCACGAAAATACATTATCCATGCTTCTATTTTAAGTATGTAACATTCAGTGCTGCTAAAAAAGTAGAGGCTTTATTTTGGCTTCTCTTTTCCAAATTTTCCCTCTCCTAGTTTTGCTGCCATCTTCCCTTCCCTTCCCTTCCCTTCCCTTCCCTTCCCTAACCTTCCCTTCCCTAACCTTCCCTAACCTTCCCTAACCTTCCCTAACCTTCCCTTCCCTAACCTTCCCTAACCTTCCCTAACCTTCCCTAACCTTCCCTTCCCTAACCTTCCCTAACCTTCCCTAACCTTCCCTTCCCTAACCTTCCCTAACCTTCCCTTCCCTAACCTTCCCTAACCTTCCCTAACCTTCCCTTCCCTAACCTTCCCTAACCTTCCCTTCCCTAACCTTCCCTAACCTTCCCTTCCCTAACCTTCCCTTCCCTAACCTTCCCTTCAACCTTCCCTTCCCTTCAACCTTCCCTTCCCTTTCCCCTCTGCTGTGCATCCTGTCATCATATTGCCCTCCTCTGCCTTAGTCTATTTTAAAAAGTATTGCAAACTGGGACAATGAAAGTGCATTGAGGATTTTCACAGTTACAGATTCTAATAATAATAAGGTGGTATCAACCATGACCCAGGGACCATGTTAACAGCAAATAAGGAGGGAAAAAAATATGCTTAGGTTAAGTATAAGTCTTTATGTTGGTAATTCATTATGCAGCCTTACAGTATGTGCATCAATGTTACATGATATTTAGCATTTACACTACTGTGTTATATTACTGAACTACTATTCAAGTATGTCCACTCTTCCTAGTGTTGCAGTTTCCCCAAAAAGTCTTTATCTATTTTTATTCACTTTATTACTTTTTCATTTTGTTTAATGAATGCAATAAGGGGAAAAAAAATCCTGATGTCCTCCACTGAGAAAGGTCAAAATATTCCCTCAGCACCTTACAATGGACACTTTCTATCTTTTCTTGACCTGCATGAGAGTTGCTTGAACATAAAAGGATTGGGGGAAAACTTTTGCTTCTTTTTACTATGCTGTCGTAATGGATATAAATAAATACAAGGGGAGAATCTCTTACCTGGAGAGATTCTATCTTGTGCAGTTGTAAAGGAATAAGCATTCCAGGACATCAGTTGTTCCCTGTATAAAGCTATATATATAGATATTCTTCTTCTGTATAAAGCTATATATTTGCTTGTGAGGATAATTTTAGTGATTAAAATGTAATTAGTGACTAAATAGGTAAGAGTGAAACAGAAATCTCAGTGGCATTAGAGGTTTCTGACTCTTGGAAGGGTGTTAATCCCATTTGGGAGTTTGGGGGAATAGAAAACCTGCAATAGTAATTATCTAATTAATAGGCATCAGGGTCTGCTTTCCATAACTGCTTTTCAACTGATTACAGTTATTGGAGATATGGTTATGTGCTGCAGAAACCTGAGGCCAAACTTGCAAGTAGAGCAAGGCACAATTAAAACTGAAAATTAAGACCTGCAACATTAATTAGAAGATCATTAACTACCACTCATGATAATATACCTTCATGTCTTTCCTTCCTGCTTTCTTGAAAAAAGTATGAATTCCAATTTATCGCTTCATGAAGGAAAGTGCAATTATTTTTTCTTCCATGCAATCTCCTCATGATCTGGAGATTGACAACCCTGTTTCATTTCACTCTTAAGAAGTCCAGTGTGTCCTTATGGCTGAGGGGAATGAGCAAGCTAGAAGATGGGCATGGCCTGAAAGGAAATGTTTGAGGAGAGGTTTTGGATAAAGAAGAAAACACTGAATCTCTGTCAATATAAATATTAGATTTGGGCTGTTTTCTCAGTAAGCATGATTTAAACATGGTTAATTTAATTTGAAAAAGGCTGAGACAGGTGGGTATGGCCTCAGAATATACAACCAGTTGACTTGAATTCTGTGAAGATGCACTCTACAAGAAGGGATGTGAAAATTGAGGCATTTGCAAGGCTTGGGAAATATAAGAGGGGAGATTTATTACCAGGAACTACAAATAAAAGTAATTTCTGATTCATCCACAGCTGGCAAGCACTGCACCTATTATTTCTGATAATATTCTCTTTCATTCCATGGACAATGTGAGTATTTAGCTTTCAGGTTTTCAAGACACTTCATTAACAGCAATGAAGCTAAAATTGAGTAAAAAATCACCTAATTTTTTGTTTTTCATTTGGTTGGCAAAAAGACAAACAAAGCACTACCCCTGCTTAGAATGACAATAAGCTTTCTTCGTTCTCTGAATTGTTGATCATTAAGGAAATAAATGTTCTGAGGGTGATTGTGATTTTGTGTATGTTACTGGGATTGGGGTCTGAAAATATTTTGACTTCTATAGACTTTTTCAAGTAAAGTGGATTTTTGGTTTTGTGTTGGGGTTTGTTCCTTCAAATGGAAAGAAGTTGCACATCTTATTTAGTGTGGCAGCTACCGGGTTTTTTTGTTTGTTTGGGCCTTTTTAATGTTAGAGGCCTGGTGAAATTTGAAAACGTACCCCATCTGTTGGTGAATCATTATCGAATACAGGATGTTCTACCTCTGACATGAGCAGTTGTCACCACCAAAAATAGGTTTAGGGACCAGTTGGATGACACTTAGTCCCACCAAATAGGGTTTTGATCCCTTTCAAGAGGGGATCTTCCTTTAAAGTATTTCAAAGTTGTTGCTTAAATGGTGTGCTGAGACCTCAGTGGCTGCAGAAGTCCAACCGATTTTTGTGTTTCAGAAGGATTAAGGTTTGGCAGTGCCTATTCACCTCTGTGAGGACTGGAGACACCAGATGCATAAGTGGATTAGGAAATTTCACCTTTGACACAGAAGAATATTGTTGCTGGACCTTGTAACTGTTGTCTTTGCCATCCAAATGAAATAAAACAAGCTGCCAGCTACCAAAGATGGCCATAAATTGTCATTTCTATTAATATGTGATTTGTGCAGACAGAAGTCATTATAATGATTCAAAGCGCTAATCATGATGATAATGGAGCCTAATTGCTAGGCTACTTAAAAACTTTTAGACAAAAATCTATGCTAATATGATGTGAAAACTGGCAGCAATTTATTATTTCTCTTTTGATCAAACTTGTTTTTGCAGGGGGTAAAAGGAGTGTTTTAATTACGTACTTGAAAAATAATCTTGGTATTATAGTTTCAGGCAGAGAATAGGGACATTAACTTTATTACTTTCCCCCTTCAGTAAATAAAGACCAGTGAATTCTCACACAGAATTTAATAGGTAAACGTGCTTTTATTAAAAATAGGTAATCAAACTCTTGGAAGAATTTAATTAAATTCATTTTGTCTTTTTTTCCCTTAAGGCTACTAAAATATAAAGTGGAAAAAATCTGTAAATAGTCTCAATTTTAATGATTTGCTTTCAGTGCTGATCTCAGTTCTTGGAATTTTCTGAAGATATGTATCCTGCTCATCTGCTTCTGTGCAAGAAATATTTCCTACATAGAGGTAGTCAACAGTTACATTTGCTCTCAGGGCAAAAGCACCACTTCAAGGGTGGCATTCCACATTAGCCTGTCATTGGTCTCCCAAGCATTCATCTGGATAATGAGAGCACTCTGCCACATAAAGGCCCTCTCTTAGCATGCTTTCATTTTTATAGTTTGCTTTCTATGCATGCACTAGAACAGCAAAACTGCCCAGCAATGCTTTGTCCAGCTCACGAAGGCAACCTTTTTTATTACGGGACAGTAAGTCTGTTTGAGGTGAAGAACCAGTTCTTTTAGCACCTCTTTTGTGTTAGTCAGGCAGTGCTCTGAAATTGCTCCTGCTTTCCTTGCAAATATCACTTAACACTTTTCCTAGATAGCACCAGGACCTTGGCTGTACTTATTATGTATGATGCTGTGAGCTGGTGGCTGTCATTCAGTAAAGCACTTATGCCCTGAATAGTACATGCATTTATAGGTAATTCACACCCAGAATGATTTCTTTCACTCCCTCCTCCCTTTTTTTCTTTTCCTTTTCCTCCTTTTTTATTGGTATTATTACCACAGGGCCTCTCTGAGGGCATATGCAACCTTTGGAAAAAGAGGTCCTTCCCCACATTTGTCAGCTTTACCTCAGGGTTTGAACTGTACCATTTGTTCTCTTTCATGTAGCTTTTCAGAGTGTGTTCAGATCTCACTGAGTTTTATTTTTAGCTTTCTGTTTGCTGCAGCCCAAAGAGTGTAAGCAAGCAAATATTTCCCTACCTCATAAAAATGATCTCTTGATCAGTATTTGCACCTCTGGTAAACAGCTGACTTCAACTTTAATGCTAGGTAAGCTGTCCTTATACACACAGTTGCTTGTTTCTGCAAGGTTTTATAAACACCGTTAAGAATTTCTCAAGCTTTTTACAGATGTTGCCAGTAACACTCATCCAAATTGTTTTGCTGTGTGTTTGATGGAAATAACATTTTGTAAAACAGAGGCAGTTGTCTGCAGCAGTCTGTAGCCTCTATGCGGGGCTTAATAAGCAAAATTATGTTTGTCTGGGGGACTTTTTCCCAAAGTGTAAGTGACGAAGACAGCTTGCTTATGAGAAGCTTGATGTATACATCAGTTTAAAAGCTTGTCACCCACTTGATGCACTAATTCAAGCCCTTTGTGCAAGCCAAAGTTCCTATTCTAGGCAGAGCATATGGTCTGTCACTTAGCACATGACATGTTTTTAGATCACTGTGTGTGTGAGGGTACTGGCCCTGAATATGAATGCACAGGCTTGCCCTGGAAAAGCTGGCACCAATTTATTGCCCATTCAAATAGTTCCACTGTATTGTTGTGACTCTTTATGGCTTAAATATGAGGAAAGATGTTCAGGGTTTAGCCCACAGTTCTCCTTTACTATCCTTTAAATGTTCCCTGTGAGAAATGACTTCCATTCATCCACCAGCTGAAATAATATTCATAGGAGCATAAATGTACACACAGTTGTATTTCTCTGTAATAGTCACATTGACAAGTCTCATAACTTCACAGACAATTCACTTGGCTTACTGGTACTGAACTTGATTTTATAAAGATTAATTCATCAGGGTTAACTAGACTTCTGCCAGATAAAGATAAACTGAAATAAAAAACAAACTGAAATCAAGCTTTAAGGAAAGAGTATCTAAACTTTTGATCAGCAACTGGGAGTAACAGCAGAGAATTAGAATTTGGGATCAGGGACATACATGTAGGAATGATTTACTCTTCAGTACATCAGAATAAGGTCCAAGGTCCTCTCATTAATTATGCAAAAAAAAGGTAATAGCTGGATACTTGTACACTGAAATTTGGTGCAGTGACCAAATCATCTGCAAATTAGAATAAATGCCTTTGTACAAAATTACCTAGGCTACAGACCCAATAGAAAATACTAAAATCTGTGAATATCTGTAGTCATACATGTCCTGGAGCATTTGCTGTGCATGTTTTACTCTTAATTATTCACTTGATTTTATTGATTTTTCCAGTGGTTGTCACCATTCATTTGGGAAGCAGAGGAGGTGCTTGGGTGACAAATTGCATATCAGCCTTCTGAATGGTAAAGATTGGGATGAGAAGCTGTGAAAAGCACATAGGATATGTTTTATCCAGCTGTGGGAACAAGCGTGTTCCCACACTGCTTGAAAGGGCAAGCTGTGGGCAGCATTGACAGAGCTTTTCCACATAAATCTTCCTTGTTCTAATTTTTTTGGCTACTTTTGTGCCTCAAAGAAAGCAATCAAGTATGAAGTAAAGAAGGATTCAGTGTGATTAGTGGTAATCATTTAAATGGCTGATAAATATCCTACTGACATCTGAATTGAGGTATCCATACAGTTAACACTTCCATACTCTTCCCCTCTGCTTTTTTTTTTCCTCAAAGGAAAGGAGAGGAAGCATCCTTCCACAGCTGTGCAGGCAGAAAGACTCATGTGAACATAGAACATTAAAAGTGCTTATGTCGGATGCTCTCGAGTAGCGACAGCGCCTTTATACGTGTATGATCCCTGCTGTGATGAGTTGTATAACTCTCCCAAAGGACAGAGTCCTAGCTACCGCAGATAACCTGTTTCTGCTGGCTCCTCTAGGACGAGAGTTTCCCCAGGCATGATGTGCTAGCGCCAACGAGAAAAAAGGCTTAGACAGAGGGCCTTTCTCCAGGATAACAGCCATTTATTGTCAGTCCAGTGTTGCGTTTTGAGGGTCCAGAGGTATCCAGATGGCTAGAGTAACCCAGAAGAAAGAGCCAGGAAGAAGCCCTGCAGGGCTCTTTTAAAGGGAGATGGGACCAGGAAAAACCCAATGGGGAATGGCATAGTTCAAAGTGACCAGTGGAGGGGAACTTTCCAGGGCATGGCCATAATAAGGCATCTAAGATATGGGTACAGGTAACACAAGTGAAATATGGGATTTTACCACAGCTCAGGCAGAGGGTTCAGATATTGGAGGAAGAAGGCTGAGAGCTTTGCCTGGGCTTTCTTCCTACCAAAACCTGAAGCTCAAAAGCAGCAGCTTCTGCCAAGTGCGCTGCTACAGAACATGTGACAGTTGGGAAGTGTAGGACCTCAGCATAATGAAAGATGAAGGGTGCACCATTGCTTTGGTATCTCTGAAAGAGGCCCTGGCAAGGTTGCACAATGGTATTTAAAAGTGGACTTGTAGGAAAGCATGGAATCATCCCTAAAAAAATGTATACAGGCCTGGATTGAGACACAAAATGAAAGTATTAATTGCTCTTGCATGTGTGTTTACGAAGGAAGGCTTGTGTGAGTCTTGGAATACAGGGGTTTATATGCTGAGGGAGGTAAGCAGGGTGTGATGAGGATGTCTCCGGTTTTATGACGAAAGTATCTCATTTCTTCTGTTTCCTGATAACAAAATGAGCAGCCTTGTTAGTTGTATCATTTACAGTGAGCAGTTCAACATATGTACTGATTAATGTTCATTTTGCTTAAGGTTTTCTCTTGTCTCTGTTGAAACAAAGTACCAAATCAGCCTGAGGTGCTAGCTTGGCAGGCTGTTGCGCTGAAATTCTTTGCACTTGAAATTCTCCTGGAACCTTTGGGAGACAAGCACGTGTCTGACTTGAGAAGAAGAGGAGGTGAATGCAGAAATGATGCAGTGGACAGAGCAATCAAAGGAAAACTAAATAGTCCTCTTCTACCTCTTAAAGTAAGAAGCACTCTGCCTGGCTTGGACTCTGCCTGCCTTTTTTAAGTCACTGAGTTTATTGTTGACATTAGAAGGGATGGATTTAGCTTGGCACGATGCAGTGCAGAAAATAGCTTTCCTGTCTCACTAATTCTGCACTTGCCTGGGATAGTAAGAAGGTCACTTGTGCTGTCAACAACTCTGCTCAGCTGCACTTTAAAAAAATAAAACTTTCCAATGTTTAAATACACATATTAATCACTGATGTCTGTCAGGGCTCATTTCATTATCACCTGAGCTAGACATACTTGTGAAGGCCACACTTAATAATTTAGGTCAGAAAAAAAGATTCTGCTCAAGGGGCAAGGAAATGTGGAAAGATATTCACTGTGTCCTAATTTACTGTCCTCATTGTGTCCTAATTTTCAGCTGACACCTATAAGGGTGCAGTGTATAAGCACTGGGAATGGGATTGGAGGATTTGTCTACCTTTGCTGTTTTAGAGGATTTGCTCTACATGAATTTCATTCTGTAGTACTTGGAGACAGTTCTGTAGGGTTTGAAGGGTGGATGGAAGCTACCACAAGCTCCTCTCTGAGGGGCTGAACTTACTCACTGAACAAAATTTAGGAATTTTAGGATAGAAACAGAAGACAACCTCATAGAAATAGAAGCATAAGGCTTGGGTCTAATTTAGGCCATAGTAAACACTATCTAGTATTGCTTATGAATGTGGGGGTTTTTGAACAGGGAGAGGAGGAAGTTTTTAAAATCTTTGGTGGCTAATATATCTAAACATTATTATGAGCTTAGATTAAATAGGAAGAAATACTCTTGGAGAAACTGATCTGTCTTCACAGTGGCGCAGTTCCACCGATTATAATAGGCTTTGTGAGAGATAAATCAATTTAAAATTAAAGCACTTATATCTATAAAGTGCTCTTTGATCAAGAGCCTCTGCATTGAATGAGTCTTACAATGTTTAAAATATAATACAAAAAATTATCTGTTGAAAACATTATACAGGGCTGTTGCAATAATTTGCTCAAGGCTGCAGATCAGAGGAATCAAGAAACAATATTCCGTCCACTTTTTTGAAGTGTTCTGACTGCAATTGTCTCTAACATGCTTGACCGATACTGCTGGAGCAGGATAAAAATAAGTGTGAGAAGAAAACCATTGTGAGGAAATCAGTGAGGCACTTCCATTATTGTTTCCTGATACAGTAATGCTAATATAAAGTAACCATTACTTTCAGGATGTTATATTGGATTAAAACTGGAATAAAGAAAATAAAAGTTCAACAGTCTGTTGGCAAAGACTGAGTAAACAGTAACTACTGCTGCTTGCATCTTTTAAGAGAAAAAGATTTACCCATTCCCCAGTTGTGCCAGTCCTGTCTTCATTTATAGAGCTATGTGTAGGTACTATTGATTCTGCATCAGTACAGCTGCTGATGAACTGCAGTCTCCATTCTGCTGAATGGGTTTGACAATGTTTGAAGACTTGCTTTTAACCTAGATAGGATAAAAATCTTTCTGTGGGATAGAAAGCCTGTTGCTTCAAGCTAGCTTGATATAATTCCCTGTTACCATCAGCTTTAGTAGCAGGATGACTTGAGAGTTTTAATGCATCAGAAGCTGCATCACCATTCACCTTTATGGACTGAGATCTTCAGACCAGTATTATCTCCCTCATAGGACTTGTTGGTTCAGTCAGGGAGATAAGTTTGGTGCCAGACAGGGAATATTGTTCCCAGTGGGCACAGTCTATGGAACAGAAAGAGATAAGGGTTGCCTTAGCATTTCTAGCAGAGGTAGATTGATCTTGGCTAACTGGGAGATAAAATGGCAGATGAAATTCAATCTAGATGATGCACCCTGAGGGTAAAAATATCTTAAATAAAATGATGTGCCTTGAACAGACTCTTACTGTTCGAGAACAAGATATTGGTGTTGTCCTAAATGACAGCATTGACTTTACTGTCTTGTTTCAGTCAAAAAAAGTGAATTGAAGTTTGGAATTTCTACAAAAGGAATGGCATACAAACCAGAGATCATCATTAGGCCACTGCATAAATCTGTGGTTCAGCTGCATCTTGAATACTGCATGGAGTTCTGAATCTTCCATCTCAAAATGGATATTATAGACTCATAGAAGAGTCAAAAAGACTGTCAAATATGGTCAGAAGGATGAAAAAGGCTTCCATAGGATGGAAATAAGGTGGGAAAGGGGTTGTAGAGGTGGTTGTGATGCAATGAAAAGTTCAAGGAGTTATGAGAGGATCAAAGAGGCTAAATAGCAAATAATTAAATGGTTGTCCATGTATAAGAAACAATGGGACCCATTTAATAGATGATTGGTTCTTCATAAAATATGTAATTGGATTGTGGAACTCCTTGCCACAGGATTTTAGAGTGATAAAAGAAGTAAATAGAAGACAAAACCCCAAAAGCAAACAAACGTATTTCTTACTGGACAGGTCAAGATTATTTTGGGGTAAGTTACTAGGTGCTTGCCCTACTCTCATACAGTCACTATTGGTTGCACAGTGCTAATTTTATATTTACTATTTAAGTAATGCACTGTTATGAAAAGATCTATATTTTTAAACGGATAAATAAACTCAGAAGAAACGTCACTTATGCTGCTTTGATTTTAGCAGTGTTAACAGCTGTGCTCTGTAATCTGGGATATACGGATCATAAGAGCGGGAGTGGAAACAACTGATCTTCCTTGACCTGTTGGCTCATTGAGGAATTAAAGCAGATGCCATAAAAATGCAGGAGTAAAAAGGTGAGCAGCAGCATTATAAAAACGTTATAGAGAGCAGTTGCAATAATTTGAGAAAGGCTGCAGATCAGAGGAATCAACAAACAATATTCAGTCCACTGTTTTTAAGTTTTCTGACTGCAAAAAAAGTCTCTAACATGCTTGACTGGTACTGCTGGAGTTGGGTAAAAATAAATGTGAGGAGAAAAACCACTGTGAGAAAATCAGTGAAAATTCAGTATTTGGTTGTTATTATTATTTTGTTCATTGGTGCATGAGTTTTTATGCTTTGTTTCATTCTGAACACAAGGCTTTATAGGGCTTGTACAAGGACTTTTCCAACAAGGAAATCTCTGCTCTTCATTCCAGGGTGAGGCAGCAATTTCTGTTAGAATTCCTGGACTATCCACTAATGGGTGAAGACTCACCCTTGTCATAGATGGCCCAGTTATGGAATTTTGATCAAAGGATCCTTATCTCAACCTGACTGCTACTCCAGGGTGAAGAAAATAGGTTTACTGTTGCAGTGTGGCACAGAAGCCAAACAGGAATATCTTTGAATATAGTCTTTAGGAAAACAATGCTAATATAAAATGGAGGTGGAGCCTACAAAATAGATTTCTCTGGGAGTTAGGACTGATGTATTTAATGCAGGAAGAAAAATATGGGAATGTTTATTTGAATAAATGGCTAGATTAGGTTACTCTTTGTTCCCAGAGTCTGGATGCTCTCTAGAAATTGTCTGCTTAAGAAATTAAACAGTAGCAATGTTCGTGGTAGAAAAAGTGAAAAATAACTGGATATTGAACTTCTGCCACAGAAAGGAAATTATTTCTCCATAAACTAAACACAGGTTTAAAATAGAGCTACAGAAAAGGAAAATGAATTTTTTTTCTTTCTCCAAAAACTCATATTCTTTGACATTATACTGTTTCTGCTTTTAGGATAAAACAACTCTCTTTACATGTGTTTTTCCACCAGGTGACATGGACACTTTTTTCCTGAGTAGTTAAATCAACTGAAAATGAATTTCCAGAACTGCAAAGAACTCTCAATTCATTCTGGTGTAATATGGTAACTAAATTCTTGCTAAACAGTATTAAGAAAATTACAAAACACCACAAAATGTGAGGAGTGCCTGAGGTCACTTGGTCTGTTCAGCCTGAAGAAGAAGAAGCTGAGGGGAGACCTCACTGCAGTTACAATTTCCTTGTGAGGGGAAGAGGAGGGGCAGGCACTGATCTCTTTTCTGTAGTGACCAGTGACAGGACCCAAGGAAGTGGCCTGAAGTTGTGCCATGGGAGGTTTAGGTTGGATGTTAGAAAAAGGTTCTTCCCCCAGGGCACTTGAACAGGCTCCCCAGGGCAGTGGTCACAGCACCAAGCCTGGCAGAGATCAAGAAGCGTTTGGACAATGTTCTGGGACACATGGTGCGACCCTTGGGGTGTCCTGTGCAGGGCCAGGAGTTGGACTTGGTGATCCTAATGGGTCTCTTTGAACTCAGTATCTTCTATGACTCTATGGCATTTAAACATTTAATTCCTCGTAGGCTTGAAACAAGACTTGTAAGGAAAAATCTTATTTATGTAATTCTAAAGTTTAATTTTATCTTGGACACTTTTATTTTAGAAGCAAAGTTATCTGCTGAGACAAAACGAATGTGTTGCCTATTTTGGAATTATATTTCAGCAGACCAAATTATATTTATTGATTCTGTTGCTAAACAGATGGAAAACTCCTTTTTTCTAGTTCTAGTATTATTGTTGCAAAAGAATGTGCCTTCAGTTATTAGAACGACCAAATAGGCCCAAATGTTTTTTATTTTCTCAAAAATTTTATTAGCCAAGAGTTAGGTCCTAACACATTTGGAATAATTTCAAGTATTGTTTCTATTTTTGGAAAATTCTAAGACTGTGCAAGGCATTTGCGATGAGGAAACTGTTAAACCAACACATTTTACACACTGTGGCTGGTTCCTTAGCAGTACAGTTGTCTGTAGTGAATTGAAGGTAGTGGTGTCAAGATTACGGCCAAATTATGGTCAGGAATTAATTTCAGGAAAATTAATTAAATTAAATTATCTTGATAGAGGAGGGTAATTTTCATCTCTATCTAGAAACATTTGCTAATTTTGTTGCTCTGAGTCCTTCAGAAAATAAGTGCATGAAAGTAAATATATAAAACGTGTGCACTATACCTGTGTTTATAGTTCTCTGGGAAATTTTAGTGGTTGTTTTGTTTTATTTAGTATGCAATTTTCTGTAAATCTCTGTGGTGATGAAGGTGTGGGATGTCATTCTGTAGGTCTTTGATTTATAATGCCACAGTTGTTATCATTGCTTTTAATGCAAAGAAAGCTACAGTTTTAATAGGCAATACACAGTTGATAACAAAATTCTATTCAGTATTATGAACCTTATGAAGAGTGGCTGAGGGAAATGAGGTTGTTTAGCCTGAAAAAAAAGTGACCTTAGCCTGTGGAGTAGAAGTGCCAAATCTTTAAAAGATGCACAGATGTGTGCTTAGGGAAAGGGTATAGTTGAGGGCTTGGCAGTGCTGTGTTAATGGTTAATGGTATTAAGGTCCATTCCAACCGAAATGATTCCATGGCTATGTTTTCACTGTGTCTATCTGGAGAGGTTTAATAGAGAAAGGACTTTTCTTCCCTATTTTATGAAAGGTGGGATACATCTACCTCCCATTCAGCAGCACTTCCAGTCGTCTCGTGACAGATTGAAACCGCTTTTTATTCACAGCACGCATCTGGTGTCATTACTCCTCAATTTCTGTCTTCTGCTAACATCAGGGATTCTCCCAAGACGTGTCATCTCTATCATTGCAAGTCGATACTCATTTACTTCCTTCAAGGTCCATAGCTCTGGCCCATACAACACCAGGAAGAGCCTTGTTGAGGCAGCTGAGTGGGAATGTGGGCTCGCATTCTGAGAATTCCTAAATCCTAAAGACAATAAGTGGTAATTTACCCAGCTGATTATCCACTGCTTTAAAACCCAATCAGCTGTTTACTATGAGCTCTTTTGGGCCATGCACTATGAATCTAATCAAATCATACTGGAAAAACAGCATTCCACTATGAGGGCTTTTCCTTCCATATGTGTCCTTTTATAGCTCACTCAGGATAAGGACAGTAGTTGAAATAAAGGCAGGGAAATGATAAATCCTAACACCTTTTTTTTTTTTTTTTTTAAATCCACAAAAGTGATTAATGCACAATCAAGTGCTAGGTGTGTTTTCCTCCTGAACTTCTATTCAGTTTATTCCATGTGATTTATGTTATATTTCTGATGGTCATTTCCAGCTATGTTCTTTATACTGCTGTTGTTTTTGACTTCGGTCTTTCCCTGAAACCTGTCCACAGGAGGATTTTCACTTCAGATAACTTGGAAAGAAAGTGTTTCTATGGAAAAGGAAATGCATTTAACTGAGGTTTACATGGGGTTTTTTTCCCTCCAGAGCAACTTCTTAAGACTCTAGGGGACAGTGTTCAGTAGGAATAAGTATAAATATGTGTTACAGGAGCTAATGAACAGAAGACCATGAGAGCCCAGCTGAATAATTAATTCACTCTGTTGGCAGCTTCAATTAGGAATCATTGGTAGTTCTTGAAAGATATGGTTCATGGGCTACTGACTGAAATTTTTGTTCTTTTTCGTAGTAGAAAACCCTAGGCTCTCAGCAGACTCTCTCACCTTGGTGAGTTTGATAGGACTGTTGATAAAAAACATCATTTGGCTTTCAGTTGCACCAGGATAGACCTGCCCATCATTCATTGAGATGTAGTGCAGCTGCTTCCCAGGGACTATAGCCAAAAGGCCTATTTCTGCTGAATAAATAATGCTGAGGAGTCTAAATTTGAAGAGATGACTTTTATGTCAGTGTTAACAGAAGGGGTAGATGTCTCTTGAATTTTCCATGTTTTTTAATAGCCCATTGTATATTCAAAGTGCTTGTGTAGTTGATTTTAAGCCATATTACCCAAGGTGCCTGTGTTAAAAACAAAAACTGTGTACAATAAGTGTCTGATTTCCATCTCTTTGTTATTGTATATCTTCATGTATTTTAAGGTAGCAGTTCAGATTTGTGTAGAATTACAGAATTGGCAAAGGGGTGTTAAAGACAGGACCTTTCCATAATGACCAGGAGGTGCAGAGGTTTGTTATTACTGGGGATTCATGACACGTTGGAAATTTAGAGGAAGTTAACTTTAGCATTTTTTAGCAGAAATTCCAACATTCAACATAGAGACATGATTCATAAACCTCTCTCATTTCCTAAGGGTCCTCATCCTCATTTTTCAGTTTCTCATCTGTTGATACTTGAGAGGCATGAACTGAGGTTTACTAAAGCTCATTGTGCCTTGTGGAAGGCCCTTATGTGTGCAAAGTATTAATGTTTTCCCATGCAGAAATTGTCTGATTTTTAGAAGAGTATTTGAGCCCTAGGGTGGGATTGAATACTGGTCCCTTAACGAATTAGCAAAGGACTATTTGGCCATTGGTGCAGCAATATGGATTGGTTTTGGGCATCTGAATGAATTTTAAGCTTTCTGTTCTAGCCAGTGAAAACCCTGTTTGGACTTGTGCTAGAATTGAATGATTACTCTGATGTCTTCATCCACCTGCAACTAATTCTTACAAATGAAGCTGAGATTTAAATACTTCAGATTATTCCTATTGGTTTCTGCTTAAGCAGAAAAAAAGGCATTTAGTTGTTGACCTTCAGGGCTGCAAAAGGCCATTCTTGACAAAATAAGGGAAATCATGGAGTGAGTCTGAAGGCTGTTGGCAACACTTGAAGTTCTAAATTTTAAATGGGTGTTTTCATCCTCAGCTTTAGAGAAATCTTCTTTCAGATTCTGCTTTCAGAGGTTAAACCTGCACACCTACATCCTGATCCAAGTGGGAAGAAGGTTGTGACTCTGTAACTGCTTGTCTAGTAAGAATAATTAGATCATTATCCAAGACTGGCTGTGCTAAAAGAGCAGCTGGAATTTGTACCGATTGCAAATTGTGTTGATTGTTGCATGGCTGACTGGGGAGATATTTAATCCAAGGTGTTTATCTGAGCTCTGGCATGTGTAGTGGGTTTATGGGCCAAATAATGTTACTGTCTTCCATAATGTGTATGCATTTTAGGACTTTTGATTATTTTCCTTGTGTCATAAACCAATAATCTTTGTGATACAAACCACTGTTTTCAGTAAAATGTTGAAAGAATTGATACTCGCTTTACAAATCAATGTCCACTAGCAGCAATAATCTGAACAGAGTTAATTGCAGAGTTTTGGGACATTTCTTGAACCTGGCTTGTCAGCAGGTTCTGGAAGAAAATTAAGAAATACTATTGTATTAAATATAAACATTGAGGAGAAGACCACATAGTCTTGAACTGTGGTTTTGCCTGGTTGCAAAGGAGGTTGTTCCAGAATAATTAACACAGAAAAATTTCTGTGGCATTAACTCTGATTGCTCAGGTAGATTCTGCGAAAATAACACCTGATCAGTAATGCAGACATGCTTTATTTCCCTCTCTCTTTTTTTCTTTTAAGTTAGATGAACTTCTAGTCCTTGTCACAGTTAGTTTTAAGATGTGAAAGTGAATACTATGGCTGCAGGTGTTAAAGGCTTTTTAATACAAGAGTGTAAGAAATAGACAATTAATGGAATTAAGTATTCTGCAAGATACCCTTGATTTGGAAGTCTGGTTAAAAGACAGTGTAATTTCTGATTTAAAAAACCAGTGGTTACACTTCAACTTAGTTTCACTTCAGCTTAGTACAAAGAATCATGATACAATGGGAAGAAGATGAGAAAGATATGGGTGAATAGAGAGTGGAAATCTAAGTAAAGAGTGTTACAGAAGATATTCTCTTTTTTTTAAAAAAAAGACATATTTTTATATTTAATGTTGGTGAAAATAGATTGGACAGATAAAACTCCTTAGTAATGAATCATAACTAAAATGGCAAAAGGGTATCAGTTTTTCAGATGTTCAAATTGTCCTTCATTAGTAAGAACACGGCTATATTGGTTTTCTGGTTTATTTTCATTTTCTATTAGCATGTGAGATGAAAATGGGGACCTGATTTTTGATGGTACCAAGGAGACAAGGGTGGCTCACCCTCTTTGGGCCAGCAGCCACCAGCTGTTCATCCTCAGAAGTCTGATCAGCTGGAATTCCAGGCTGGAATGGGAGAGTGTTTCCAGGGGTGCTCAGACTTCATGGGTGTCTCATGGCCTTGGCTGCCACTGCTCATAGTGAGGAGGAGCCCTGAGACACCTGCTTTTGTCAGAAGCACTGCCTGCCTAATCTGTTTACAGCTTGTGTGATCAAGGAACATATGTCTGATAAGCATGGTTATAAACAAACCTGTCTTCAGTATTCCTGCCTCCCGTGCCCACCTCAGAAGAGTTTGTGATGTCAGGTTGGATATGACAAGTTGACATCAGTGCAGAATGGCAGAAAAGCCGATGTGCTTGTGCCCACATCCACCACACTCTTGGTTAACACACACATCTGCAACCTGAAAAGCCCAGGTGATGGTTTAAGGACCTGCATCATCCATAAAGCCAGTAAGGATTACAGACATCCACAACTATATTTCCAGGTGGCATTGTTGCTGCTAAAGACAGCTGTTCATAGAGCTGAGCTCCTCCCTGCTGAAGGGAGGAAGTTTGATTCTCTGTGTCTAGTCTCATACCTGCAAGTTATAGTTAAAATTTTACTTTCTGTGAATAAAAAGTTACCTCTTTTTATTAGAATATTCTTTTCTGAATACTTTGTTAAAAGTAAAAAGGAATATTTATTGCACAGTATGCACAAGAAACAGTCAGTACAGTGTAAAGGCGTATTTTAAACCCCACTGAAATGAACTATAAAACTCCCATTGATTTCACTGGGCCTTGGACCAGGTATTAATGAGAGATGACATTAGGCAGAGCACCTGCTTGGACATTAACCATTCTGTATAAGCAGGTGCTCTCTCTTTGCTTCTAGGTGGTATTTAAATTCTGGAGAAAGCATGTCTTTTGTTGACAAAAGCTGTATATTTTAAGAGGTTGGTTCATTTTCAAGTTTAGATGTTGCACTTGTCAAGTATAGATAGCAATGATTATTGCTGTTGAGATATATTATTATACTGTTCCTACACAGAACTACATAATCATCCCCTTTCTAAATTGGTATCTTTGTTGGCAGTGACAATGATGGGTTGATGGAGTGCAGAAATGTTATTGAGCAGAGTATTGGTACACTGGCATGAAGATCTGGATCTAAGGAATATTGGTGGGGGAGAAGAGTACCCTGAATTGGAATATTAGCAAAGGAAGCAAAAGGTTATTGCAGCTCACCTGCTGCCGTGTATGATAGCAGCTCTCTTGTGATTTATGCTTCCTACACTACTTTAGTGAATACACACATTAGACCAGAGCCATCTTCAGTTGTCCCATTCCTAATTTAAGCTGATTGCTTCTGGCCCTTCCCTGATAAGGGTGAGATGGAGTTTGCATCGTACAGCCTTGGGCTTTCTAGAGCAAGGGGGACAGGACAACGCGATCCATCACACTATACTGGTGCTTGCTTGACTGTTTTTGTGCAGATGACCACCTGGAAGAGCTGTGCAGCTCGGCACACAGTGTTGATGTGCTTCTTTGCCTGCTGGCATGAAAAGGGCAATAAAAATCTGTGTGATTTTTTGTTGTTTCCCCCTCCCCACCCCTTCCCTTTTATGTCTTGCCTTCTCTGGGGCTTTGCAGAGGGTGCATTGTTGAGAGCACAGTGCTTCACTTTGCAGCCTCCAAGGCTAAACCCATGGTTTAGTACAATTTTCGATTTTACTAAACTGTTGCCAAGTGTAAGTAGACATCAGGTGGCACCTTCTCTGTACTCTATCCAATTGTACAAAATACAGTACTTAGGAGGCCTGTAACAGGCAGCTGCCAGAAAGCAGACATTGATACCTGTCTGATGAGCTCTCTCCTGAAAATGGTGCTGTTGTCACATTGCCTCTTGTTCCCCCCTGGCCCCTTACAAGGCCAGCAGAATGCTGTGCTTTCAGACACATAAGCACCTTGGGCTTAAAGGGGATTACTTTAAGATTAAATGCAATGACTCCTTCTGCTACTTTCAAAATAGATTTGGGGGGAAAAATATCCCGTTGTTTAAAATGCTACTTGCCCCTCCCATACTCACTGCTGAGGACCTGTGACCTACTGGTTTGCCTTGGCAGGATTTTCCCTCCCCTGCTGCTTCTCCCCTTGCAGCTGCTCATTTTGGAGCCCTTGTTCGCATTGTTAAAAAACACAGCTGCTCTGCATCCATTGTAAGCTCCAGCTATTGATTTAGATCCTCCAATTTTTATGTGTTGAAAGACAAAATGGTTGTTTAGAAAGGCATTTGTGTGGAACCTGGAGTCAGCCAGGGCCTTGAGGCAGAACAGCCTCAACTTCTCTGCATGGCTGATGTGCCAAAGTGATCAGAGTAGCTCCCAATCTCTTGTCCTTGGTTTATTATAACAAACACAAACTAATAAGCTGGAACAAGATAACTATGTTTAGAAAGAATATACAGTTCTTTCGGATAAGGCAGGTTTAAATAAAAAGGTCTGAAAATAAATCTTCCCCCTTCCCAGTGGGTCCTTGAAAAGCTGAACCTTTCTTTTGACCTTGCAGGGAAAGATCAGTCACCAGTTACCACCATGGACAAAATAGACATGACTGGAGGAAATGGATTTGTTATCAATGAAATCAGAGTAGGGCAATGAGAAATAAACCCAAATCTTAAAAACACCTTCCCCCCACCCTTCCCTTTTCCCAGGCTTAACTTGACTCCTGAATTTTCTACTTCTTCCTCTCCAGAGGTGCAGAGGAATGAGGAAAAAAGAGTTGTGGTCAGTTCACTGCATGTTTTTGCTGCTTCTTCCTTCACAGGGCTCTAGACTGGGGTTCCTTCACGAGCTGCTCCAAAGTGAGTTGTTCCCACAGGCTACAGTTCTTCATGAACTGCTCCAGTGTGAGTTCTTTCCACAGGATGCAGTCCTTCTGGAACTGACTGCTCCGGCATGGGTTTCCTGTGCAGGCAGAAGTCCTGCCAGCAAAATTGTTACAGTGTGGGCCCCTCTCTCCACAGGTCCTGACAGGTCCCTGCTCCAGTGCAGGCTTCCCATGGGGTTCCAGATTCCTTTGGGTATTCATCTACTCCAGTGTGGTGTCCCCCAGGGACTGCAGGGGCACAGCTGCCTCACCATGGTCTGCACCACAGGCTGGAGGTGAATGTCAGCTCTGGCACCTGGAGAACCTCCTGCTCCGCCTTCTTCACTGACCTCAGTGTCTGCAGAGCTGTCTCTCTCATATATTCTCACTCCTCTCATCTCTGGCTGCAATAACTTTTTCACAGAAACTTTTTCCCCCTCTTAAACATCTTACCACAGAGACATTGTCACCACCACTGATGGGCTCAGCCTTGGACAGTGGAGGATCTGTCTTGGAGCTGGCTGGCATTGGCCCTGTCAGACAGAGGGAAAACTTCTTGCAGTTTCTTGCAGAAGCCACCTTTGTAGCACCTCCTCTCTCCCCCACTCTCCAAAACCTTTCCATGCAAATCTACCCAGGAGGACTTGGGATCACTNCCCATTGGTTGTACCCCCCCTTGCCTTTCCCCATAAAAAGCCCTATCTTTGGGAGAGCGGCGGCTCTGTTCCAGGACCGTCAGCTCACCCGGACCCTCTTTCCTGCTCCTGCTCCCGGACCTTTTCCTGGACCCTTCTCCTGCAGCCCTGCCCTTAATAAAGAGCTGAAATCACTGGACAGAGGCCCCTCCTTGGTCTTTGTTCTCGCCGTCACGCCGAAGACCACCGGGCTACGGGCAACCCGCTCAACAGAGAAGCCGGCACTGTCCAGCTAGGCACGGCTGGAACCCTGCTTGGGGGAGAAGCGCTGCAGCTCGGCAGCCAGCCCCCGTACCACCAGGGCAAGCCAGTGCAGGACGCCGTGCGCCCTCGGGTCTGTCTCCAGCCCTCGGCAGAGCGCGTCCAGCAGCGCGGCTACAGGCGACTGTTTTGGACACACAATATTTGCTCAGGATTATTTGAATGATGTTTTCTGGGAGCTCTCCCTGGGTTAATTGTGTTTGCTTTATTTCTTTTGCTTGTACCATTATGGCCCTGCATCCCTAAAGGTCCCACGATGATTTGCCCAGTGCCTTTAGTGGACTGGAGAGGACATGAATACCTGACATGAGGAATGATATTGTTCTGTCTCAACAGCTGAAATGCTGTGTTTTCTAGTCTCTCTGATTGTGCCATTGAAAGGACTGATGGGTAGAGATACAGCATTTTCAATTTATTTGAAAATTTCAGGAGCATACAATAAATATCAATGCTACAAGAAATGGAATTATATGGTATTATCATACTAGAAATGGTATTGTGAAATTAATATTGCCAAATCAATTTTACTAAGACTTTTATTACAGTGGGTTAAATAATGAGTCTGGTAATAAACTGCAATATACATTTGATTTGTTTTAAATCCACAAGCAAAAACAAAGAAGTGCCAATTTACAAAAAAATAAGCTTTCCAGATGTGACAGTTTTTAATGAAGGGAGCTATTTGTCGCAAATTATTTGTGCTGTTTAGAGGTGGAATTAGAGTTATCTTGCTAAAGTGGAGTAGGTTTTAGTATTCATATTGCCTGTCATAGAAATGTAAACAGACCACTGTGCTCACTCCAGGGATGGGATGAAGTATGGCTCAGAAGGAGACTTCACTCTTGGATGAAGTTAGGGAGTGAAGAAAGGAACTGATATCTCTACCTATCCATTTCTGTACATTGAATGTAACTATTTTGTACTTTGGGAGAGTTGCTGGCTTGTCATGGGATGTGTGTTGTGCATTAGCAGCCTTATGCATGCCCACGATGCAAATGTTGCATCCATGCTGGAATCCTATTGTGCCCAGTAGCTGGGATTTTATGGTGTGCACGTTTAGCAGCTGAAGTGATGTGTGCAATATGGGACTGAGAGCGTGTGTTTGTGCAAAGCATGGTTTGTACGCACCGCTGAATTCACAGCTGACTTTTATGCTGTGGAAATTATGGTGAAAGCACATTTTGGGGAATTTATGGCATGATAAAGGAAGATTGTCTCACTTTTGGAAGTTTGGCACTTCAGTGTTATGTTAATACTAAAGGGTCAGCTTTTTGGATTTGGGATGGAACACGTGTTTTCTAACTCACTGTGCTCTCAAGTTCTACATTTGATCTGTCATAAATTCTGTGCCAGTGCCCTCACTTGGCCGTCTCTGTTTTGAGCTGTAGCCCAATGTTAGTGAAATGCAGTCAAAGTCTCCTAGGGGAAGCTCTTTGTAAATCACTGCATGTGCAAACGGCACTATTGATAACTGGGAAAAGGAATTCCAGAAAGATAAAAGGAGTAATAATTTAGAAGATGATATCTCCTGTGTAGCTAGAGCACTATAGTCAATGCCTTCCTTTTTTACCCCATGTGTTACTCTTTATTTGGAACAAAGAAACTCATGTATAGCTCCCTTCACCTCTTGCTTTCCTAATGTAAGAAATTAATTAGGAAAATCTGGTTCTTTGCAGAGGAGAAATTCTGCTGTTTATAAAGATCTATCTTAGCAATGTGAAATAATATGGTGCATTAATAAAATATGTATCCAGCTCTTAATAGGAGCACACTTACTGCTCACAGATTTTCAATCTGGTCTGTTTAGAGGTGCATTTTCACTGAATGTAGCTTGCATGGGACTTATTTTATTTTTGTGTAGCCCATTGTTTCACTGTAACCCTGTAGCTGAGGTGTCACAATGACTGACATTTGCTGGTTTACCCACAAGTGACTAATTGAAAAGCTTCTAAATCTGTCAGTGCCTGGGTTTCTGTAACTTGAAGACAAAGTGGCTTCTAATCATGTCACAGAGTAGCCCATTTGCAATGCAGAGGAAACTATTGAAAGCAGGGTTTGCCTATCAGTCACTTGCAGATTTTCAGGACACCTGAGAAACAGTGTGGAGTACGGGTGCTTCAAAAGTAATTAGTATGTATTCAGTTAATGACTTGTCACTCTGGCTTTATTTTGCAAAAAGCAATAAAACCCCGTTTCACATACTTTCACTTCTCAGCTCTAGTCAATCAGGAATTATAAGCCACATTTGAACTCATAATGAACAAGATATGTAGTTGCTTAGTTTTTAATTAGGAAAGGTATGTTGAGTGCACAAGTATAATTACAGATATTCTTTTTTCTCCTTTTTTTTTTTTTAATGTAGACTAGCAATTACTGGGATAAAAGGTTACTGAGACACCAGAGCCTTATTTATACATGTAAATAATGTAAAATATAATTTTACATTATGCCAATACAAATATAAAACTATAGATCCTCAGTATCCAGCTTTACCTCTAGGCAGATATTAATTTCTGAAGATGTTTTGAGGGGTGGATCTGTGCTGGAAATTCCTGCAGGACAGAGAGATGTGTTGGGAGGATGTGAGAAACATAAATTGAATAAAATATGCTGAAAGATAAGCTGCCCAAGATGCACACACTCCTAGTGCAGTAGTGCATTGTTTTTTTCCCTGAATGACAAAAAAAGATGTCAGAAAATTGCAGACTCTGTAGAAAAATATACAGAGGTATGCCTGTGATTCCAGCTACTAACCAGATGCTTGGAACAGTGTGTTAGGTATAGCAATTTCCATGGCTCTTGTCTGCAACCCCCTTTCACTAAATTGCTGAAGAGACTCTCTTTTAACAGTGGTGTCTGTGAGAGGCAGGCTCTTTCCAGAAAAAAAAAAAAAAAAAAAAAAAAAAAAAAAAAAAAAG
>VZRZ01003770.1:648836-709822 GCA_013398175.1 Climacteris rufus | reverse complement strand
AAAAAAAAAGAAAAAAGTTCCCTGCCTCTGGAAAGCTGATAGTCTGCAGCTTAAGTCTAAGTTGTCTTAATGGGTTTTAGACTGCCAGATAGCAGGCGTTCTGCTCTATGACAGCTCCACTTTGGAAACTCGCTGAGCAGACCTAATGGAAATGGATGTAAAGTTTAGTGATTGTTAAACTGTGACGCTGAGAGACAGCACCCTTGAGGTAAAGTCCTCCAAATGAACTGCAACTGCAGAATAGTTGCAGAATAAGGAAATTTGTCATAGAAGCACTAGGATCTGACATTGCTCCTGACTGGCAGGAGAGAAGATAAAAACACTTTATGGATTCTTGCAGTCAGAAGCAGAATGTCCCAGTTTAGAGTGAATCTAAAGTCCTTAGTGTGTATGTGTGTGTTTTATCTTTGTAAATACCCGATTCTATTGATGTGCAAAGAACCCTGCTAGAAAAGGTCGTGTTAAATAACCTTTGTAGTAACGAGTGACAAACTTTCTGACAATTTCTAATGTGTTTTCTTTTTTCTTGAGAGAAGATGACAATGTCTTTCCTTCATTTGCCTGCTGTTTGAGAACTTCAGCAAGGATATCAGAGATGCTCCCTGACCTTGTTGCAATGTTGTCCTTCACTTTGTGACGCATTATACAAGGTGTGATAGGCTGCAAATTTCAGGAGTCTAAAGCCATGAATGGGGACGTCTTACTATCCACGTTTATACTAAGCTTAGCTGAGTACCAAGCCAGTCTTACGCACTTGAGTTGCACTGCCACTGAGATTAGCTCAGCTGGTTAGCGCATGGTGCTACTAATGCCAAAGTTGTGGGGCCATTCTCGAGTTGGACTCGATGATCTTTGTGGGTCCCTTTCAAATCAGAATATTCTGTGATTCTGTGCTCAGGTTTGACAGGCAGATGGAAACTGCTAGCTTTGTTCAGCAGCTCCTTTTAGAGCTGAGCAGGAACTTCACCAGCCTCAAAATTAACAACTCATAAACTGGCATGTTGCATGTGTCATCTTCTATCATGCTCCAAATGTGGAAATTTGTGTGAAAAGTTATGCATTTCAGTAGGCTCACCAGTGAACTCTGATATGAAAACCCTTTCATTAAAACCCTTTCCTTTAGACACCAAATGCTCTGAAATCTGTAAAACTGAAGTTAGATTTTGGAGTCTCTGTTCTGTGTGGAAGAATAATCTATGACATTACTGGGAAGATGAAAAAGGAAGCTGTCTGGTGTATTTTGAGAGTTTTACAGTCATAATAGTGTTCAAAGTTGATTTGCATGACAGTGGGGGTTCTGTCTCTAAGATGCCACCAGGATAAATAACTAAATAAGTTGTTTTGGTGAGTACAGTCCTTTGTAACACAGTCCCTTTAGAAAGCAATAGATCAGACTCCTGGCTGATGTTCTCTGATATCGTTCCATGGCTTGAATATAAATATATGCACATATATATATTTAATACCGTCTGAGATTTTGCTCTGTATTTCTAGGAGCTTCTTCACTGAAGTGCATCAAGATGATGTGGGAGCATTTCTGTAGAGCGGATTGTTGGCTGAAAAGATCTCTGTGCCCTTCAGGTTGCCCTTCAGGTTATAGAATAGTTCTTTTTCTTTTACAGTTTGATGCATTTGTTGAGGGTTTTTTTCTGTTTGAGGTCTAAGAAATTATGTGCTTTATCTCAAATTGAAACTATCCTAGATGAAATTTCAACACTTACTTTATATGCTCTACATACTTTAATATGTTTCTGACTATGAAATAAAATGCATCATCTCAACAAAATAGCTTCTTTTTTACTGCTGTTTCACTCTGCAAACCATCTTCTGTAATATGTTTAACTTCCCGGTAGCAATTCAGCTCAGTTAATATACTACAAGTGTAGAACTTGTGTTAAATCTGTGAAATGACTGCTTCCCCAAAAATCACAGAATCACAGAATATCCAGAGCTAGATGGGAGCCACGATCATTAAGTTTGACTCCTGGCCCTGCACAGGACACCCCAAGAGTCACACCATGTGTCCCAGAACATTGTCCAAACAGTTCTTGAGCTCTGTCAGGCTTGGTGCTTTGACCACTGCCCTGGGGAGCCTGTTCCAGTGCCCTCTGGGTGAAGAACGTTTTTCTAATGTCCAACCTAAACCTCCCCTGACACAATTTCAGGCCATTCCCCTGGGTCCTGTCAGTGGTCACCACAGAGGAGAGATCAGTGCCTGCCCCTCCTCTTCCCCTCACAAGGAAGTTGTAACTGCAGTGAGGTCCCCCCTCAGTCTCCTCTTCTCCAGGCTGAACAGACCAAGGGACCTCAGCTGCTCCTTGTATGGCTTCCCCTCAAGGCCCTGCACCATCTTTGTTGCTCTTCTTTGGACACTCTCCTACAGATTTCTATTTCTTATATTGCAGTGCCCAAAACTGCCCCCAGCACTAAAGGTGAGGCTGCCCCAGTGCAGAGCAGAGTGGGACAATCCCCTCCCTTGCCTGGCTGGCCATGCTGGGCCTGATGCCCCCAGGACATGCTTGGTCCTCCTGGCTGCCAGGGCACTGCTGGCTCATGTTCAGCTTGCCATCAACCAGGACCCCCAGTCCCTTTCCATGGCGCAGCTCTCCAGCCTCTCATTCCACAGTCTGTACATCCAGGGTTGCCCCATCCCAGGTGCAGAATCCAGCACATTCCCTTGTTGAACTTCCTATGGTTGGTGATTACCCAGTCCTGTCCTTTGTTGAGGTTTCTCTACAGAATCCTGCCTTCAAGGGAGTCAAACAACTCCTCCCAGTTTTGTATCATCTGTGAACTTGCTCAGTGTCCCTTCCAGTCCTGCATCCAAGCCATCGATGAAGATGTTGAAGAGCACAGGTCGAGGATGGAGCCCTGTGGAATCCTACTAGTGCCAGGTCCCCAGTCTGGTGCCACCCCATTCACTGTAACCCTTTGTGCCTGACCTGTGAGCCAGTTGCTCACCCAACACATGATGTGTTTATCCTGCTGTGTGCTGTACACAATCTCACTGAAGAAACTCTGCTGTAACATAAACTAATAAGTGCATGTAGAGGCTTTAGAAAGTTTTAAGGGAATGTTATAGAACTGCAAAACATTAACTAGGATTTATTTCATTGCACTTTTCAGGTGAGCAAGGTATGAGGGCAGTTGCTGTCAAGCTGTAGCTGCAAGAGGCAGAGCTTGAGGAGAGCACAGCCTGGTGGTTCAGCAACTGAACTGAACTTTTCCCAGACCCCTTCCACAGTGTAGTTGTCCCATCCAGGGCTGCCATCTCTATCCCCTCACATGTCTGCTGGAACATCCCTCTGCCCCTTGCTCTCCCACACCACCAGGCAGGTGTTTTAGGGTACTGCATAGACAGACTGCAGCGCCACAGTTTTGGGGACTGCTGCTTCCATGGAAACGACACAGATTTTTCTCTTGCTCTGAGGGAGCTGATTCATGAAACATGATTAAAAGAATACACTACTTAAAAGCATAGATTTGCAGCACTAAAGCAGTAAAAAAAAAGAAAAAGAAAGAAAATTATAAAATACATTAAGATTACATTTAAAAAGGATTCCTCTCAACATGTAAGGCTGTTGTGTCCTGGCAAAATTAGAACTACGTCATTTCTGCTTCTTTTCTGCCTAAAATGTGATATGTAGAAAAGTCTCACTGGATCATCTGCTGCTCTTTAGCTCTAGATAAAGACTTCACTCCTCTCTCCTTTATCTGCCTCCCTTTCCTGCTGCCCGACACTGGAACATGGTTTGGTATTGATGGGGTTTAAGTTGGTTTCTTTTCTTTTCCTTCTCAAGCTCTTTTGAAACTTGTGCCTTAATTAGTGTGTTTCCAGCTTCAGTCTGGCAACAGTTTGGGATTTTTTTTCCTATTTTTTGAGGACTTTTCAGATATGGCAAGGAGATTTATACAGATTTTATTGAATTATTTGTTTATTACACACATTTCTTAGGCACTGCTGAAATGTGTTTATTTTCTGCAATGTGTATGTTTAGATTACGTCTGGGATTTTAAGCTAATGAGGAGAAAAACAAAAACACCTGTTCCATTTCAGGTAATTTGCATGAGACTTGTTAGATGGGATGGTGTCTTATGTGTTGGGGTGCTCATGCCTTTGCTTCATGAAGGAGAAACACTCCACACTGACAAGGTTGTCTCCCTACATCAAGCTGACGACCAGAAAGAAAAGAAGGGTGATAATTACCAGGCCAAAAACTGTGCATATCTAATATTTTTATGGACATGAATGTAAAATAAAGGGGGAATTAACATAGCTCTAAGACAGCTGGGGCATGGAGGAACAGCAACAACACAGCATTCCAGGTTTCCTGATTCTTCCATTGCACCGAGCCTTTTCAGTGCAAAGCCAGACTACTCAAGCTAGACCACCAAAACCAAACTTTGCTAGGAAAGCATGCAATGGGTGATATTTATCCATACCATGGTGAATGAACCAAGAGCAATGGGCAAGATTATGAGTATGATCTTTATAAGTCTGGAAAGTCTGATTGCTTGACAGTAGCGTCAATAACAGTCAGCAGCTGGCTGACACGTGCAAACTTGCACTGGTTCCTATTTGCATATGGAAGAATTTCTCTATATTTACTACTTAGCAGATCATCATGAATGAAAAAAGTATTTTTAACATCATCTTGGCTTCTCTGGAATTTTGGGTGAATAGAAAATGCATAGTATTTTCTTCAGTTCTCTTTCCTGTGATTCAGTATATTTAGCTATATAGATTAATTTTTTTCTAGCTTCTTGTTGTAAAATTCTGGATGTGTGGCATCTCTAAGACTTGCTGTTGCAATAATTAACATGAAATGATGCAGAAAACTTTTGACCAGAATTAAAATAATTTTATAAAATCTTATGATAATTGAATTATCAACACCTCTTTCCTTACAGAGAAACTCCAGTTTTAGTTGGTATCACTTCATCCAAATAAGGTTATAAAGGAAGATGAAATAATGCGTGCATATTAATGTTTTATTTAAAAGTCACACACATTGTGTATGCTTTCTGCATATAAAACTCAATGGTGGAGAAAAGAAAGATGCCCTTTTCAGCATTGGGCAGACTCAATCATACAGAAGTTTTACAAATGACTGGTATCTCTCACTTTCAGTTAATATCTGTGGTATTCTATAAACCTTCCAGGCATACAGAGGACACTCACTGCTCCTTCACTGGAAATTTAATAATCCTAGATTACCAGGATTCAAATTACTATGACAGGCAAGGATTAAGAAATTAGTTTGGCAGAATGAGCTATTTGCCTTTTTCCTAACCTCACTTGAGAGAACACAGAAGAATACAAACTTAGAGGTCTACTTTCATTTTAGTGCCAAAAGATTTAAATATTTTCTGGAGAGTGTTGCAGAGGTATGGACTGTTCTGGCTCAGGAAAGAAGCTTCAGTGATAGAGCCTTCTAAGAAAAGAGGAAGAAGATTGTTGAGCATGGTTTGCTTGGGTTTTCTGTTGTTTTTTTTTTTTTTTTTTTTTCCCAAACCTTCTGCTTCCAAGAATACTGTTGGTTCGTTCAACCCTCCATCTGTAAACTGCTTGTCAGAGGGGAATTTGCATCAACGTAGACTTGAGAGGAGGGAAAAGACAGATTTGATTCTCCTACACACGGTGATAAGCTTCACCCCAAGGCAATATTCACCCCCGCCCCAGGCACGGTGTGAAAGGATGGAAGGCAAGATGTTGGTGTGTTTGTGGAGGGGAGGTGGTGATATTTGAGTTGGTGGTCTGGTTATTAACACTCTGAGTAGCTGCTGATCTTAAAATGTGTTGTTCACTGGCAAAGCTGTCGCTGGTGGGCAAGTCTGGAAGTGCCTCTTTAGTTCGCTGTTGAGTAGGAGGGATACGGGAGCACAAACGTCCTTCGTTCCCAAAATGCAGAGATTAAGGAAGGGGGTGGGACAATCACGTGGCCATCTGCTTAATGGTACAAGTGCATTTTCAACTGTTGCAGCAAAATAAACAATTACCGCGGTTTAAAAAAAAAATACAGTATAATTTTGCTCTGTTTTCCTTCCAAACAAATTATTTTTGTGACTATTTAAATTACACTTTAAAAATATTTTTTCAGTAACCTGTAAAAAACATAAATTCTGTTAGGAAAAAAAAATAACTGCAAGAAAGTGACACCCCTGGCTAAATGCAGACATCCTGGAATGAACAAGGAAGGAAAAAAACACCCAAACAAATCTATTGGGGGAAATGTAGAGCATTGTAAATAACCTCAGACAAATACAACTGTAATAGAATAAGCTTATCCTGACTCAATCCACTAATCCATATTTATTCATGTAACAAATAGAGTTCAGAAATGCAAATTTAATTTGTATCTTGTTGCCTGAATACATATGAAAAGGCTGCTAAATTTGTTTATATAAAAATTCCTGTACTTTATACATTTTCATCACAAGTAATAAATAGTAGTTCCTCTCTATTTTCTTTTAGTGTAAAGAAACAAAATTATTTTCAGATTCATTTCTATTTAAAGTTTTGTAGATGTACAGATCTTCAAACTGAATTATAATTTCTATTCAAGCCATGGGATAAAGAATCAAATATATATATAAACTGAATGGATTTCACAGACAAATGCTACTAGTTAGTCTAAGTGTCACTGTATCATTCCTATGTGCCTATCTGAAAACAATGCCATTTTCACAGGTCAGGTTATTTTCTGCAGCCCTGCAGACGTGTAACACACTGTACACATTTACTTGCTCATGTCAGGCTGCCCCCTTCACCATGTAGCAGAGCGTATTTTTTCTTCTGATTAATTGCCTACAGATCACCCAACAAGGAGAATCAAGCCAGTTTCAGAGAAAATTAACACCACTGCTTTCAGCTCCTGTTATTTAGTCAGATAATTACTGATGTTTGTCATTAAAATTGGGAAAATGTACGTTCCCTTTGACTCCAGTTTTCATATTTTTGTGTCTCGCTTAGATTGAGATGTCAGATATCTGCAAATGGTTTTGTACTAATAATTAATTAAATCACAAAGAAGCCAGCCAAAGCTATGTACCCTTTTCAGAAAAAGCAATTGTTTATTCCAGCTGTGTTCTCCAGAGGAATCTTTCAAAATTAGTATTGGAATTCTTTATTCCAGATTTCCATATATTTAATTGTCTTTCATTTCTGCTTTTTTATTTTCCCTTTCTCTTTGTTCCAATTATTTTCCATGTCAGTACTTTCTGCTTTCCAAATTGTTTAATGCGAGCTAAATTATCCAAATCATATAAAGATTTAGAACCTCAAATTAAGCTGCATAATTTACCCATTGTGAATTTTTGTCATATTACTTAAAATGCATGAACAGAGAGTGTCACAGATGAAATCACAAATTTCAGTCCTGGTTTCATTAGTATATAGCTACTGGAAATAAAAATATCAGTATATATCTAGCACACAGACTGGAGTGATGTATGTGTTGGAATACTTGTGGACTAATCAGACCCTGGATCAAAAAGGCTGGTCCAATTGGTTTGTCATTTCAGCTAAATGCAGGCTCTTAGAAATGCACTAGAAGATTTAGGAGCTCAGCAGATACCATATGAATGAGGATTGTGGAAAATATCTTTCCCGTAATCTGGACAGAATCACTGCATATGAAGTTTATCAAGGTTTATTGATTCATCTGGATTTTGGCACATAGTCGGCCACATAAACACTGGATTTGGGATTCACCTACCCTACCCAATGTAGCTGAAAGTGAGGTACCTGTATGTTAATTTTTTTCTCTCTCTTGTTGAAAAGAGATTGCCACTTCTTCATGGCTGATTCTATCCTAGGATAGAGGTGTCTGAGACTGGCTGGATGAAATGTGATGATAATCTTTCATGTCACAGTTTTTGGATGTTTAACTTAAAAATGACACCCTGTCAGAGGGGAAGACAGGCAGTCCTTTCTAAATTGTTAGATCTCTGTAAGACAGCTTGTACAGGGCACCCAAATGTGAGAGAAATCACTTCAGCTTTCAATGTGATGTAGTAAGGAGCACATGTTATACTGATATATATATATATATGTAGAAAGTCAAGAGAATTTTTAAGCTGGAATCTGAAAACTAAGCCTGGGCATTGTCACCTGGGAAGGACCAAGTTTTTCACATTTAGTTTGGTTTTGGCTACTGTGCTTCATGTGTGGATGGGGAGAAACAGTTCTGCATTGCTGCTGCTTTTGTCATCTTTGTCTTTCTGCAGGGAAAGCAAGTAACCACTTTTTGTCATGTTTATTATGCTTCTAGTGCTTCTCTTTCATCCTGCACTGCTAAGGTTTCCATCTGTGGACTACCATACACAAAAACCTGTGAGGCATCAGATAAAGTAGAATGAAGAGATTATCTCAATTCACTGCAAACATCCAGGGTCTGATTCCAACACCCTCTTTGTGCAGTCCCTCCACTGGCTGTCCTCTAAAATAAATAAAACACACAAAATTGTTAAGAATGAAAGAATCTGTCTCATCATGCCTCAGTTAAATAGTCAGTTAAAATAGTGAACAGGTAGCTCACGGGAGGTGATGTTAAGAAAAACTTTATGACATGTTTTGTTGAAATTATTAAGATGAAAACCCCTGAAGCAGTGTGGGGACTCTACTGATGTGCAGAGATAGACACTTTGACCTTCCCTACCACAAATTTATGCATATATCCATGCTTTATTAACCTGTACAGATTAACTGAGGAGTTGTAAAATATAGGCATAAAACCGAGGCTTTAAAAGTTTGTACACAGATACTTTTGAGAACAGTGAAAGATCACTGGGAATTTGTCATGAGCTATTGATTTCCGGAGTGCTTATTCTCTCAATATGGAACCCTTACTTGAGGTCAGTAATTATATGGCAATACAGAGAACTGAATTGCTCAAATCCATTCAATGATTTTGCTGCATTTTATCATACTAGCGTTGGTTATTAAAACTCCATTATGCACCTAATGGGAATCGTGACATGGTCAAGTGCTAATCATTATTAAGACCATGGGTTCAGACCACACAGCTTTGAATGTCATATCTCTGAGTTGCAAGTTGTCACTGTGCAAACTTGTTTCTGCCTGGGATACAGATCAAATGATAGCCACATCCTAAATCACATTCCATTCACAGAAGGAGTTGAGTTATGTATGTTGTTGGTTGTTAATCTGTGAGTAATGGAAGAGGTGAAGAAGAGGCAGAAGAGACTAAAAAAAAGGTTTATTACATGAAGTTTTCAGCTGTGTCATAACTTTACAGCTGGGACCGGTTTGCTTTTCAGTGCTGCAAAAGCTGGGAGGGAGCTGTTGATCTTGCCTTGATCTCCAAAGGCTCTTCTCTGTGTTTACAGCACCATGCAGACTACAGAAAGCATTGGTGAAGCTCAAGTTTTAAGTGGCTGAAATTGATTTTATTCTTTTGACCTTGGCTGAACTACAAAGACTCAGACCAACTCTTGAAACTCTCTGGGATCCTTAATTCACACAATTTGTCATTCATAGGTGAGTTTGATAGACAGACACTACGCCTGAATCCAAGTTTTTAGATATACATAAACAAGTGCATGCAGGTATGCACACCGGTATGGGATGATTTTGAGTTGGTATTTTCTGCTGATTCACAAAGCTAGCAAATTGAGCCTTATTGAGACAGCTTATTACTTTATTGTATTGCTGTAGTCATGTTCTCAGTAACAGCTGATTTTCTAATGTGCAGTGTGACTTACTTAAGCTTACTTTTCAGAGCTAATTCACCTATTAGTGGCAAATAGAATTTTTCTTGCTTTGACATGCTTCAAAATACATTTTTCATACACTACCCCGTAGCTGAAGACACACAGAAAAAGAAAATTGGGACAGAAAGCATTTACCTTCTTTGTCACTGACTGCAAGATATGATCCTGCAGCAGCTGTCTCATCATTGGAACATTTGTTTCCCATGGAGGTTTTTATTGACCTCCACCAAAGCTTTGTTTATGGGAAGAGCAGTGGGCTCTCGGTGCATTATTTGGTTCCACCATATGGGACAGGCTCTGCAAACAAAGAAGTTTGCTTAGGTCTCAGACCTGAGCAGGAAAGGCATGAATGCCAGCACACTGCCAAAAGCTAAAAGCCATGGGATTTTTTATGCTTTGGAAGGATCTCATTTTGCGAATTTACTGCACGGGCTCCCTGTTTATTTCGTTTTCCTTTCTTGTGGTGTTGTAGCATTTTAGTTCTCTGTCCAGCTTTCCTTCTCACAGTCCAATTTCTTTGTGAGGATCAGACAACTGCTGTCAGATTTCTCACTTTCTGCAGCTGAATTTGTTACTCATTTAGGAATAGGTTTTGAGCAAGGCTGCATGGTCCAGTGGTAGAAAACAGACACTGACAAAGATTGCTCCATTTTGTTGTAAGATTTTGTGATGGGGTTGAGAAGGGTTAGATTTGGACTGACTTGGTTTCACACAGCCCCATTGCTTTTGTTGTTTGGTTTGTAGCACTTAAAACTTTTATTGTCTTGCTATGATGTCCATGTGCTTTACAGGAAAAATATTTTAAATCCTCCGGGTTTGATGCTTGCTAGGTTCTGCTCCAGGTTCTGGACTTAGGGGCTCTGGCTAAAATGAGCATCAGGCAGTGAGAAAAGATCTTATTTACACTCCTAGCTGATTAATCAAGCCTTTGGTTCCCACCCTTGAAGCAAACCTGTCCTTCTTCCTCCTCATCCCACCCCACACTCTCTTCAGTGTTCCACAAAAAGGGCACTGCTGGTCTAAGGGAAAGGTGAAGCTGTCAGTGGAGGTTTGGAAAGTCTCCAGGCTGAGGGAAAACACAAAGGCTTTGGTGACAGCCAGAAAAAAATGAGTCAGGAGATTTCCAGTCTGGTCTCCAGTTCGACGTTTTCCCCAGGGATCACTAAGCGACGCCGGAATTTTCGCTCCATACGTGCATCTCCCATCACCCACGGAACGTCACCCTGTGCCCCCATGGGGACCGTGCCGTGTGACACAGGTAGCTTTCAGAGGGAAATCCAGAGTGTTTTACGCCTCCCACGCTCGGCGAAGGTGACGGCGCAGGCTAATTTGCGGCTTTAATTGCCGAGGAGCTCCAGGGACTGGGAGGAGGCGTCCAAACTGCGGTGCCCGCAGCGCTCCCGAGGGACCCGGGAGCTGGGGAGTGGTCAGAGTGGGCGGGCCCTGCACCGAATGTGTCAACAAACTTTTCACAGAGGGTAAAATTAGCAGGCGACAAGTGAATGTGATGCATTGGAAAAGTGCCAGTGTGGCTTTTTCAAAGGAACACAATGCCTCAGAAATGTCCATGCTTTCTCTGGGAAAAAAAAACCAAAACCCAAAGTAGTTGTTGAATCTGGCGATGAGCTAGGTAAAGTTATTGAGCACTCTAGAAGCTATAAAAGAAATTAAATTGTCATGTGGAAAAGCTTCTCGTAGATTAATAGCTTGTTAGGAAGGAAGGTTTGCTTTGTATTCTGACTTTTGTGTATTGCTACTGTTCATCTTTCTCCGGCAATGGTTAGAGGTGGATACTGGGAGGATGATTAGATTTTTGGGTCTAATGTAATACAGCCATTCTTATGATTTTGATATCTGCACTTAAAAAAACCTCCTTGCTGCCATTGAAATCTTGTCTTATTTTCACCAAAGTGTGATACTTCTATTATCTGGAAATATTTTCACCTCAATTGAAGTAAAGTATTTGGTGCAGAGAAAAAGCTGATTTATTGTCTTAAATGGAGTGTAATAGGTATAGAAAGCCTAACTTTTATTAAGGAATGTTCTTTTGCTGCAATACTAGTTAAGAAATGAAACTTTTTACTGTTGAAACTGAGAATGCACACTGGCAATAGTAATTAATAACACGTCAGTAGGAACACCACATTGAAGTAGAAATAATTTAAGATGAAGACATTTCATGCACGGTTAATGATTTTAATTCACTGCAAATTTTTTGCAAGCACAATTGTAACTTTTTTTTGTGGGTAATTTAAAATAATCTAATGATCTAAATGGTTTACAATCCTGAGGTTTAGCATACATTACCCCTGCTACTTGAAGAGCTTTTCAGAGACATTGTCAGCTCTGGTTTGAATGCTATTTCAGTACAAGAAAAAATTCTAATCCCTGTTGTTAAGAAATAACAGTTGTATGTTTAAATACCTTGTTAAAGATTTTAAAAGAGGTTAGGAAGTCATCTAAGCTTTCTTGTTTGCCCCTAGAGAGGTTGTAGAAACCTCTAACCCTGCTGAAGACACTAATGAATTAAAAGTGTAAGAGCTGAATGTGCCGTGTGGGTGGATGCCTGGTGCTCGTGCTGGTGGTAATCCCTGCAGGAACTAATTTATTTTGAAAGTGGCAGATAGCTAAGGAAGCTGACTTTGACTAGAATTTATTTCAAGAACTCACTTTTGCTTCCCTTTAATGTATGCTACCAAATGCTAAAACGGAGTTTGAGAAATATCAACAGGACACTGCTAACATGAAAGCTCTGTCTGTGTGAGCAGCAGGATTGTTGATTAAGTGCCACGGTGTTTGCAACGTGAAATATAAAACAGCTTAAAGCTGACTGTACAAACTTACTGCTGAGTATTTACTGAGCAAATGGAGTTCTGTTCCTTCACTATGAGTGGGCGTAACTGATCTTGACTGAGGTCCAATTTATCTGAAAGGTGCTGCCCTGTTAGGAGCAGGGTTTTGAGGACAGGTTGTGGAGGTGGATGCTGTGCTCTCACGACGAGCTTGATGTGCTGTCAAAATTCATCTAGACTTCGCTGTCGGTCAGCATTTTAAACCTAGTACTGACATCCACTTGGTCCTCACTGAGGCACAAGCCAGTGTTTCCTCTGCTCCCCTCATGGGGTCTCTCCAAAGGACCAATCTCATGAACACAGACAGTTTTAGGCCTCAAATCAACAAAACTTCACGTGCAAAGAGTTGTGCAGGCTATGCTTAAAAAAAAAAAAAAATTGCAAGTGTTTGTGATAAGTGTCCTGTCTTGTTTAAATTTGAGAAAACATAGGTATCATACGTACCCCTGCTTTGGAGCTATGTTGGATGTAGACTGAGGCATCTAAGGGAATCTTCTCACTACTGACTGATGCAAGACATTTGTCAAGTCACAGGAGAGACTTCTGAAATGCAAGTTATCAGTCTGTATGAAGAGTAGACACTAACTCTGAACTTGAAAAAAATAATTTTAAATAAACAAATTGAAGTTTTTCTATATAAGTTTCAATTTGTCAATATTTCTATCCCATTTCAGGTTTTCAAGTCCTAATGCCTAGGATACATGTTTTTAGCTTTTCCAAAGCTGCTGAGCAAACCCTTAGGGTTGAAGTAGGTTGCACATAGAGGTGACATATTTCTTGGATAATATGGCAGTGCAGCATTTCTTAATATATACTGAAATGATTAATGTCTGCTATCAAATACAGCAGTAGTAGCTCGAATTGTTCACACTTCTCAATTTCTTCATATTACATGGAGAAGAACCTGATCTAGAGGGATTATATTTTATCCATTAGTTAATTTCTTCTTTTTCAGTTCATGAAATAACAATGACAGTAGTTGATGGTTGGATGAGATAAACATTTGGGATCACTGTTGAATTACTGAGGGAAGAGTTTTATGGAAGTAATGTCACATGTCAGATTTCCTGTGGCTCTTGTGGCCCCTGTGGGCAGACTTGAAGGCCCTTTCATAAAATGTCAGTGAGCTTGTAATATTAAAAACTGGGAAATATGAGTTACTGTCTTTCAAGTGTTGTGATGGTCATTTATTTACAGAAGATGAAAATGGATATAAAGCGGGAAAACATTCATGTAGCATCATACAGAGGCTCACTCAGGTTGCCAGGGAGGCAGGCACAGGTCCTGTCTGCTTGCTCCAAGTACAGGGTGCCAGGGAGCTCCAGTTTGGGTGGAGTCTGGAGGAGAAGCTGAGGTAGGATAGTGTCTTAGAGGGGGAGCTTTCTGAAGGGAGCAAGTGTAAGGCTCAAAGATCTCTGTGTGTATTCAAGCTGTGCTGTGGCATAGGGCCACACAGGCCTCTGACATGGGGGTGGAATTAGAGCAAAAGCCTTTTAGGCACCTGTAACTGACCCAGAGATGGAAACAGGTTCTCTGTTTTTCTTTCTCAAAGCAAAACTGGAAAGACCTTGCTTTCTGCAGTTATTTCTGGATGAAGGTATAAGTGAAATGGGAATAGTGTAGCACCCTGCTGTGGAAAACCAGTGGAGAGCACAAGCTTCTCTAAGCCAGGATGATGATCACTTTGTACAGGTTGTTTTTTCTGTGCTTTGTCACTTTGCAGATACTGAAATGTCAAATTTTAGACCTTCATTCGTATTTTTACAACTAGTTTTTTAACCATGCAAAGAGCTGTTTTTATGAATGACATGTGCCTCTCTTTTGTATGTATCTTGTGCTGCCAGTTTTCCAACATTGAACACAAACCTGCTGACTCTTCCTCTCCCCTGCAATGCTATGACTATTTGGTGAAATATCAACACTTCGAACATATTATCCTTTTATCCTAAACTGAACCAGTTCTCTCCAATTTTATTTAATCTCTAGGGTAGCTATTCTGGTGAGAGTCCTTCTTACAGTGTTAAGCAGCACAAATGTCTCCTTACAAGAGCTGTTTCCCCACATTTTCACATAATATCAGCTGGCAGGCGCTAACTGCTGTAGCTGTCTTGTGAGGGCTGTGGTGACAAAGATAAACCTCAGGCTAATTTTCTGAATAGAATCAGTCAGATTGAGTGAGTCTTCTTGTTTGGAAATTAGATAGTGATGATCTTAACTGCAGCACTTTAAATTATGGAGTAAATAAAGAGCTGGATGCTTCCTCATATCGTTATCTCTTAATTATCATCTCCAGTGGCAGTGATGGGATATGCTGATGTTTATGATGGATACAGAGGTTGTTCCAAAATTTCTTTAGGCAACAGTCTGGAAAATCTACATTTGCTTATACTGTGCAGAATAACATCTGGGCTTCTGTCATTCCTGACAACCGGCACCAACTATATTTTATAATGACATAAATTTCCCAAGGAGACAGTAGGTATTGATTCATAAATTGCAGGATTTTTTTTGGGGGGGGGGTGTGTGTGTGTCTTCAGAATTAGAGGTTTCCTATGTTAAAGATAAGAAGCTGTGTTTGGAAGAAGGCAACAGCCGGGTAGGCAGGATCCACCATAGCCAGATGGGAGGCTCCAAGCTGATCTCACTGTACTGGTTAGCCAGTGCCCAAATGGTTTAAATTAGCAATTGTGTGCTTCTTGGTGGTTTTGCTTGTGACTTATAACATCAAGGGTCTCCAGGCTGGAGCCTCTCTGGGCATTGGATAAAGCTTCTCCAAAATACCAATTTTTCTGAACTATTGGCTAGGTGAAATCAAAATGTCATGGGAGCAGGTTTGTAACCACAATCCAGGATGTGACTCCCAGCATGGAAATACTGGGAAATTGGGAAAGGCAAATTGAAGTCCTCTTCCCTGGAATCCTAATTTACTTTTCCCATCTTTAAGGGCTGAATAGGGAAATCTTTCTCCATGGCTGAGGGACCACATTACTTAACATCTTGGTTTTCAGAACTCACACACTGGCTTTGCTGTGAACCAGCCAGAGTTTCAAAACCCAGGCTTCTGACGAGATCAGTCAGAAAGCACAGGGAATGAAGCAGAAATACTGTGTAGGGCTGTGACAAATATTCCCTGTACACCTGGCTATAATTGTGTGGCAAGCCTGGGCTGGGTTGTAGTAACTAGGACATTTTACAACATAATTTTGTCAGGAAACACAGTTTGCAGCAAATAAGTCATCAACTTTTGGGGCCTAAAATACCTAATTTAATCCTATTAAATTTGTTTTCCTCATTTACAGCAGCACTAGCAGGAAGCAAAGCAGTGATTCTGTGCCATTAAAATTTCCCAGATGCAGTCTTTGCCAAAGACTACATGGACACTGCCATTAAGGCTTCCTGAGAGACTGCTTTAAGCAGCAGAAAATGTGCTATATTTTCTGGATATCCTCATAAGGCTGAATGTAGAATCAAACTTACTGTCTGAAAGCAAGGAGTGCATTTAATAAACTAATAACTACCAGACATCAGATGTGATACTGACTGTGGAGAAACATAGATCATGTGCTTTTCATGGAATCACTGAGGTTGGAAATGACTTTTAAGATCACTGAGTGATCTCACCCACTTCCCTGGGCTACCCACTTTTGTATATAATACTATAGAATATTTATTCTGCTGGATTCTCCCTCTGGACTGATCACAGGTAAGATATTAAAAGAAAATTAACATATGGTGCTTTTTAATTTTGATCGCCTAAAAGATTCCTTCCTGAGAAGTCTTGTCTTTCACCTCAGTAACCCCCTCTGTATATGGTCTGTAGAGTACACTACAGTAAAACATAAATTAAATTCTGTTCCACTTAGAATATATATTTTGCCTTCAACTATTTTTGTAATTACCCAGGTAATTTTGTTTCCAAGGTTGAAGTCCCTGCAGTCAAACACATTAAAAAGTCCCAGCCTGTCTGAAAGTGCTATTTTTTTATTATGCCTTTTTTCCCATGCAGGCTGTTGGAGGGCTCTGAAACATGTTTTAAAAGACTTAGGAAAGACTTTAAAATCCAGCCTGCAATGTGGGGGAGAAAGAAAAGTTTTAATTGGCCTCACTGTAATGGTCAGTGAATGAGGCACCATCTCTATGCTGTTAAGAGGGAAAGTTCTAAGCTTCATTTTGTAGGTGGCTTCATTTCAGCAGTGTTTCAGCTTTCAGAAGGGTTGTCTTTTTCATCTGTGTCTGAATTCTAGCTTGTGTGATGGACCATTGTTAATAACTAGAGGGGAGGCAATCTCCTGTGGATAGGTCAGGGAAATGTTTTTAGCTCTGGATGGATTCTTAAATTTTTGCTGCCTTTCAGGGCTATGCTTGCTGTGGATTGACTTATCTGTCTGTGGCTGTGGTGGCACCATTCATGTGAGGAGTTTGGTCTGACTCCTGAAAAGCTGTAATGCCTTTGCTGGCCTGATGCTCTGATGTGAGGTACAGTATTTCACATGGGAGGCTTTTGTTGTGGCAAACTCTGTCACTTTGAAGTGATGCTAGAAGTATGGGAGAACTGAGAAAGACGGGGTTTTATCTTGAGATGAAATCTGGGCTAGGAATGCACTTTGTAATAAATGCTCCTAATATCCTTGGTCCAATGGCCTGAGACTTACCTGAAATGCCTGGCTTTGAGAAGAAGGAAGATTGCTTTAAACCACTTACGAGGCAAAGCAAATTTTAAGCATTTCACTTGATTAAAATTACAAAAGCAATGATGCCGAAGAGGTACCAGTTCTGCTACCATATTCATTTTCCCTATGGCATCTGTAGGCACAATGTAAGGCCTGTTTCTGTGATACTGTTTAGTTCAACTGCTTTCTTAATAGATCTCATGGTTAAAGGGATTCAGGTCTGCCTTGGATTTTAACAGCAGCTGAGAACATGCTGGCTCAAAAGGCTCTCCTTCTTTTTTTCTCTCTCTCCCTTTCTTTGCCTGATTCTTCTAAAATTATATAGTAAGTCAGAGTAAATAATTCCAGTCAATGCCTTAGTAAGTGCCTTGTTGTGTCTGTACTTCAAGTTGATTAAGTTTAAGTTTGCTAGGATAAAGTTTGTGAAGTGCCTTACTTTATCTGGATGGGTTAAAGTTTGCTAAGTCAGTGCTTTGTGAAGTGCTTTACTTTGTCTGGATGTTGTTTTAAAGTACCGAGTACCTTATTCTACCTTAATGCTCTAAAGTTTGCAAGTGTAAGTTTGTTACTCAGCCTCCTGAGAATTTTGTTGTTTCTCCTGTGCATCGCCCAGAGTGAATCTAATTACCTTCCCCTCAAACTCGCTGGGGCTTAGCACTCTGGATGTTGCCTTTTAGATCAGTACAGATAGGATTGAGTAGTGGCACTGGAAGTGAGCAAACTGGGGAGGAACCAGTTTGCATTTCTCCTGTGCCATGCATTGTGTCATTGCATAGCTGCCAACCCCAATGATGGGAAGAATGGGGATGAAGATCCTTCCCACTACAGACACTGGTCCGTACTCTAACCAGGCATGGAAGACAGATCCTGAACAGTGCTTAACTGCATGTCGAGCATCACATAGGTGTTGTTTTCTTCTGTGCAAAAACATCTCTAAGCGACTTGGAGATGGAAAAAATTTTAAGAAACAATTTATTGGATAATTCTCAAACAGTTAAAAGTGCTAAACCCCCATTTCTTCATACTTTGCTAGCACAAACAGAGGCCATTAAGCAAGCTTCTTGTCAGAGGTTGGGAAATTGTCTTGGAATTTTCTCCCATCAATGTCACCAGGTAACAAATAGGCGGACCATTAAGGCCATCAGCTCCTTTGTGAAAGACAAAAGAAGTAGGTTTGGGTGGGGACGGGGAAGAGGGGAGCCGAGCCGGCCGAAGGGGAAGGGAAACAGTCTCATCTCTCTCTCGTCCGGCGAGGAGGAAAGGAGAGGCTGCTCTCTGAGCTTTGGGAGCTGCAACCGGAGGAAGACTCAGCTGTGTCCTGTTTTTCGTTCTCCGAGTGGGGGTGAGCTTTTAATTTGACCTTTTTCATTACCGGGAGGTAGCACGTTTTCCTGGGCTGCGTTTTCTCGCAGCAGTTACTGAGAGAGCTCGGCTGCTCCTTTTGCTGTCTGCTTCCCCCTCTGCTGCCTGTTGCCCTAATCCTCCCTTGCCGTGGGAGGCTGCGGTGTTTTGCTGGAGAATTCAACTGTCCTCGGCCGCCTATCCCTTCGCTGCCTGGGACCCCAGAGTTGATTGTAACTGTAGAAGTCCTCGCCATTCGGCAGCTGGTCAGGAAAAAGAGGGAAGAGGACTGGCTCCTGTCCTGCTGCTCTGCCTTTGCTGCCCTGAGGTGCCTGACTACATTGTCTTCGCTTCTCCGGTGAGCTGCCCGGGGCTGACCTGACCCTGCATCACAGCGCCACCTGCAGCCGCTCGGGAGTCACCGCGACCGCCCTGCCCAGCGGAGGTCAGCGGCGCCTCCTGCTGTTTGTTTTTCTTTCTATCGTGACTACACCAATTAACGGGAAAGTTATTTTATTAATTCCTAGTTCTATTTATGGTTATTATTGTTATTATTACTTGTTCATAAATATTAGTAAAGAACTGTAATTCCTTTTCCCGTATCTTTGCCTGAGAGCCCTTGATTTCAAAATTAAATAATTTGGAGGGAAGGGAAAAAATCACTTTCTCGGTCTTAAGGGAGGGTTCAACCTCTCTTAACAGACACCTGTCTTTCAAAACCGAGACACTTCTGCAACCTGGTACAATGTAGTTGTAAACGATGCTGTCTAGAGTTCCCTGTGCTGGGACTTGTCATTTTTTTGATACAGTCCACTTGTTGTTTGCAGTTGTGTTCTTGGAGTAAAGACTGGAAGGGTTTACATTGACATCAGCCTTCTGATTCTTTTAGTCCAGACCACTATATTAAGCCCTATTTTTTTAGAACAAATGTGAAAGGACATGGAAGTTACAGATATTAGCATTCCATAATCTATCTTGCAAATACATCCTTACCAGTTTATAAATAGAAAATTGAAGCCTCATGTGATATCTGCATTCCTCTACAGAGTTCAGTTTGAATTGCACTGGCACTTTCAGTAGACCTGGCTTGAAGAGGAAAAATAATTAGTGGATTTTCTTCCCCACGTCACATATGATCTCTGTTGCTTTCAGACCACTATTCAGTTCATAGCATTATTTCTTGGTCCAGGAAAACTTCAGCATTTATATGATGGAAAATGTTCCACAGCAGTGCTATGGATGATTCTGCGATTCTGTTTCTCAAAGAAATGTTATTTAAAGAAAATCAGAACAAGTGGATTTACTGCTTGTAGATATCTGGAGAGAGGTAAAAGTGAAAAAAAAAGTGAATGAAGTTGTAATTTACTGAAGGAGTGCAAAAACAGACAAGTGAGAGGAGGACATTCACTTGAGGTATAGTTTCAGTATGGACATATAGTAAGTATTTTGCAAGTGCTTTGTAAGATAGAGGTAGCTTTAACCAGAAGGACAGGTAAAAATACCACAGGATGGTAAAAATTGTGGGAATGTTTTACTGCTGCCTGTCAAGCTTTCTGACTTGAATATGTGCCTTCACAAGCAACCTTGAAACCCTGCAATTCAGAAAAAAAAGATGAATGTAGCAGCCATACAGCTGGAAATGAGGTGTCTGGGGTTAGCCTAATGAGGATAATTAGAGTTTGACAACAGTGTATGGTCATGAATAGAAACTAGAGCAGCCTTGAAGGAAATATTTGGAGGAAAAAATTTGAAACTCTGTGGAAGTTTGGATGTGAAATTGGAGCCCAGGTTGGTATCTCTCTCTGCTTCTGATGCTGTAGATAAAAGCACCAGCAGCAGCCTATTTTAGAAGAATTAAAAGGGAGAAGTGTGATCAAAGCTAAGTGTGAGAATTTCACTGAGCAGGTGTGTACTTCTTCTCTTCTGGCATGTAATTATGTTCTGATTGTCATGATTCTTTTAATTTAAAACCAGTCCATGATTTAGGATTTCGAGCACTTCCAGTTTTGTTCTTCAGGGGAGAAAGTCTAACAAACAGTACAGAAGAAAGAGATTAAAAATCAATGTTTTATGCACTTGCATATAAGATAACATAGAAATTATGATAAAGTACTTCTCCAAGATATCCAATTTTGAATTAATTCCAAGGTCTTTGGAGGGGAAAAAAAACAAACCCCAGGAAGCAAACTGAAAGCGGACAGATCTGAAAGCAGAAAGGTACAGAATTTATTAAATGAATATTCTATTTCCTGAGGGGGGAGGGTAATATCTTTAGAGAAAGGAGATATTGAGTGAACAAGAAGCATTTAAAGTATTTGGCTGATGTAGCAAAGTCGTGGTGGAGACAATAACTGCAAGTACTCACTGGTGTTTTCCACAGTGCCCTGGAGTGGGTACAGAAAGAGATCAGGAAATTGTTTTAGGGACAGAACCTTCAAGAAAGCCTTTGAGCTGCTTGGAGATTTTAATTTAATGAGGGTGGTATAAAATTTTGGAAGGGATGCTTTTTTTTAAACGTGAAGGTATCTTTTATATGCAATATGTTGGAATGACATGATCTATTTTTGTCCTACCCTTAGTAAATGAGCCCACTGTGACAGCATCGAAGCTGTGGCTGTCTGGGGTTTTCAGCTTCAGATGTCATTATATTCAGCATTGTCATGCAAGTGCATTTTTGAGGAGCAGCACAAGAGTGCATTTTACCTTCAGGAGAGCTGACTTTGAGTAAATGTGAAATGCCCTAGGGATTTTTCTTTGGAATTCAGTAATGTTTTAAAGTAAACAAAGAAATAAAACTAGTTTTAAAAATAGAGTGATAGGTAGGTCTGAAGGAACATTAATATAATTTTATTTCAGCAGGGAATGCACAGCAATATCTAATTGGCAAAAATCTGAAATGGAGTAGGTAGAGTATACACAGCTAAAGATTTGATGATGTGAAACTTTTACTTTATTTTTAACCTCCCCTCCCAACAAATAAACAAATAAATTCCAAATAACAACAGACAAATTAAGACATTAAAAACCCCCAGTCTGGTAAGTAAGCCAGTGTATTAAAATGCAAAGGAAGTGGGCAGTGTACAAATCAATGAAGATGTCTGTGCTGGATGTTGATGTAAGCTTGAGCTAAAACAATCCTTCTCCACAGCTGAAGAATCTGGAACGTTGTTCATAGAACTTTAGGTTGGTATGAAGGAAGGTGCATGATTGACCATAATGTGAATTTGAAAACATAGAAAAGATAGATTTCTCCAAGCAATCTTTGTTTTCTGCCCTTCTATGAAGCAAGGTCAATAGAAATCTGTTTTGAATACTTAGAGAGAAGTGAAAGTGGTTGGTTATAGGAAGACTGTTCCCAAAGCAGCTTTCAGACTTAAAAAACATGTAGTTCCTTATTTTCTTAAAACACTTAGTGAAAATTGAGTGCTGCTCTGAATCGGCTGATTTCAAGAACGATAGTGTAGCAAATCAGAGAGCTGGGATATCAAAATGTGCAAAATCCTGCTTTTCTTTCTCTAGGATTTCGTGAGATTGAGCAATTTAGACTGGTTGGCTTCAACCTTAATTGTGCGCTCTCTCTCTCTCTCTCTCTCTCTGTATCTCGGGTTTTTTTTTTTTTTTTTTTTTTTTTTTNTTTTTTGGGGGGTGTTTTTTTTTTGGTAATTGAAAACCGATTAGGTTTTCAGAAAGCTGATTGTGTGTAGCGTTATCTAGGAGCTATAGAGAGTCGCAAATTGCTCTGTCAAGCTGCAGTACAATAGTTGGCAATATATTTGTCTTCCTTTGGTCCAGTTTTGAGTACTGCAGGGAAATAAGCTAGCAAGGAAAGGAGGAATAAACTGGTGGGGGATATTTAAAGGCCATTCCAGATACAGGGTATTGGTGAGCTGATTTTAAGAAGTTTCTGTGAGGGGCATTTGGGATGATCAGTTAGGGAATTTTTTCAGAACAAGGACTGATCAAGTAAGCTGGTATTGTTACTTGGACAAGAGAAAACTGAGGCAGAATTCCCTGAAGTTCATAAAAATGACGGTTACCAAGGAGAAGATGGAATCTGTTTGCTTGTGCCTCTTCCAGTCTAAAAACTAGAAGACATTAAATGGTCACAGAAAGCTAGAAAAGATTCTTCTTCATGTAAAAGGTATTGGGGTGGGGGGGAACTCCAGCCACAGGATGCTGTGGTGTCACTGCTGCATGCTTGCTTTTCTTTAGCAAATACAGCTTTCATGGGAGACAAACAAGTTTTGAGAAGATCCTTTTTAGATACTAAAAATAATGACAATGACACCACATACAGCTCTCATATCTATTCGACATATGTTAAGGAATTTGCATGTGTGTTTAACTACAAAGAATAATTCCAGTCAGTGGATGGATGTATTGGCCTACAAATTTTGGCAATTTCCAAAATATCTGGAATATATAAGGAAGAAGGAAGAAAAAACATTTCACTTGCAAATTCATGAGCCTATCCAAGCAACGGTTTTCCTGAGTGGTTTTTACATTTCAATAGTGGATTTTGGTGAAAATGGTGAAAATTTTCTAAGGTGAAAATGTCTCCTCAAAGTACCCCTGAGTGGCTGTGTGTGTGAGAAGATACCTTAGGATAAACATGATTATCGAAAAATTTTGGTCAGACAAGGTCTGGTTTAGGACATTTAAAATTGTTTAGATTTAGAAGAGATTTATTATCCATGGTAACACATTTGTTGTGCAAAAGGTATGTAAAAATTACTTCAATGTACACAGCATTGTAACCTCTCTCTTTGCAACAAGCCACAAGCCTGAATCCCAGGATGGGATCACCATGCATGATCCACAACTCTTAGTTTTGCCAACTCGACTTCTGCTTGTTGTAGAGGATTGTTCCTTCCATGAGGATTGTTCCTTGCATGGTCTAAATCAACAACAGTGGTGTTTGACTTTGCTAGAATACCTGCAAGCAGTAAATATTAAGAAATAAGCATTTCTCTGGGCGGTTGGAATGACCTAATTCATTAAGCAAATGGAAGGTGAAATTGCAGAGAAACGAACACAGAAAATATTAAATGGGGGCACATTTGGCCTCTAAGATTGTTTGTGTGAGTATGTGCACAAATTGGATAAATCTTTGCTGATGTAAACTGGCAGAGATCTACTGACACTACTGGGGCTGAAAGCTTGTTTCAGCTCTGTGAATACAGGGTCATAAGTGGGGCTTCAATATTATTTTTCTTGTCTTGTTACAGGAGAATGTAAATTTGGCATTTAAAAATAGGGGCCATATTGCTATTATTTTTAATTGTTAAAGGTCAGCTTTTTTTAGATCAGCATGGTATAGAAAACTCCTTTGTTATCTACTTATGGAAATAAGTGCTAGCTAATGCAACTAGACTAAATGATGGAATCCTTGCAACAAACTCATAAATTTACTGATATTGAAAAATTTATGAGAGAACTTTTTGTTGCTGTGCATTTATGCATTGTTCATTGTAGTTTAGTAGATCACCAACACAGGAACTGTGCCACAATAAATCCGATGGTTTGTTCCTGTGTGTGGATGAGCGGGCAATTTCAAGTTGGACTTCTGGGGAATAAAGCAGGGTGCAGGAGAAGAGACAGAAGAGCTGGCTCTTCTTTCGTAGACTGGAGAACCTCAGAAGAACTTTCAGGATGAGCTTTCAAACTGCACTTTTGATTACCTTGTACTTGTACTTGTCCACTTCAAACACTGCAAAATATCTTCTGCTGGGGTCAGTGCTTACAGAAGATGCAAAAAGTGTCTACTTGAGTTGTATGACTCATGCAGTTGCTTTATTGCTGCAACTTTTAGGCATTGCTTGTGATTCCAGGGATGCACTTAGTGAGGCAAATGGAGGCAGGGCTCACAGGTATGCAAGTCCTGATTTATTTATAGAAGCATAGGTTTAAAGAGCCTCTTGCCCAGTCTCTTGATTGTTTCTTGCTCAGGCAGTGCTTCATAATCAAGATTTTGTTTTCTCGATAAACTTGGTAGAAAATTGGTAAAGGAACTGGTTCCATATATATATGTCTTCATCTGTACAGTTTTCTGCCTTAAAGTAGGCCTACAGTGTTTTGAAATCTTCTCCTTTACAGCTGCATTTTAGAGCAGCTTCATCTTGTATCTTTAATAAAGTACCAAGCAGTGAAAGAGGTTTTTTTCATAAATCTTTTTAAAGTGAAATGTATTTAAATACTGACACTTTAGATTAAGGATGATGTCCAACTAAAGTCAGAAATTAAGATCTGATTGAAAATCTTGGAGTCTACAAAACCAGGTTAAAGCAAAGTTGAAGAGGTTCTGATCTTACATTATTTTATAATGGCTTAGATTAGTTTTCTCAACTCAACAGTTTTAATTACATAGGAAGAAATACCCTGCTATACCCAAGAAGGTAATTGCTAATATATCAAGCAAATTACCTGCAAGCTTTTGGAACAGTGAACTGTTAAATAAAGCATGTGATAAAAGTGGGCTGTTACAGTCAGGCTTTCATTCCTAGATTAGTCCAGTGGCACTTAAGAGATTTTACTGAAAGAAGAATGGAAAGTTTTCCAGCTGTTCAGCTAAAATGCTGCAGCAGTATAGGAGAACTTTAATGTGCATTTTAGATCCCAGGTGTGACATTAATTCTGTACTGACAATATTTGGTAGTTTTCTGTCTTTCTATGTGCATTTATGGTTTGTAGGCGAGGAGAAAGGAAATAAAGAAGTCACAGACCAGCATGAAAGAACAAGTGACAAATATTTAATATAAGTGTGCACAGTTAATGGACATATAAGTGGTAGATACTCACACATTTCATTACCCTTCAGTCAAAGTGTCAAAGCTCATTGCCTGTCTCTTTAAGCTGCTTGTTGCCTGTCAGTAAGAATTTGAATGTGGCCCTGAGTTAATGATCATTGTCCTTTGGCACATTCCGTGGTTACTGCCTTGAGAAGTGTCGAGTTCCTATGTTCTTTGTTTAGGTGTTTAATATTCCTTTTCCTCTTGAAGCTCCCTGGTCCCTTGCCCATCGTTGCATTGTCGAATGATGATCTACTGAAGCAACCCCTTGAACATCTGGATTTCAATCCTGCTGCTGCTCATCTCTGCTTTCATTTTTCTGTTGTGTTTAAACAAAGCTGGAAGGCTGTCTAAGGAATACAGAAATTCGTGCAAATGGGAACGCAGGAAACCTTTGGCAAGGTCTAATTACATTCCCTGTGCATGTTAATGCAGTGTGCTAACACCAACTGTTGAAACCAGTCTTTTTCCTACAGGGTTCTTAAGATAGAAATCGATTAACTACAAATGTACAGGTCTCTAACATGTATAATATATTATTTCTTGTTATAAAGAAGACCTTTGTAAAAAAGAGCTGCACTGTTTCTGGCAAGCTGTAGAAAGTTTGTAATGATAGGAAAGTTTGTGGATGCTGGATAAATACTAGTTCCTTTTTTTACACATTTCACAGGCTTCTGGCTTTGAACATTATTTCCAAACTCCATTTAATTTCATCTCGAGTGATGTTTAAAAAAGTCAAAAACCCTGCCACGATTGGGATAGTAATGTGCTCAGGATTTTTATAGGAAAAATATCAGGCATACACTATGATATAATACTTCAATTCCAGGAACTTCAGCATTATCTTAATAATAAATGAGAAGTAATGAGATTAATGGTGTATTTGTTCACTCTTGTTTTGCTTAGGTTTTTTTTTTATTTATTAGAGCAATTGCCATCTAAACTGTGCAGCTGTTTTGAATCTGATGAAGAGATTAGGGAAAGCAGAAACCAAGAAAAATTGTCACTTTAGAATAAGAGGTCTAGATTATTCTTCTCATCTTCCCGTATCATCATATGTTTTTATCATCTCTGCTTCAGGCAGCCAGCTGATTTGTTTTAAATGAAAAATACTGGGTTTGTGTGCAGCTTCCAAAGTACTGTTGACTCATTTGCTCATTGTGTAGGGAGATCTTAGGAGAACATAGTTCATGGAAACAGCTCTTGGGTGTGCCTGGCACGGGAGTCTCTGCAGAAAGTGACAGCTTGAGGTCCTGCAAGGCAAAGGCAATGCTGTCTCCATGATAGGGGACTGCAGGGAGCCACCCCAGCCTTCAGTGACCAATTTGCATCCTTGACTCCCTGTGCTCTAGAAATGAGAACTTGAGAGTGTGCTTGGCTTCTTCTCTCAGGACATATCTCATTCAGTTAAGACAGGGGGTGGTTTGAACTGATTTCACCCACTTTTTTCTAAGCTCACTTAGACCTTGATTAATATTCCCACACAGTAGCAGTTCCTTGCATAATGCAACAGCTGTCCCTTGTAGCCCTGATACTTGTGCTATGTGTCGAGACAGCTGGTCTCATACCCTATAAACCCAATGCCAAGCTCTGAACAGTTGTGCAGACTAAAGCAGCCCTAACAACCGCCTCCTTGAGGAGCCTCTTGTCTATTTAGACTGATGGTGGTTGTTGGAGCAGTTCACTGGGGGAGAATATGAATGACACAAAATGGAGAGAAAAAAAAAAAAAGGTTTCTGTAGAGGACAGAGGTTGCAAAGAAAGTGTCAGGAAAAATGAAAGAGAAAATGAACAGTGGGGAAAGTGACTAAAAGACCAGGTAACAATTCAGTCGCCTACCCTTGTCTCCTCATTGTGGGGTGCCAAGTTACATATCTGTAAGTAGATATGTGTGTACATCCTGGTATATGTATGGAGTTCAAGTGGCCATGACTGAAGGAAACATTGGGGGTGAGAGCCAGCTTTACAGAGAGGGTTCCTGAGTTCAGGAACCTGGTCCAACAGCCCCATCATGACTCAGAAACCCTTGACAACCTTGATTGCAAGGAGGTTGGTGAGCAATCTGGGGAGATTTAAATGGCTGAAAGGAGCGTGGTGAGCAGGAAAAGAGGGGTGTCTCAAAGCCCTGAGCTGGAGAATCATGACTGTGAGAATGATCAACTCCCAATCAACTCTGAAATTGTATGGACTCTGCTGCTCTAGCTGGATCCCTACAAATCTATGGGGCCTAATGGGATTCATCTGAGAGTCCTCAAAGTTCAGCTGACTGATGTCATTGCAAAACTCTCTCAATGACTTTGTAATGGTCTTGGGAACCTGGAGAAGTCCCAGCTGACTGGAAGCTGGTGAACATTGTCCCAGTTTTCAAGAGGGGCAAGAAGGAAGACCCTGGAAATTACAGGCCTGTCAGTCTCACTTCAGTGCCTGGCAAAGTTATGGTGAAGATGATTCTGGGACATGTTGAAAAACACGTTAAAAACAACACAGTCACTAGTCACAGCCAGCACGGCTTCATGAGAGGAAAGTCCTGATTATCAAATCTGATTTTCTTTTATGACAAGGTAACCCAACCAGTTGATCAAGGGAAGCCAGTTGATGTAATACTTTTGTATTTCAGTAGCTCTTTTAATACTGTCTCTCACAGTGTCCTCTGGACAAAATGTCCAGCATTCAGCAGTGAACGGGGTGACATCAGACTGGCGACCTGTCACTACAGGGTGACAGGTTCCCCAGCATTCTATCGTTGGCCTTGTACTCTTCAACATCTTCATCAATGACTTGAATGTAAGACTGGAAAGGACACTGAGCAAGTTCACAGATGATACAAAACTGGGAGGAGTTGTTTGACTCTCTTGAGGGCAGGGAGGGCCCTGCAGAGAAACCTCAACAAAGGACAGGGCTGGGCAATCACCAACCGTTGGATTCTGCACCTGGAATGGGACAACCCTGGATGTACAGACAGAGCAAGGAATGAGAGGCTGGAGAGCTGCGCCATGGAAAGGGACTGGGGGTCCTGGTTGATGGCAAGCTGAACATGAGCCAGCAGTGCCCTGGCAGCCAGGAGGGCTAAGCATGTCCTGGGGGCATCAGGCCCAGCATGGCCAGCCAGGCAAGGGAGGGGATTGTCCCACTCTGCTCTGCACTGGGGCAGCCTCACCTTTAGTGCTGGGGGCAGTTTTGGGCACTGCAATAGAAGAAAGACACTAAACTATTAGAGAGTGTCCAAAGGAGAGCAACAAAGTGAAGGGCCTTGAGGGGTAGCCGTATGAGGAGCAGCTGAGATCGCTTGGTCTGTTCAGCATGGAGAAGAGGAGGCTGAGTGGGGAACTCATTGCAGTTACAACTTCCTTGTGAGGGGAAGAGGAGGAGCAGGCACTGATCTCTCCTCTGTGGTGACCACTGACAGGACCCAGGGGAATGGCCTGAAGTTGTGTCAGGGGAGATTTAGGTTGGATATTAGAAAAAAGTTCTTCACCCAGAGAGTGGTTGGGCACTGGAACAGGCTCCTCAGGGAAGTCGTCACAGCACCAAACCTGACAGAGTCCAAGAAGCATTTGGACAGTACTCTCTGGCACATGGTGTGACTCTTGGGGTGTCCTGTGCAGGGCCAGGATGGGACTCAATCATCCTTGTGGGTCCCTTCCAACTCAGCATATTCTGTGAATGAAGAGGCTATATTATTAAGAAAAGGCAAATATAAAAAGCAGAATTAGAAAGGAGTATGTGCTGGACAATGAAAGAAAAGATCCTACTGGGATTAAAATAGTGCATGTTAAAATTACTAAATATAAAATTTAAACAGTAGGAGTCTACTTTCTAAGAATGGCTTAGAGAAGCAGACAATGCAAAATGGTGAAAAGGAGGAGTGAATGAATACAGAAGAAAAGAAAATGTAGGTTACATGATCCATTAAAAAGATATTATAAAAAGTTTTCACAGGTATTTGGATTTGAAATGGAATTAAGCTGTACTAAATTGCTTTAATTCTAATACAGAAAATTAAAACTTAAAAAAAATATTAATATAGATTCACATGGTGTCTGTGATAATTTTAATCATCTTCCTAATGTTGCTTTTCCTCATTTGCCTGGTTATGAAATCTTTTCCCTTCTCTTTCTTTCTCTGTGGTATGTGCAGTACAGCAAAGTTGAAATTAATTTAATGCAGGAAATTCAACTAGATGGCTAGTATGTTGAGAAAGTAAATATGAAGTTAGTAGAGCTTTTTTTTAATATCTTGTTTTCTTGTACTAGGTGTGTTTTTTAAAATTCCACATTTTAAGCAGTGTTTGAGATCATCTCAAATTCTCTATAGTACTACATATTTGACAGTCATCAGCAGGATTGTATTTATAGGGCAGTGTTTCCTACAGTTGTTTGTTTAGCTGCCAGTGAAGGGACCTTCTCAAAGGCTCTTTACTCAGTAAGTAAATGCAAGAAGCCCTTGAAAATAAGCACTTAAGTGCTTATTTTAATAAGCACTTAAGAGTTCTCTTGTCCTTGGAGCTCTTTCCTGTTGGTTAGGTCTGGATAAAACCTAGTTCTCTTAAGTCTTTCAGTTACTATTTGCACCCATAATATCTTTTGAGAATGTTTTTGCAGTTCTGTTGTAACTTTTTGAGTCTCACTCAACCACCACTTCTCAGGGTTTTGTAGCTGAATCATGCTTTTGAGAGAGGATAAGCTTTGTGGAATTTTTGTTTGTTTGAAGAGCTGAGAAGGAGCTGGTAGGGATCTGTTGTTATTAAGTGCATTTTGAATCCAAGTGCTTTGTATTGTTGCCTCTGAAATAGGTATCTTTCAAACTATGAAGAGTTTTCCCCCAAAGGTCAGGTTCTATGTGAACCAGACTCCAAATCACTCAGGAAACAATTCCTTTGTATCCAGGACTGCTGAATTTTTGCACTCCTTAGATATGATCTAAAACTGCATGTTCAGAGGGTTCATACACAGGTATGAACACACATCTGCAGCTGTAATGCTCATTTCATGTAGTGTTTCTTTTTTATTACTTTTTCCAAGTTAAATTTCTTACCATAACTGACATAAATAACATGTGCAAAAGATGCAGTTCAGTTTTCACTCCAGCAATTCAGTTTGAGAGTTTATGTTCACCTGAGAAGAAAGTAGTCAGGCATCTGATAATCTGTCTCATAGCTGAAATCATGATCTGAAAGTGTTTAGTACCTGAAAGAATGATCTCTGCAGCCTCTTAATATTTAATTCTTTCTATTGGGCTAGTCCACAATGCAAAAAAGAAGACTGTGACCATATTTCTATTCTGCAGTTGTATAATAGTATTAAAAATTATGCAGTGGAAAAAGAATCAAGTCAATTGTAATTTTAGGAATAAATCTGCTTCTTAGTAAGGCTTTTGAGTCATCATGAAAAATCTTTTTTTTTCATGGTGGGTCATCCTCGGTTGTCTGCCAGACACACTCACCCAGCTGCTCTCTCCCTGTGTCTCCTCAAAGGGACAGGGACAGAAACTAGGATGCAAAAAGGAACAGAAAATAGAATGCAAAAGCTTGTGGGTCAAGCTAAGGACTGTGAGATCACTTACCAATTACTGTCACAGGAAAATCCTTGACTCAGACAAGATTAATGCATTTTGTTGCCAGTTAACAATAGAGTAGGATGATGAAAAACAAAGAGAAAACACCTCTGCCCCCTGTACATCTGCCCTTCTTCCTAGGCTCCGCTTCAGTTCTCCTCTCCCAATGCCTGTCCTCCCCACCTCACAGTCATGCAGAGGGATGGGGAAGGGATATCAGCCATTTCCTAACAGTTCCTTTTCCCATTCCTTCCTCCTCATTTTTTTTTTTTTTTCCCTGTGGTGTGTTTTAAGTTGATCTGTGCAAAAGCCAAAGTGGTATCAAACAGATCCTCATGCAGCAGCAGAGGTGAGCGGGACAGAGCCCTCTCCATGCACATGCAATCATTCCAGGCATCACTGTCCTCCAGATAGAGAAAGTGTTTTTGAAAAGGCCATGGTGTTTTCTTTCATATCACTCCTCTTTTCCTGATGTTCATTTGTACTTGGTAATATTTTAGTTTCTTTCTATAAAAAGAGAGTGCAAAAATCTTACACTTTTGAAGCACTGCTCTTCAGGAATGATTTCCTGGCACAGTGTTTGGTCATCTATATATGGTATAAATTCAGGCTGATTGCAATGGAAAGGTGATAAATTCATGTAATTGTCTTCTGAAGGTTTTTTTGCAAACTCCTGCCAGAATGGATAAGGCTTTTTCCAAAAGTACAGGAGTTACTGTAAATTTTTGATCTAGTTTTGCTGAGATAAAACAAGCACTTCTAAGCATGAAAATATTACTATTAGTGTTTGTAACAGTTTACTAATATTGTATTATTAGTGAGGAATATGTTTACTGCTTTTGTGGATTCTTTTGGAAGAATGTTTGTTTGGAGTGAAAGACTATGCTTGCTTTGATGCTCCCTTCCTTTTCATAACAATTGTGCATACTGCTAAATACACTTTTGGCTGTGGGAACTATGTACATCTCTAGAGAGCTTTGATGGAGCTTTCTCCACTCACACAGGAAATGCCAGGACATTTTCTTTCCTTTGTATCTTTTCTTCTGTTTGAGTTAAGTACTGGGTGAGGAGAAAGGAAAAGACTGCTGAGATGTGTAGAAGCCTACTAGGAGCAAGTAACTTGCTTTAGACATATTAGTGTGGGATGTGGTATATTGGGGCAGTAATTTTGCTGGCTTTTAAAATTTTGAAGCCAACTTCACTCTAATAATCTGAGAAAATGTATTTAAGATGGAAAGTAAGCAGTCTTGGATGGTCAATGTCAAGAAACAGAGCAATCATATTTTGCCTGCATTCTGAGTATTTGATACTGCCATACATCCTGTCTTTTGGATGAAACAGCAGTATCAACTAAAAATTTTCTGGCTTCTCTTATGCTGACTCACTGTAACACCTGGGAGCCCCTGTACACTGTAGCAGGTGGCAGTGGCTTTAAGATTAAGAGACAGTCCTGTGACTTCAAATCCCAAAACCTACTGTAGCAACTTGTCCACATGTGAAAAGATTTTGATTTACAGTGTTTTGTTATAAAGAGAAACAATGGCAACAACAACAATCATAAGAAAAGAGTAGTTCTAGCAGGAAAAGCATGTGGGCTGGAAAGGTCTAGAAATGGAAACACTTTGCAATTTTTGGAACATGCATTTGATTAAGATCTTCAAATACCCTTGTTCAGTTATTTATATGATGTCTTGGTGCTAGGTTCTGACCAGTTCAGGGAAGCCCATGCCCTCATAGTCCCTTTTTTCAGAAGACAAGGCTTGTTTGTGCTTTAACATTCTGCCTCTATGCTAGGAGGTGGACTTTATGAACTCTCTAAAGAATTCATGACTGAAGGATCCATTCACATCCCTGACCCTTGTTCAAAACTCTTTTGATAACCATTGACTCCATGGCCAGGAGTGCCAAATCATGCAGCCAGAATCAAACCTCAAACCCAGATCACTCACTTTCCCCTCCTGAGACAGAAATGTAATGTGGTATCCCAGAGCAGCAATTCAGGTTCTGCTCTCATTCAAAGGGACAACTGTACACGAGCTGGTGATCACAGTAACCCCCACAGAAGGTGCCCACAAAAAGCAAGGCATGTGGTATTCAGTACACAGAGATTGTGAGCTTCTGTATTTGTAATTTCTAAGCATGGTATTTTCAGATTTCTTGGCTTCCCACCACAGCTAATTGCCCAGTCCCCAGACAGTGTTTTCTCTGTGTGAAAGACAGCCTTTGCACATACTTATTCATGTGAGGATGGTTTTATAAAATATCTGATTTTGGGCAGGAACACCAGCTGTTGGACTCCACTGAGGTGTGCAGCACTCATCTGTACTTAGTTTGATTACTTTTATACCACTTTAGATTCATTAACCCTTCAGAAGCCCTGCCAGATTGTCTAATCAACACTCAAGTTGCCTTGTTCTTTCTCTATTTTTCAGTCCTTGCTATACACTTTGTTGCAAAAGATCTTTTCTTGCTCGGCCTGTCAATAGGTTTGGCTGCCTATCTTCAAGAGCATTGTAAAATTAATGCATTGAGCCTGATTTATGACAAGAAAATGCCTTTTAATTTCGATTGCTATTTCAGTAACTATTTGAATATTTTTCATAATATGAGAGACTTACTGCAAACTAGTCAATACTACTCTGAAGCCACAGTATATTCCTGCTCTTGCTATGTGTTTCATGTTGCAGGTCATATTCGTATTATAATTTTGGCTAAGAAATTATGCTCTAATTAAGTAACAGTAGGATCTTGCAATGTTTTCCTATCATACTGCTGAGTCCCAGTACTTTGGAAGTGTCAACACTCAGCTATGTTGCAATGTGAAGGACTATATTTGATGATCCCTGCCCATGGCAGGGGCTTGGAACAAGGCGATCTTCTTGAACCCTCTTGAACCCAAACCGTGTTATGATATCTGAATTTTCTTTGCTTCAATGGTTATTTGTTGTAGCTTACTTGTCCAGTATGTGCATGACATTCACTTATTAAATGTATTTGGGAAAGAACACTTACTGTAGAGCACAGAGCAGCCTGTCAACACTAAACTGTGCTTTGGCTGTCCTCTCAGACATGTGAAAGTGGAGGGAGTGAGAGAAGGCACCAGAGTGGGGCTCTCTGGGGGAAAATCTACCTACCAAGTGCAGGTAGTAACTTGTTGGGTTTTGACCAACAGACCTGAATTTTGTGATGGAGAGGGCCATTGGGAAAGAAGGGAAGCTCTGTCTGGGATATTGCATTCTTCTTTTAACAGGCTTGGGTAAATGAAACTAAGTTTAGGAACACAGAAAAGCTCCTGGGAGCTTATTTGCTTTGATTGCTATACCTTTTGAAGTGTGCTTATTGCTGTAAGGAAGGAAATCTGGAAAAGGTCAAGTATGAATTAGGTGAGAAATACAAAAAGGAACTGCTTGAGATGGTCATTAAATAAGACAAAGATGAAATTCAGGAGTAAATGGAACGGTATCACTGTAAAGGTGAAATGTCTCAGCATAAATCAGTAAAGACAGCAAAACTTCAACAAGTCCATCCAACATGCATTGATTTTGTAGAGGTCCAATTCCAATCTGGTGAAATCAATATTTTGCAAGAGCCTCATATCCTAGTCTACAGGTGTTTGTGGACACCTTGTAAAGACTAAAGGTCAGTCTGTCTGTCTCTGCCTACTACACCTACATATTTCTAAATACAACCATTACCACGACAGCTAGGCAGTAGGAAAAATGATCCATAATATTATCCCTGCTGTTGGGGATAAAGCCCTGCTACATTAGACTCTGTTCAGTGACTGATACAAAGGCCCTGGGAGATCATGATCTGGGGTTTTGGTCAAGGAGATAGCAATGAGTGAACTATCAGACCAGCAGGATGTGGTGGTGCCTTCCCTCAGGGGGGCTTGGACCCCGCCTGTTGCTCAGGCACTGGTTATACAGTGGTTGAATGACACGGGACCCGAGAATGCTCAGGACACCCCTTAGACATCCCCTGGGGTGGAGAGAAGCACAAACCCAGCCTCCCTTTCCAGAGACTTCTTCGCAGTTCAGCAGTCTATTGGTCAGTTATTAGGTAATATTTAATAATTGGTTGTTATTACTGCGTCCCACCCTGTAAGCCCCGCGTTATTGGATGTTAGTGTTTTCCACGCCCTGTTTCCTGTGCCTAAAAGTTCGTGCTTAGTGCGTGATTCGGCAGATTTCTGTTTTCTCTTGGACTATAATAAACCATTTACACCCCCGCCAGAAATCTCCCTCTCCTTTTCTTCGTGCTCCGGACCGCTGTGCGCTCAGCGAGCTCCTATCTGCACCTACTGAAGGCAGGCTATCCAGCCTGGGGCAGTGCCATTGGGATACCTGCTTACTGTGTGAGAGGTTCTGGCGAGCCCAGCAGGACACAAAAGCATGGAAGTGGCACCTCCTTGGAGCTGGAACGGTATTCAGTGTAGCCACAGGTGGCTGGAGATTGGTCTCCAAAGTATGCAGCTGTTCATCTGAGAAGGGACCTTTTCATTCTTCATGGCATGGCTCTGGAGAAGCACTTTGGGACCTTTCTGGTGCCCTGTTGCTTTGCTGCCTGCTTTGGATGTGGGAAGACTGAGTCCGGCTGAACCTGTAGTTATTCACAGTCTGAATTAATCTTAACATCAATTGCAGGTGTATTTTTTGAGCTTTCTTATTTGTCCCAATTTTTAAATAAAGGGCTGCTAATGTGAGGCAGATAATTGACATGAAGGGGGCTCTGGGAGTGATCACAGAGATTAAACCAGAGTGGATTAATTTAAAAAAAAAACCCTGCTCCACACATTACCTAGGTCCTTGCAATATTTGTTTTTTAAAATGTAGTTTTTGTGATAAAGTTAGTATCAATATCAGTATCTGCTGAGATAAATGAAAATAAAATGTAGTAGAGAAAATAAATGTTGGCCTGCACAATGAAATTTTTAGAAGAGAGTGTCAGAAAGCCAATGAAAATCTGCCAGGACTGATTGTATCTCTGAATTTTAGGCTGGTGTCATTGTTCTACTCAGTTTGTCAGAGTTGCTTGCTTGCTTACCTTTTTGTAATTTGTTTCTACACAGTGGCAGCTGAATGACCTGCAGAGAAGAACATCTCTAGTTTGTGTCTCCATGGATGTGCATAGCTGGTTTCAATGCTAAATGTCTGTTTTCTTTAACATGTTGCCTGTGCCTTTAACAGAAGATACAACAACTATGTGTAAAATGTGCCTTTTTCCTGTAAGCTTTCTCTAATTGCAGATAAAATCTGTTGGGTATTTATTTATTTAATTGTACACTTTCTTGATATTGAAAACACTTAAAAGTGAAAGCAGCCTTAAGAGTTACTTACAAAAGAAGACAGGGATCATCCTTTTTATTTTTTTTTCCTTTTAAATCTATTTTCGTTGGTTTATTTTTACAGAGAAGATTTATGTTTATACATACCCTGCAGTTGGGAGAGGAAAGAAAATGCTGCACAGCTCTATGGTCTATGATGCCATTCTGGGAACCTTAACTCAGAGCCTGGATGCCTTTGCAACATTTTCAGAGCAAGTTGTGAAAGAAATGGCTCAGGGGACGTTTTCTCCAGTGACAAATACTTGGGATCTCAGTTAGGAGCGTTTTATTCTGTGAAACACAGGGCCAGAAGCAGCAGCTGGTGTAAATCAGTATCGCCCCTCCGAAGAAATTAAGGAGATGCTGCTTTGCATCATCAGCTACATCTTGACCTGAGTCTTTAAATGAGGGTATTATGGATAAACACTGTGAGTTGTTCTCCTCAGTGGTGTGGGAAGTACACATTTTGATCCTACTGACCTGCAATCTGTTAGCAGTTTTCGGCAATTACACACTTCATACCAATGATAGATGACTAATATTACAGAATGCTTTCATTTTACACTCTTTCACCTCTTAGTAGTTATTTTATGGCAGTAAAACTATCTCATGATTTTGGGTAAACGAACAAAAAAATGTAAAGAAAAGTGAAAAAAGATCACAGGAATGGCATGGTACAGCTGTCACCCTCTGAGCATTGCACTCATCTGCAATAGCCTCATAAATGCACCAGGGTGACTCTATCTTCCATTAATTATCCTAGTGTGAAAGGAGAGGATCTCCTGACTTATCCAGACATCTTGTGAGGGTAATTAACTTTTTTCTGCACATTATCCTAACCTGATTTGTGGTTTGTATGGAAGTAAATCCCCCTGCATTTTCCATTCTTCACACTCTTTGTTGTCTTTTACATTTAGTCAGCTGTGGTTTTTTTCTTGTCTTAAATGCTGGTCCCAGCAACATGGCCAGATCCTGCCTGGCTCTTGGCCTTTTCACACTGCTTGGTTTAGGAAGACCACCGCCTACCTGGCCTTCCCATGTCACTGCTTTTGGTCAGGCACTTCTGCTCGTGGGCCATGGACTCTGGCAATTGCTCCTAGCTGGGGAAATAACTTAGGCTCCCCTTTCATGAAACAACATAGTCACAAAAAACCTTGTCTGGGGGACAAATCTGGCCGTGGGGCTTCCTGAAACAGCTGCCACCCTAGCACAGGTCTTCCCCGATTCCCTCTCTGAGGCAGCACCACAAGATGAGGCAGCAGGTTCATTGCAGCGTGCTCCAAATGCTGTAATGTTGTTTGCAGTGCTGTAGTTTGCTTCTTTACTGCCATTTTCATCTCCTTCTATAAAGCTTAATTTAATTGTTCCTTAATTACCTCTTTGGCTTGGTGTATAAATCTCAGATGGAAGCTGTAAGCAGCATACATAAGGCTATGGATACCACAAAAAGTTGCTGTTCTCTATTTCCATAGTCTTGTCTGGGATTGCAGTGGGCCAAACCTTTGCTTCTGCTGTAAAAATGTTCAGGAATGGGAAAAAGGCCTCGTGCTCATAAAACTTCATTTTAAGACAACTTTCTGAAAGGAACAGAAAACGTGTACTCCAAGATCTCCATCCACTTTATACTACTACAGAGCATGTATTATTTCCCATTACTTTTGGTGTTTTTGCAAATTGCATGAAGAGCAGAAACCTCTGATTTACATTTAACATGTGAGGTGTTGCCTGATTACTGTCAGGACCAGGAAGGTTTCTGTCTACAGACAACTCTTTAAATAAACCACATATCCTACTTTGGGAGTGAACCAAAGCAGAAACACTTTTTACATGAGTTCTTAAGCTTCTGAGTTAAAACAGTTGCACCAAGCTCTGTCTCTGTGCTCACCTTCCCAGTTCCTGAGAAGTCCTGGGAATTATGGAGATTAGTGCTTTTATAGTTTGCAAGGTACTTTTCTCACCTCCCCCTACACCAAGTGGGTGTGGGAAGCTCTCACATTCATTTTAGACTTTCAACATGAATCTTTAATATCTTAGTGTATGTTAATGTTTTTCTTTTCAAAGATGATGCAGCTCTACTTTTCAGATATATTTCTATTTGGGAAGTGTATGTTATACATAGAATTAAACACAGAGGAATATTGATCATAAGTGAAGCTGGTTCCAGCAGACACTATATAGATCATTGTTTACAACTAGATAATTTACTTCTCCTTGTTATACTTGTTATACTTTTATGTGGTTTTTCTTTAATTTTTTTTCCTTTGCCTTCTTGTCCATATTGTACTCTGTATTTCGCCTTATTTTTCTCCATTTTCCTTTTGCTTCCTTCCTCCTACCTCTTGTAGGCAGAATAAAAAGCCATTAGTATTAAGCTGTTGACTGAAGCTTTTAAAGCCATGATGTTCATTCAGAGGAATTCAGAAATTAACGGTATTAACTTCCCAACTGTTATTGAATCTGCATTTATAAAAAACAAATACACTTGACCTTCCATGGGATTTCTAAATTATTTTTGTTGAATGCCTCTGTAAAATTCTGCTTATTAGAAGAGTGCATAAAAAGCTTATACAGAGATCATGATGTTGCTCTTTGGTCTTCTGAGGCTTTAGACCCAAATACATTCTGTAAGTTTGAGTGGAATAGGGTTGTGGGGGTTTGTTGGTGGTGTTTGTTTATTTGTTGGTGGTGGGTTTGATGGTTTCTTTTTTGCTTCTTTTGCTGCATATCAGTCTTGCTTGGTTGGTGACTATAGAGGGAGCAAGAGCTCTCTGCTGGTGCGCTCTCTCGGGCTCATGCAGCTGGACACTTAATTTTGCTGTGGTCTGTGCCTACAAGGCCAGACTTCCTGGGAGAAGGGATGAGATTTCAGTAATGAAACATATCTTGAAGCTTTACGTGAGGATTGAAATGTATATTAAAATATCCTGACTTATATTCTATCTCCTTAAATTGCTTAGAGAAGACATTTTGAAATATGATTTACCCTTTCTACTGGTAATCTGGCTTCTGCTTGACATCCATCTACTTTTAGCTGATGAAAGCGACCAGACATTTTTGTTTCCATTTTCAGACAGGTTCTGGGCAAGTTTCAATGTTGCTTTTTCACACACAGGCAAGGTGCTGGAGTAGTGAACCCAGGGCAGTTTTACCCTTAGCTTAAAATGTGCTTTCCCTTGTAATTACTTCTTAAAACTGTAAGCGTCTTGTATTGGCTCTGACATCGCTCCTTTACTTTTCCATAAAACGTTTAATTGGGGCTAAGTTTTGCTTGGTGGTGTCTCTTTAGACACCACACTTTGCCTTAGAAAAGACAGGAAGACAGATGTTGTACTAACCTTCGCTGATTGCTTTCTGATCGCCAGTTTAGTTGTCTGTCTTCAGCCATTTCAGATGGCCATATGGGAAATCAACAGTGATGATCCTTAATAAAGTACCAGAAGTGAGGTGCTTCACTTAAAACTTATTTTCAGGGGAGGGATCTGAACCCAATTAGAAAATTTATGAAACTGCCAGAGCACGCTACTCATTTAAAATTGTTGAGGACTGCAAAATGAACAGAAAGCTTGACAGGTTTTTCACACTTGTTGCAGGTCCTCTGTGTCAATTAACCTCAGAAATGGAGAGGGCCACACACTTCCTTTATTTTTTTTCTCTTCATGTAAAAATCTGGGCAGTTGCATGTTATTGTGAAATGACAGATGAATTAGTGAGAAAGGCCTTGGAAAGTTCAGTTATAAAAATGTGGTCAGAATTTTCTCCCACTGAGTGACAGGATAAGTCAGGTTCTGATCTGGTATTTCTGATGCTTTCTGTTATATGAGGATGATGTCTGCTTAGCACTCACTTTTCTAACAGTAGGAGCCATGATGATTTAAAATTCGTCAAATTGTACCAAAGTGCTTTGCAGCAGCCATGGGAAACAAGACAAATTCACTCATTGAAGAGATGATGGTCCTTGGTCTTTTGGCTGGCTCAGTGTAGTGTGTTCTTAAGTTAAATGTATAGGCTACACCTGCAAAAGCAGCAGTTTTGCTGGGCTAGAAAGTGAAGTTCTTTTTTTATATGCCCAGTCAGTGCAGCAGAGGCTGCCTCTATGCCTCAGTGCTGTTGAAATCTACTTTAGTGTCTCTGTACCCTCTGCTGTGGTTTTGTTTGCTACATTTATTTTGGCATTCCTTATTTTTTTCCCTAAAGGAAATTAAATAGAATTTGCTACTGGCCCAGATTCTACTGTTTGGGAAAAAAAATGCCACATCTTTCTCTGCCAAGCCATATTTTATGATTTGTCCGTGGTCTGGTGGAGTTGTAGATCCAGTTGTACATCATCCCTCGATTAAAATCAAGTCTTCCACACCACCAATTCCATTTTCAGTCTCCATATTTGTACCATTTAGATGGGTAGGATAGTAATTAACCTCTGTAGCCTGTTGTGAAATCCAGGAACAGCTTCATTTTATTCTGCTTTTTATCTGATAGTGTTTCTGACAATGCCTGTGCTACATGGAGCTTTCTGCATGAATGTAGTTATCATCTCAGAGGGGAAAAAAGTCATCTAGTTCATGTTAACTTAAGTATCCTACGTGGTTCCCTGTGGTCAATGGCTGGATGACAAGACATCAAGAGTACATTAGGCAGCTTTCTAATTAAATATCTTTATTGCATCTAAGACATGGTGGCACTTCCATGCTAATAAAAAGAGAGCACACTGCAGTGAGTTTGTTGCAGATACTGCATTGCCACTCTGTGCCAGACCTCTTGCAGTCTCTTGTAAGGATATGAACATAATGTGTTGTAAAAAGTAACGTTTAGCTGTGATTTTACAAAGTGTTATCCTATTTATTTTAAGTGTCATGTAATTATCAATTCATTTACTACCTATTGTAATACCATGAATCATAATGAATGTATTTGCATAATAGGTAGCATCACATGAGCTCAATTATAATTCAGTATTAGCTAAATGTACCATGAAAACAAAATGTTTCCTGTAAAGGTAGGCTGGGGTTGATGTATAACCTGTCTTATACATGGCGTATCACAAATGCTGTCATGGTAAATTTGTGGGCTTGTTCTTGGAGGGAACTGTTTTGTAGCCCTGTCCTGTCATTCATTCATTCATTTCTTGTCCTGTCTCCAGCCCCTCAGTTCAAATGCTCTTCAGCTCTGCCAGCTCTGTGGGTGAGAAAACTTCAGAAACCAGTTTTGGCTGTTTAGCTGATGTGTTAGTGCTCTGCTTGCTGAGGCCATGAGGACTGAGCTTATTTCTCCTGTGATGCTTTTAAGACCTGCACACACTGTGCTAGGTAACTATATTGAGGAGCAGCCACACTGGGGACTTGCCTGCACAGGGTTTCCTCAGCCTTAGGTAGGTTTCTTTAAAATTCTTTGTTTCCAGGTGTCACTTCTCTTTAAATAAAATGGCCTCAAAAATTCCTTCCTGGAACAGGAGATAGCTCTGTGTTGCTGTGCCAGGGAGTATGACACAGGAATGCTGCCAGCTCCTCAGGTACATGGTTTATTGTGGGTATCCTCCATATCTAGATTGGTCTGTGTCTCTACTGCTTTCTCCTCATCAGTACAGTCAGCAGCAGCTCAGAGGCCAGGGCTACTCCCCAAACTTTCCCCTTTGCCATGTCAGCTGCTTTTCCTACCCCGAATACTCTGCTGTATCCTGTTTCTGCCTTCATTAAATGAAGATGTATTCAGGCAGAAATGAAACATGTAGCACACTTTGCATACAGAGTAACTATCCATTCCAGCTATGGTTTAATGTGTTTTGAAGGCATGTGATCTTGCAATAGTAGAGTGCTTAGAATAACCCAAATGGGAGCAATATCTAGTTTTGGAGAAAAATCTTAATGGCTTGTACCTCTTTTTTGGTTCACTTACAAGTTCAACACATTTTCTGTTGCAGAAGATAGATTTGCTCACGCAGTAGCTTGAAAATGATCCTTGTGTGAACCGTTGTGTCTGTAACAGATGTGTATAATCCCACTTTCCACTTTTTAAATGTATCCCATTTCCATAAAGAATATAAAATGCTTACTTTCTGTCTAGCACAGTTGATTTTTACTTGTTGCCTGCAAGTTAGATTAAGGACACTGAAATTGCAGAGGATAGAAAGAGAGTTATTGCCAAAAATATAGTGTAGTTACTAGTACCTCAAGGATTATGTAGCCTGATCTACATTCAGGAGACAGCACTGCAATGGCAAAAGGCTAACAGAGTTGACAACACTTAATTTGTTTGGACTTATGTCACTGTTGGCTGTAGGATGTGACAGGAGAAATACATCGCAGGAATTGATGAAGTAGTGCCACATTTATACAATTCTCTCTACAGTAATTTAGAGCAAGATTTCCTTCTTTATACACAAGGTAAATCTTCTGAATTTCATGTGTGCACCCTCACTGATGTCCAATTAAAGCTGTTATAATTCAGTTTGGCCAGTTAGGAAGCAAATGGGCAGTGGAAATGGAGCAATGCTGTTGCTGGGTTCGGGCAAAGTTAGAGCTGCTGTGAGGGAAAGACTAAATGTATATTACAAGGGTTCCATGCAATATTTCTGCAACAGACATTCTTACCGAACATGGAATTGGTAGTCCCTTAACTGGGACAAGCACTGGCAATGATAGGATGGAGTTGTCCATGTGAACACACAGAGGATGGTACACCCTGCAGTAGAATTACTCTCTAGTGAGAAGAGTTATTCTAGGGTCTGTATCTTTGTCAGGGAACAGCATCCCCAAAGGAAGTGACTGATGTGAAGTTGAAAGAAAATGCTTGTTCTTTAATGGAGGTATCAACTTATGTTTCTCTAGTTCTCTTTGACTTGCTGCTAACAGGTGGGAGTTTCTGGGTCTCATTTCTTAGTGGGAGTTTTGCCAATAAGGATTAGGAGAAAATGAAAAGCTGAAGGACCCGTGAATTTCACCGGGCAACATTCTGTGGTGCTTACATTCAATATATTCTTTCAGTTTTCAACACTTATCTTTGAAATGTGCCTTAAATGTGTTTTTGTTTTGCTCTGGTTTTGCTCCTAGTGGCCTTTTATAGGACAAGTGCTTATTCAGGTGGATCACAATTCAGAGGAGCTTACTGTGTGGGAATCAAATTCCCTAGGTGATTGCACTTGCACAGGAAATGTAGTACTAAATGTGGTCAGAGGCAGGACAAAAAGCACTATAAAAGCTGTTAGTGTGACATTTTTTGCAATGTGACCAAGCTTATTGTAGTGTTCGTACCAGCTACTGATGATTTTGTGCAGTGAGTCATCTGTCACTTGACAATGTACAGGGATCATCAGCTCAGCTTGGACAAGTTATTTGCTATCTGTGAGGGATGAGGTTCATCCTGTCCAGGATGATAGGAGCTCTCTCTTATCAGCTGCCACCTTGCGCTAGATTTCCAACAAAAGCATAAAATTTAGATCAGTTTACACACTTGTCCCCTTCCCATTATCTTCCTGTTATTATTTTTATTATTACTACTAGTACTACTATAATAATAACAACAACACTACAGCCTGCAGGAAGGGTAGAGTCTGTGACATGTTTCAATCTAATATAAATTCTAATACAAATCATCTGGTCCCTAAATAGGAGAAAAAAGAACAGACCTGCCGTAGGAAGCAGACACAGGGAAGTAAAATCTCTTCATGTGCCATGTGAGGCTTGGTGTAATTTTTACCATTCCATAAATAGTGAAACTATGCAAATAGTTCTCCTTGGCCACTGTAATTATTTGCTCCCCAACCCCCCCTTCCCAATTGTCTCTTTAGAATTCTGTGTTGCTGTTAACTGTTTTGACTGAAAGAAAAGAGAAGCTGGTGTTTCTTTGTTCTATACTGATTTTCCAATTGCTTTTAGACAGTGTATTTCTACTTAGACCATCCTTCCTTAATTTTCCCAACTGTGATGCAACATTCATAATAATTCTGAAATAAGGACTGAAATGAGCTCTCTCTCCAAAATAATTTATATCATTGGCACAGTAACACTTTTATATAAAATTTTAAAGCTTAGAGAGCCTATCAGTGTCTTTTCTAATCAAAGCTAGAGAATACCTTCTTATCTCTTCTTCCAGCTTTTATCTTTTCAACATAGATTTTTCTCAAGCTCACAGCAGAAATGCCTGGAAATTTTGGATTAAATAATCTTTTTTCCCCACGGCTGATTAACCCTGTTTGCACGCTCTGACAGCAAGAGAACTAAAGGCTGTAGAGTGGTGAGACATTAGAGCTAAGGAGAGGGTGGCTACGTGGGATGGATTTTTAGTTTCCTGTCTCCATTCAGTTTCCACGTGGTGCCATTTGTAGCAAGAATGAAAGTCTGGAGAAGCTCTTCTTGCCTTTCTGGTGTGGTTTCTTGTTCTTGGTCCTGTAGGTGCTTACAGACAGCTATTGTGTTATGTTGGTTTTAGTCTATGGGTGGCAGTCACTTTCTAAATTTCCTGTGCAATGTTTGCAGTCTTTCCTGCCCTAGGCTTATCAAATTTGCTGTTAGTAACACACATCAACAGGCAATCGATAAAATCAGAGCTAATTACATAATGTGGGTTTTTAAAAATTCTGTGTGCAGCACAAGCAGATGTTAAATGAAAGCTAATAAAGTGTGGCATCTTTTAAACAGGGGGATGCCCCAGGATTTGATACCAGACAAACCCTGCAACACAAAAGGCAATCTCCATAGAGCTTGTATGCAAGGAAAGAATGAAATAATCATGCAAGCAGTGCGTGTTTGAGCTAAACCTGAGCAGTCACTACAGATCTCTGCAAAATCTTGTGTGCTTCCTAGAAAATGAGCTACCAGGCAAAGGCAATGAGCAGTGCTGCAAGCAGGCTGCTTAAGAGGGAAGGTTCTCTAAAAAAAGACCCGGCTGTTCCCATAGGTTTGCATATGTGTTCCGTGGAAATCCATTGTTTATCTAAGCAGTGGCTCTTTAGGCATGAAAATAACAGTTGTTTACTTGGCTTTCATTCAAGAAGGGAGAATTTATATTGTGGGCTGTACTGGAAGAACAGCACAGAAGGCACATAAAGTAAAATCTTCCTTTTTTAATTTTTTTTTTAATTTGCTCCATTAATAAACCTCTGCCCTGCTACAAGTTATTTTTAGACTTTTGTTTTCTTTCTCTATATTTTTTCAGCAGTGCTTGTGGCAGGCAGATCTCAGTGATTTGGAGCTGTGTCTCTTTTTGAGATAATAAGTAAGTGGGCACTAAATCTCAAAGCTGGCTGTCAGTGAGAAGACCCAGTGAGAAATAAAAGGGGAAGAAAATCCTAAATTCCTCTGAAATCAACAGAAAAGGCAGATTGGTGCTGCCTCACAAATAACAGTAAATGTCATGTTGTGAGTTAGGTATTGTGCAGTGCTGTACATTTGCTGTCTCAGAAAACTTGTGATTCCTGTGACTTGGGGTTCTTTCTGCTTGTTACTTGATAAAACTGCCACCACTAAATACTTATCTGTCACATCCTGGGTATCAACGGGGAAGTCACTTAGCTGAAACACTTTTATTTACCATTTGTTTCTGGATTCCCAAGAGTTCATAATTTTTAGCCATCTTCTCCTGTGTCCATAACGACTTAGGTTTTTTAAATTTTTGTTTTTTTTAAAGAAAAGGCTGTGAGTTTCAGGTAGTTACATCAGTTACATGTTGGGGATTTTTAATGGTGTCTCAATTATCCAAAGACTCAAAGTAAGCTCCCAGTATATGCTACCATAGGAAATTGGATATTTCAATCAGAAATGGAATCCAGATCATGTTACATTGACTGACAGTCATTTCAGTTGCTTTTAAAATTATTGAGAAATTTCATAGATAAATTAGGTTGAAAGTGAAAACAGAAGAATTACAATATATGTGCTACAGGAGCTTAACAGACCAAAGCCATAAACAGCTGGAATGAAATATTTATGGTAGGCCTTCTTTGGTGTGGTATCTCTAACTTTGGGACAATTTACTAGGTGTTTTCTTAAAAATTAGACTTTATTTCTGTATTCCTAACTTACTATTTTTTTAGACAAATGGAGGAATGGCCTCTGACTTCAGTGCCAGCAGCATCACACGAATGAGTCACCTGAAAAATCTCATCCCCAGCCTATCAACTGCACTTTTGTATTGTTATGAGCTGTTAACTGACCTCAACTCTGTTTGTTGGGGTTCAAAAAGCGAAAGAGATAAGTAGTTGAGAGTAAATAACATGAAAAGAAAGTTAAAGTTTTGAGCTGTTAACTGACCTCAACTCTGTTTGTTGGGGTTCAAAAAGCGAAAGAGATAAGTAGTTGAGAGTAAATAACATGAAAAGAAAGTTAAAGTTTTGAATAATAACCTTAGTGCTTGTGACACATGACCAGTGAAAATTATTGTCACATTAATAAGTGAAAAATCATACCTGACTCGTTGCACTTCACTAATTCACCTTTCTTTGTGAATATCTTTTTTTCATTATTCAGCCGGCTTTATTTTTCCCTCCAGGAGTGAGAATTGCTCCTTCATCCTTATCATCCTATTCTTTGTGCCTTTTGATAACCATTTAAGAAGTTATTGCAATGATTTGTCATTCCTGTGTGCTGGAAAGAGCAACTTCCCCAACACGGAAGCCCCAGTAAAATCTGGAATTGTAACTCCTACGGTGCAGAAGCCTTCAAATACTGGTGTCATTTTGGAAATGCAAAATTATGTGACTTTCAGTTCTGGTCTATTGGAACTTCTGGGGCTGGGGAAAAAAGAAAAAACAAACTAGAAAAAGCCATCCAGTAAGTAACTTTTAATTACCTTTTGTCTGCTGTGAATGGAGCACTCCTTTAAAAGCTCTGCTGAATAGGAGTACCCTGGGATGGAAATGTAACTCAAAGGACTTTCAGTCAGTTTCGTAAAATCTTGCCTGGAGTTCATCGTCCATCTTGTCTGGAGGGATTTTGCCCCTTTTCTGACATTCATCAGTTATCACCTGGGCTTTTCAATCTTCTTGCCATCAGGCCATGGCTCACCACAGAGTGGCCTTTTTCCCTTCTGTAACTGGATTGCAGAAGGTAAAGACAAGATATCTACAGTGACCACAAGTGACTTCTTTACAAGGAAGTAGAAAAATCAGTGGTGTCACAACACCTTCCTTTACCTCCCTTCAGCACAGCCAATAGACTGAGTCCTTGGTGTGAGGTGTGCTGAAGAAGCCAATGAAATAAATTTGTTTATTGGATACACTTTTTATCATAGTATTTATAACTATGGAGTGATACTACCAGAGATCCTAAAGGCACTGTCGTGTTAACCTTTCTTTGCTGTTTCCCAGTGGGTTGCCTTTCATCACAATCAAGGCATCACACATAATAACTAATCAGATTCAGTGAGCAGAAGGGCTGTGAGGATGCATTTAAATCAGAAATACTGAAGAATTTCAACATATCTGTCTGTGCTACAGGGTGACATTTTTAAATGCTCGAAGGGCACCCAGGTCTCCTGTTCCTGGTGAAACTTCGTGAGAATGTGATGTGCAGCTCTGATTTGTGTTCTTTATAGTAGCATAAAAAAAGCTCTTACCATTATTTATTTCAGATCTGGATCTTCAATTTCCTAATTAGAAAAAATGCCAGTCGGTGCCCCTAAAAATAAAAACCCCTCAAGGAACTGCACCAGCATAGCTGAGGGCACACACCTCCCAGTACTTATATTTTATTTAAGCAGAATATACAGACGTCTTTTAAGTTCCTATTATTATGTGTGGCTAAATAATTGCAGCCTCTTCAATTATATTCAATTTAATCTGGTAATTATGTGGGTTTCAGTAATTGCCTATACCTCCTTTTTATATTCTTTTCATGCATGTTGGAATTATTTAATGCTGCAGCTGCAAATGTCTGTTCAGAGAGAACCTGAGAGTATAGAGAAAGCTCAAAAACTCTGAAAAGTCAGTTTTATATTTTCAGGATTATTTTGTAAAAAAGGTGTTTTCTGCTTACTCATTTAAGCACGAGTGTTGGAGAAGGCTGACAGCCATTCTCTTACACTTCTGAAGAAATGTATGAGTCTGAAAAAGATGTATTATGTTATCTCAGGTAAAATAAAATTCCTTATTTTTATAAAGATTACCCTTGATATTTAATTTCTGCATGCTGAACTTGACTCAGTGTTTAGAAAACCAGAGTAAGGAGCAGAGGAGGTTTCTGATGTGCTCAGACGAGTCACCCTTGCTGAGGAGATGAGTTGCAGTGGTTGGTACTTAGTAGTCTTAAGATTACATTGTTTTAGAGCATGAGCATAGGCAAGCATCTTTCCTCACAGATGGGCTGAGATGACTCAGTTGGGTAAAATCCTGCAGAACTCCATAGGTTTGGAAATGAGAAACTACCAAGGCATGTAAACATGCCTGAAAATGTCACTATGGATGTTCGCTGTGTAAGGTAACTCAGTCTTGCTCTCTCACTTTTTCCCCCTTCACTTCCAGTCTCTTCCAGTTAGACCTCACCATTTCTAGAGCTTTCTAATCCACAGTGGAAGTGTATATTTGAGGAATCTAGTTTGTGTTGAATGTGCATATAATGCCAAAATTATTTGTCTAGAAATGTACTAGTTTTTCTCTCCTTCTGCATCCTGTGATCAAAATTGATTAGCAAAAACAATATTTGGTTCAAACCAGTTGTCCATTGAGGAAAGATTTCAGTGTCTTAGATTATCAGATCTCTGAAATAATCCAAAGGAGGTGAAAATTATTAAACCCTGAGAGGCTTTTTCCGTTTTTGAGCTTCTCTTACACTTACTGCAAGCTAACCCAATAATAAATCTTTCTGTCTCCCATATTCCCTACTGTTGTACTGTGCAAGTAAAATGGTCTAGTTGCCTCAAACCCATGGACTGAAATGCAGGAATTAATGCTTAAAACAGGAGCTCAAAGATTGAAATGTTGCACCATCATATAACATTCAGTTCACGACAACATGAAGAACACATATCCCAATTAGAAACAAGTGAACAGAAGTGGAGTGAGATGATGGCTCACTGACAGGAGCAGAGGATGGATGACAGTAGGTTAAACTTCACCCTCCTCTGTGGTACCTGTGGCTGGCTGGAGATTGGCTAAAAGGAATCCCTCAGAGGGATTTCTTTCAAAAACGCAGCTGTTACCTGACACTGCTTGACAATCCAAAGTAAAACTCTTTGTTATGAAGTGCTTTATCTTACTTATTGTACTGTGAAAGGATTTGTCTGTTCTGGTTTTGGCCAGGACATAGTTAATTTTTGCAGCAGCTGAGGGAAGGTGTCTGGGTGTGTTTAAGAGGTTATTCAATACCATCCTACATCATTACCAGGGACAGTGTGGAAGGGACTCTCTCTCTTTTCCTCTCTGAGTTATATGGCAAGATGGACATCATCAGATTCCAATGGACATGGTCAACAGAATGGCAGCTATGTCCCCACCAACCAGCAAGAAGGAAACACAGGCTTTCCTAGGTGCTGTGGGTTTTTGGAAGATGCACATCCCAGAGTACAGCCAGACTATAAGTGCTCTCTATCTTGTGACATTGTAAAAGAATGATTTCAAGTGGGGTCATAAACAACACCAAGATTTTGAACAAATTAAACAGGAGATTGTTCATGCAGTAGCCCTTGGACCAATCAGGACAGGACAGGATGTAAAAAATGTGCTTTACACTGCAGCTGGGGAGAATGGTCCTTCCTGGAGTCTCTGGCAGAAAGTACCCAGGGAGACTCGAGGATAACCGCTCGGGTTCTGGAGTCCGGGATACAAAGGATGTGAGACCAGCTACAACCCAAATGAGAAAGAGATTCTGGCAGCTTTTGAAGGGGTTCAAGCTGCTTCAGAAGTGACTGGCATGATACTGATTTGGTTTATCATATTCCCTGTCATGCCCCAACCTCTGGGAAGGCTGAACAGTACAAGGGACTGTTAAAAACCACATTGAAAGCAAAGAGTGGTGGGACCTTCAAGTGTTGGGATCTGCATTTAGCAAAGGCCACCTGGTTAGCAAACACTGGAGGCACTACCAACTGTCTTGCCTCCAACTGGCTTTGCCTAATCAAAACCTCTGTGTACCACAGAATAGGATAAAGCCACCATGGCGCATGTGAGAATTGTGTTAGGGAAGGTAGTTTGTATTAGTCCTGCCTCAAGCACAGGCAAACCCATTTATGGGATGGTTTTTGCTCAAGGACCTGAAGGGTAATGCAGAGGGATGAGGAAACATGGTGGGGATTAGATTTTTGGGTGACAACAATCTGTAATGTTGAATTTTATGTGAAATATTTGTTGCTGAATGACACTGACAGTGTATGCCATAACACTGTTAAATTCAGAAAAAAATCAAATAACTGATGTGCATTATAAGGCAGGCTGTGATTTTTTTAAAAAAAATTATTATTTTATTTTTATTAAGATACTGTTCCAGGAGACCTCTGATCAAAACAGTGCAAAACCAACTATTTTTTGTTCATTGGCTTTGTTCCATGTTGACTTAAATTCTGGGATCTCACACAACCTAACGTTATGCATTGAGGTTCTAACTCAGAAATTCAAAGGACAATTATGTTGTTTATGTAAACAAGAAATCAGTCTGAGCAAAACTCATCTAAACTCTTGAGAAACCTGTTTATTGTTATGGATTTCTAGTAAATAATTCATGCAACTCTAGTTGCAGACACTAAGGGGTTATAATCTAGATTTTCATGCTGAAATTCATATTTTTTAAAAAAAGATTTAAAAGTTAAAGGGAACACTGACAACATAATCTGAACTCTTGTTTATTACAGATTAAAGAATGCAGAGGTTCTTAATTCAAATGCAGAGACTTGATTGGTTTTGTGCAGGTGTCTCATGGTTTGAGTTTCACAGTCTAGAAGGTGAAGGGAACTGGAGGGGAGCTCTTCTGAGTTTCAGTCCATGTCAGCGACCTCAGTAACAATTAATTTTTGCTGAGGCCAACAGCATTGTGCTAAAGTGGGTTGGATTCCATGTTAAGAAGGTGAAACAAGAAAATATAGCAAACAGGTTTTGAAAAGTGCACAAGAAAATTGAAAAGTAGCTTTCCCCAGGAGTCAGCAGTGGCTGTGAGGAGCTGATGTTATTTTATGTTGTCCGGTGATGGTGTGGTGAGATGACAGCAGATGTCAGTCATATGAACTTGACTGTGATGTACATCTGAGGACTTTGATGTTTCCGTGCTGCTTTGGCAGATAATAAAGTCAGATTCACTTTCTTCAAAATGCTTCGGATATTCATTTTATCTATTTGTTGGGATACATATTTCCCCACCTGCCAGGCAGCTCTGTTCTGCAGTCCTGCACAACTGTTACCTGGTACTGCCCAGCTGCACTGAACTGCTATATTTTGAGGACAACAAGTGAGGGGATTTCATATTTCTGCTTAGCTTTCCCTGTCACCAGGCTGTGCCATGTTGCCAGTGCCACTTTTCCACTGGGGCAAAAGTATGGTGTTTCTGTTTGCTTCAGACACCCTGTGTGATTGTGTGTGCTTGCCACAGCAAGAAGTAAACCAAAAGAGCAGTAAAAAAATGTGGTATGGCTCAGGATTTTTATTTAATTTTAATATCCTTATTTAATTTCTAAGCAAATTTTTTAAATTCTAGGAATTGTATGTGTGCTTGGCTGCTTTTCCTTTAGTTTTCTTCCCTTCAAGGAGCCCTTTTAAATGAGGTACTGCTTTCAGATGCATTTCTTAATTAATTGTGAATGCGTAGTGTGGTGACAGATGCAGAGGATGTTGCCTTTATCCTGATCACATTAAAATGAGTTGTGTTGAATATTCTGTGATGCTTGGGGAAATTGCTTAATCCTATTACTTCTTGGAGAAGATTGAGTACCTCCTAATGTGAAATACGAAACCTCAGAGCCTCACAGTGCAACTGCTGCAGCACAAAACGTATAGGATTTCTTCTAATGTGAGTCAACAATGATTTCTAGGCTTGTTTATCACATAAATGTTATCTGGAAAATTATTGGACAGTTGCTATGGAAACAAAGACCTAGTAGTGGAAGGATTTGTTACCATAAGTAGTTAAGACAATGCTCAGACCCGAATCCCTGCTGCAGACAGTCAGCTCCTAAAGATGGAAGCGACAGATAGCGTAACACCTATTTTTACTGATAAGAGAACAATTTAGAAATATTTATCAGCTGGCCTTTGCTTTTCCAGCCAATACGTAGATATATGAAATAAGGTGTGAAGGTGTGAAAACACTAAGAGAAAAATATTCTTTTATCCCATTTCATACGGTTCAAAACCATAATACAGATGTTGGTATCTGGCAGAACACTGTGTGTAAGACAAGCCTGAACAGGCTTTTCTTGCCATTCTGTAGTGTTTCATGAAAGAAAAGGACACAATATTCCAGCTGCAGGGAATATTAATTGCTGATTTTTGAGCTGAATTTTGAATTTTCTTTTGAAAAAGAAAACCGAGGCATTTGGAAGTGGTGCCTTCCTTCTGATGGAAGGTATACTGGGAATATTGCAAAAGGAGAAAGAAGTCCTCTTCATGGAAAAGATGAGCCATAGTTGGGTTGTTCCTGAATGTCTTCCTTTGTGTGTCAGCAAAAGTAGTGTCTTCACTTTCTGTAATTAACTATATTGTCACTAACTATATTGCCACAAGTTGTGTTCTATCACTAAAAAACAAAAGCCGGGGGTGCTGGAGGATTAAAAGACTAAAGCAGATTTATGGAGCTGAATTTCTGTGTATTGAACACATACGTTGAATATGTGGGAAAGGCAAAATGCCTCAACTTGTGCTAAGACCAGAAAAAAACAAAGACAATAATATCCATCATTGGGTTAAAATTACTTCAGATGTTTAGCAAGAGAATGTGTTCTGTGGCAGAAGAAAGAGAACTAAGAAAATTTGGAGATGTCATCCAGTGAATGAACAAGAGAGCCCTCAGCAGAATACTGAATTGAGCTGAAAAAGTTCAGCTTTGCCACAGCGTTAATGCCCTGGGATAGATCTTCCAGGCAAAACAAAAAGAATTGCACAGACCCTATTGCTTTGGAAAAGGCTGAGCAAATAGAAGAAGCAACAGGAGGGGTGTATTAAATTTTTGGTCTGTGGATAAAAAAAGAGGACTAAAAAGCAGTGCATTCTACCACCTACAAAGGAAGACATTCTTGCAAATGATACCAGAAATAGCTATACAAATTTTTTAATATATATATGTGTGTATATATATATATATATATATATATAGGAATTAACAAGCAATAGGGTTCTGGCAGCTTTGTGTGTGTCTGTGTGTCTATGTGTGTGTTCAGCCCCTCCTTTGGAGAAACTGTTTCCTCCTGCTGCTGTTTGGCTCATATTCAACACCTGAGTTGTAACACATTTGTATTGGTATAGAGGGCTTTAGGTTTACATAGATGAATATTTTATCCAGGCAAAACCAGTAGAAGAATGCCTAAAGGCAACCAGACTTTTTGACAAGGATGAGAACGGTGGCTCCAGCTGAGTAGCTATGTGCATTTTGAAGAACAAAAGAAAGCTACAGGAGAGAAATTAATTCAGCAACACATGTAGGTAGGTCTTCACTAACACACCTGACCTGGTAGTCAATGAAAATCGTGCGAAGATTCCATGTTTTGAAAGATGTGGAGGGAATTTGGGCCATATCTTACAGGCTTTGAACTGTTAGCTTAGAGTATGAAATTCATGGCCTCTGGCATGCTGAGACAGAAGTTTTGAAATTAACTGATGGAAGTACCAGAGAGATGAGCTTCATTTCTGAATATAAGCTTACTCTTTTTTTTGTTTTTTTCTGAGACTAAGAGCTGTATTTGCTACCTTCAGTTCTGTGTGATGTAAAACTGGAACGTCACAGCCACCACTGGCATCTGAGAGAGATAACAGGCCTGTTCTTTTACTTGAATGCAAAGTCAGTGATGGCTGTGAGACAGTGAGAGCAGCAGGGGACCGAACAGAGAGGCGGGGATTAAAATCACCTATATATTACCTGCTGTTAGGAAATGGTTTTCACCACCCCCCTCATATTTCCCTGGAGATCATCCATCAACATTTCTATTGAAGTTGGACATCAGATTGGCAAATACGTAACGAGGAAATTCCAGAGGGATAAAGGAATCAGACGTGTGACCTTAATGTCTGGCAGTAAGGCAGGCAGTTTGAGGAGGAGAGACCTGGGCCTTGAGTGTCTGCTCCTGAAGATATTTGTGTGATAGGCCCTGGATAAGCAGTGCCAAGCAGCTCTCTGTGGTCATGTCTGTGAGTTACAGATGCTGTACGTTCTGTGGGTTTGGCTGAATTCAGTGATTCAGTGTGCTCCAAGTATATTTTCTGCTTGATGATGTTGGGGTGTGGTTTGGCTTGGGTTACCCACTTGTGAATGCTGGACTGATTGGACCAAAGGCCAGCACCTGGAGACAAGGTCTGTTATGCAAAGATGAGAGTGTCTCTGGGTATATTCAAGAGCAGATCTTTGAACGTGCAGGGTTTTGCAATGCAGTGTAAAAACCTACAGCCCTCATACGCCTTAACAGCTTGGCTAGTAACTTTGTGCATGTGATGGAAATTTGGGATTTAAGCACACATTTTCCTGCCAGTTTTGCATCTGAAATGCTTTAATATTACTTTGGATCTTTCCCTTTGTGCAGGACATAATTTCTGAAAGGATTAAGACTTTGTGGAAAGAATAATGTTCTGGGTGGAGGGAGTGTCTTGGTGGAGTTTTGGGAAACTTTGGCAAATGGAGTAGTGTGTTAACTTTGTCTCTGGTTATTCAGTATTGTACCAACTATTAATCAATTAAATAGGGATGCAGTAAAGAAGGAAAGAATCACTTCCAGTCTATATTCTAATGTATCAAGATATTTTTAATAATATATACTCCATTTTATTTTAAGGTACAAATTAAGGTATAACACTAATGAACCACTAGTGATTTAGGAGGAAACTGCAAAAACAGAGCCAATTTAGTGGCAACAGTAGTGTAATATTAGAAATTAGTTACTTATATTTCCTGTTCTTGATTGAATTCTGCAAACATTTCATTACCTTTGAGAGTTTTTTATTTATCTTTCCTTTTGATTATAGTGAATTCTCTTCTTCCTGTTTTTGGATAAACACCAGAATAGATCCAGAGAGGGATCTTTTACTCAAAAATGTTTTATGTATATCATATCAAATCTATGACAAGAGCTGTAAAGACTGTGATTTTGCATGTTGTCCTGTGAGTGAGTGAGTAGCTGTGTGGTATTTATTTGACTTGTGAAGTTGAACCACGACACATCCACACATACCTGCATTCATATTTGCCTATTAGAAATAAATATAGCCAAAGGTATCTTCCAAAGCAACACAGAAAGTTCAAAGAACATCTCCTTTTGGACTATAATGCCACTTACGTGCCTCTGATACATAATTCACTTTTGGAAGCAATTCTCCTTAGTTATTGCAGTGTGTGTGAGCATTTTTCTCTCAGTCAAATTCCTCTTGAACTGTTGGAAGCCAGCACCTCCTTCATTTCCTTTCTAAAACTGGGGGTTCATATTTCCCTGTGTAATAGCTAATGGCATTTTAAATTATCTTGAGCAAGGCAGAGTAGTGTGAAAATAGAAAAGAGCGTGCTGTCGTTTTCTGCCTAGAGGCCAGGAGTTTCACTGAGCCTGTTATGGAAGAAGTGGAGCTCAGAATATAGAGTTTGAGGGAAGAAAAAGGGTTTTAAACGTTTCCTTGTGTGGAGTCGATTTTAATGTGCAGATAACCACCAGTGACTTTATTGTGTCCACGACTTCAGTCTTAAAATTCTTTTTGCCATAAGAGATGAAGTTTATCTGTAAAACACATAATCCTTTGAACCAAGCACATCAGTAAGTGTGCTGCTGTAGATATGTGCCTAGGGAAAAGCTTTTTGTGATTTAAGTCTTCATTTATCTATTTTAGTATTTGTGTATTTGGGCAAAAGAAAACAATGAAAACCTAGCAACCCTTTTATTTCTCCCCTTATGCTTCTTTCTCTTTCATTAATTTCCTTTCCTCCACCTCAATCCTAACACTGGGTTGAAATGCACTCATTTTTTTTGCAGATAGACTTTGGATCTGTTGGAGAGAAAGAAGGCAGTAGTGCTGGTAAATGGCATTCTATTTTTTTTTTATTCTGTCAGTCGGCTGCTCAAAAATTAGGAAATGATGCTCAGAGATGAAGATCAACTGGTAATCTCATTAGATTTGTTAAAATAACATTTCCAAGCTGCAGAGTTTAAAATTCGAGAATTCTCTTGGTTTCATTACAACTCAAATCAATTTACCAATAAGGGTGGAGGTCATTAAGCATGAGAATGCTTCTTTATGGTGCCTTTTGACCTTCAGTTGAAAGTTGGAGAGAAGGAGAAAGCACAAATTCCTGTGTAGAAGTCTCAGAGACACTGAATTTCTTGAAGTTTTATAAGAAAGAACAGCCAGAAAGAGGAGAACCTGTTACTGACTTCACTGAAGAAAGGTTCCTGTGAGAATTCAGTCCTTATTAAACATCAGAAAATCTACACCAGGGAAAGACACAGGAGACACAAATGAGTAAGTATTTGGTCTTTATTTCTTTTACTGGTCATGAAACTGCTTCTCAGTGTTTAGCAGATTCTTGAGCACACTTGTGTCTAAATAACACTGTTCCTTCAGGTAGAAAGAGGGAAAAAAATGACAAAACCTGTAAGGGTTAGAAGGTAAGAAAATACATTTCATATGTCAGTAGCAATGTGTACCCTACATTTTTTGTCAGTTCTTGTGTGATGGTTAGCCAATAAAGCAAAACATCTGCTTTTAGAAATTGGGAGGCTGAGACAGTTTTCCAGCCTTCTTTCATTTGTATCTGATTTACTCCAAAATATAATTGTTGTGATCACAGATTTGCGCACTTAACCACTTCAGGATAATGTTAAAATAGCTTAGATGACAGTATGCCAGACTCATGTACTTATTCAGCCGAGTTCCAGTCAGCTCAGTTCTGCATATTAAATTTTACAGATAAATTCGATTTTGGCAAGCATGAAGGTCTGGGCCTTTGTGCAAACTACAATTAAAGGTCAATACCACTAAAACATAACAAACAGAAATCTTAGAATATAAATTGGCTCTGTCAGATGTGCTTCAATTGGAACTATATGCCCAGACTGTAGGCACTCCCTAAATTCAAAATGGAAGGAAAACTGTATGGATTGGTTTGAGTAAAAAAATCCCAATTACTCCAGAAATCAGAGGGAGTTGATCACTGGTGTTTTGATCCAGGCTTCTTTTTCTTTTAACTAGCAGGTAGTTATACATTCTTTGTACAACAGCGAGATAAAGACATTTAATCTAATATAAATGAGGACTTCTATGCCGTTACCTTCTTGTAACACAGCAGCAAGGAATTTGCAGCTAAGGTTTGGGTTAAATTCAATTCACGTAGTTTCCCACTGTGTGTGTATCAGGGTAAATCTTTCCCTTAAATTGGTGTTAGAAAGAGCAGTATGTTGGAAGAGATTAATCTTGGTCTTTCTGGTCCAGATTTCTGGAGCCAGAGCAGTGGTGATAAACACCTGATGAGGAAGGCTTGGTCCCTGCAGCGTGTGACCTGTGTGAATGCATCCTCTGCCATACAGCATAGGCACAGGAGAGCTCAAGTTGCTACCACATGCCCTGGCACAGAGCTGTGGCCGTGCGTGGGTACTTGGGCAGCTCTCCAAGCACTTCTTGTGGCAATGGTACAGGGCATTTTCCTGCTTAGTACATTTTTCAGTGTAGCCTATGAAGGCAAAACAAGAAAAAAGTGATTTACACAACTTTCCTTAGCTCATCTGTGAAACCTGTGATCCTAAGGGCTGTGATAATTGCTTGTGGTGCTACTTTCTCTAAAGATGATCATGTCTGCAAGGCAAATGTTCATTAAAACCCACCGATTTGTTTAGATCTCTTCTGAGATCTGAGGGGTTTTTAGGTTGCCCTAATAATGTCTACATTTGGAATAAAGCAGTAGACCATGAGTTTAATGTCAGAGTTCACTTTTCCTGCAGTACAACAAATCTGCCTTGTAGACAGCAGATGGGGATAAGCTCTATGCTAAATGCTTGACCAATCACCTGACCTATTAATAGGTAGCTGAGGAAAGCAGTGTGATATTAAAGAAAAATTTCTTGAAGAAATTGCATTGGAAAGGAATGCTTATATTTGACATGTGTTGGAAGGAAGTATGGGTACTCAATATAGTGGTAGCCTCTGTGACATCTTTGAAATCTTTGTATTTTCTGAAATTAAAAAATTATGGCTTGCAACTCTAATTTAGAAAATAACTCTAATTTATAAAGGAACATCTGTTTTAGGGCAAGTTCCCTTTTTAGTCATCTCCACTGATGTGTAGTGTGTGTCTGTACCCAAAGATCATATATTATTGATTATCTGCATATTAAATAATAAGATGAGAGACTCAGAGAACTCCTGTGGAACACTGCTGGTGACCCATCCAGTACAGGAAGGTCAGATTTGTGCTCAAGAATTCTCCACCATAAACAGAGCAGAGTATTAGACCTTCAAGAGAAAAGTGATGTTTCAACACGTGGGTTTGGTTTATTTTTCTGGCAGGAATTTAAACAGAAAATTTTCAGGAAAAAATAATTTAACTGGCAAACCATGATGTGGCATGTGTATTCCCACGTTGCTGGATTTAGATGGGGTTTTTTTTCAGCTCAGCAAATACTCTGTTGCTGATGCTGTGGGAATTGAGTGTGGTAGCAGAGTTCTTAGAGGTACTGGCAGCGGTTCTACTGCTGCCCTGTTTGCTTGTTAACAAGTGTATTGGTCCTACTTTTTCAAGCCTGCATCTGGGAGCCTTTGTCTTATCTACAACCGGAGAACTCAGGCAGTGGCAGCACCAAATGCTTCATGCTGCAACTCTATTCCCTAGTGATCACTTCTGGGAGCACCAGAGTCATTCCCACTGTCATTTGTTTCTCTGCTGAGGCAAAATTGTTCACACGCAGGCATCATTTCATGTCTCCCCAGAACTAGACTTGGCGTTGGCAGTTCATTTCAGATCATCCTGTTGTTCTGTAGTGGAATTCAAGCATGTTGTCTGCACAGCCAGTGTCAGTATTTTTTCTGGACATAGAAAAGTTGGGAATAAGTTATTGTTTATTGCTGCTGGTGTGCTGGGGTTTGCTGAGCTCTAGATGTACCCGTTTGGTTGGGTGTGGGAGAATTTCCAGTCTCATTACAGTCAAAATAAGCAATTCAAGCAGATGTAGCTAATCCTGACAGAAATGGGTCATGGAGGGATCTTCTGGGCAGCTCAGACACTCTGGAGGGGCTGGAGACTCCCACTCCTCTTCCTCCACAACACAGGGAAGAAGAACAAGCATGAGGAGGGAGGGCATCTCAGGCAGCCGTGCCCAGGAGAGGGCTCAACTTTGCTGCCTCAGATGTGACATATTCAGGATTTTGTCAGGTCTTTTAATATGTTTTAACCCTTTTCTATTTTTTTTAAGACATTGAGAAAAGGTTTTGAATGCTGCTGTTTTGCCCAGTCATGTCTTAGGTTTCAGAGAATATTTGATCCATCAGTAGATAACATACATTCATGTGTAAAGATAGTATAAGGGTCTAACATGTCCATAATATTTTGTTACTGACTATTTTACAGACATCTCTCAATTAACTTGAGTGTGAAGAATAAAAATTTCATTTCCTGTTGATGGAGAGACGTTTGCTCCATTGTTTCCTACTGCTTTTTATTTGCACATTTGAGATTAGCCCCGTTCTCTGGAGAACAGCTTCAGGCAGCAGTTTGTACCATGAGTTCTTCTCAATGGCTGCTCTTTTCCTACAGTGATGGTAATCTGATTTTAGAAAACCTTACTGGATTTTAAAACCTGTCATGTGAAACACACAGCATGATATTAAAAATAAACAGGATGGCTGGAGACAAAAAGAAAAGTGTGTTTCTGAAATTCCTGGCTTTTCTAGGTGTTGTAGGTGAATATACATCTTTATGTATTGCTATATGTTATTAGGGAATTACAGATTATTTAAAAGACTGACAAATGCTAAACTTATAAAACCCTGTCTATGAAATTTATATAATCACTATGTAGTTCTGTATGCACCTGCTTGTCTCTGCCCCTCAGGTGGTCAGGGTGCTTGTGTACTGAACATGTTTGTCTGGGCCAACACTTGCAAAATTCTTATGCATTGCTGTTGGTTATGCTATTTCACTATGCTTAGATTTGGTTTCAGTACAAGGTAATGTTCATTAAATCCTGATACTCACACTTAAAATTTCTAGCTAGTTTAGGCATCCTGGGCTGCATCAGAAAGACTGTGGGCAGCAGGTCAAGGGAAGTGATTCTGCCCCTCTGCCCTCGCGTCCAGCTCTAGGGCCCCAGCACAGGGAGGACATGGGCCTGCTGGACTGAGTCCAGAGGAGGGACACCAAGATGATCAGATGGATGGAGCACCTCTCTAATGAAGAAAGGCTGAGACATTTGGGATTGTTTGGTCTGGAGAAGAAAAGGCTTTGGAGTGATCTAAATGTGGCCTTCCAGTTCCTGAAGGGAGCCTACAGTAAGGATGGAGAGGCACTATTTACAAGGGCATGTATTGACAGGCCAAGGGGAAATGGCTTCAAACTGAAAGGCATTAGGTTTAATTTAGATATCAGGAAGAAATTCTTTACTGTGAGGGTTTGTTGTAATGCCTCTGCGCGTGGCTTGC